>JARBWK010000002.1:67985352-68465577 GCA_030556195.1 Anolis apletophallus | reverse complement strand
GAGAAGGTCGGGGTACAAAAATTGTAATAAATAAATAATGTTCAAAGGTCTGGAAGCCAAACTCTATAGGGAAAGGTGTAGGAAGCTTACTGGGTGGTGGTGGCCTTCTCTGTCAGAACTTGGATTGTGTGTTCCAAAATTCCTAAATGGCCCATGGGCCCCCTTTCCCTATCTTACTGACGCAGCCTGAATCACATTGTCCTTCCTTGTTGCTGCATCACACTCTTGGCTGATGTCAATTCAAGGCCTACTAAGGGCCTTGACCCACCTAGACTCCACAACTCAGAATGAATGATAGCCCAGAGGATCTGCTTTGAACTGGAATTATCTGAGAATCTCTCCACACACAATATAACCCACAATAAGCTGCTTTGAATTGGGTTATCTGAGGGGCCCTGCCCACACAGCCATATAACCCACAATATCTGCTTTGAACTGGGTTTTCTGAGAGGCCCCCTACAGCCCTATATCCCAGAATACCAAGGAGGAAAATCCCACAATATCTGCTTTGAACTGGGTTTTCTGAAGGCCCTTCCGTACAGCCCTATATCCCAGAATACCCACAATATCTGCTTTGAACTGGGTTTCTGAAGGCCCTTCCGTACAGACCTATATCCCAGAATACCAAGAGGAAAAATCCCACAATATCTGCTTTGAACTGGGTTTTCTGAAGGCCCTTCCGTACAGCCCTATATCCCAGAATAACTAGGAGGAAAATCCGACAATATCAGCTTTGAACAGGGTTTCTGAAGGCCCTGTACAGCCCATCCCAGAATACCAAGGAGCCCAATATCTGCTTTGAACTGGGTTTTCAGGCCCTGTAGACCTATATCCCAGAATACCAGGAGGAAAATCCACAATATCTGCTTTGAACTGCTTTGAACTGGGTTTTCTGAAGGCCCTTCTGTACAGACCTATATCCCAGAATACCAAGGAGGAAAATCCCACAATATCTGCTTTGAACTGGGTTTTCTGAAGGCCCTTCCGTACAGACCTATATCCCAGAATACCAAGGAGGAAAATCCCACAATATCTGCTTTGAACTGGGTTTTCTGAAGGCCCTTCCGTACAGACCTATATCCCAGAATACCAAGGAGGAAAATCCCACAATATCTGCTTTGAACTGGGTTTTCTGAAGGCCCTTCTTTTGAACTGGGTTTTCTACAGACCTATATCCCAGAATACCAAGGAGGAAAATCCCACAATATCTGCTTTGAACTGGGTTTTCTGAAGGCCCTTCCGTACAGACCTATATCCCAGAATACCAAGGAGGAAAATCCCACAATATCTGCTTTGAACTGGGTTTTCTGAAGGCCCTTCCGTACAGACCTATATCCCAGAATACCAAGGAGGAAAATCCCACAATATCTGCTTTGAACTGGGTTTTCTGAAGGCCCTTCCGTACAGACCTATATCCCAGAATACCAAGGAGGAAAATCCCACAATATCTGCTTTGAACTGGGTTTTCTGAAGGCCCTTCGTACAGACCTATATCCCAGAATACAGCCCTATATCCCAGAATACCAAGGAGGAAAATCCCACAATATCTGCTTTGAACTGGGTTTTCTGAAGGCCCTTCCGTACAGACCTATATCCCAGAATACCAAGGAGGAAAATCCCACAATATCTGCTTTGAACTGGGTTTTCTGAAGGCCCTTCCGTACAGACCTATATCCCAGAATACCAAGGAGGAAAATCCCACAATATCTGCTTTGAACTGGGTTTTCTGAAGGCCCTTCCGTACAGACCTATATCCCCCAGAATACCAACTGGGGAGGAAAATCCCACAATATCTGCTTTGAACTGGGTTTTCTGAAGGCCCTTCCGTACAGACCTATATCCCAGAATACCAAGGAGGAAAATCCCACAATATCTGCTTTGAACTGGGTTTTCTGAAGGCCCTTCCGTACAGACCTATATCCCAGAATACCAAGGAGGAAAATCCCACAATATTTGCTTTGAACTGGGTTTTCTGAAGGCCCTTCCGTACAGACCTATATCCCAGAATACCAAGGAGGAAAATCCCACAATATCTGCTTTGAACTGGGTTTTCTGAAGGCCCTTCCGTACAGACCTATATCCCAGAATACCAAGGAGGAAAATCCCACAATATTTGCTTTGAACTGGGTTTTCTGAAGGCCCTTCCGTACAGACCTATATCCCAGAATACCAAGGAGGAAAATCCCACAATAATCTGCTTTGATCTGGGTTGAGTCCACACTGTCATATACTCCAGTTCAAAGCAGATATTGTGGGATTTTCTGCCTTGGTATTTTGGGATCTAGGGCTGTATGGAAGGGCCCTGAGTCCACACTGCCATACAACCCAGTTCAAAGCAGGTAATGCGGGATTGTATACAGCTGTGTGGAAGGGGCCCTCCAAGTCTTCTGGAGGGGGCGAAGGTGGCGCGTTCCCTCGGCAGGGAAGATGCTGCTTCCTCTTGGGCCGCAGGTCAGGCAGGGGAGGGAACCTCTTTGCCTGGCGGACGGGTGAGTCCATCGGGGCGCCCGTCCGCCCGTCCTTCATTGGACTGGGCTACACTCAAAGCCCCGGCGGCCTGGTGTGAAGCGGAGCCTTTCGACTCTGAGCGAAGGCACGTGCCTTTTCGGCTCCCCGCGTCCCCTCCCGGCTTTTCCTCCTCTTCCCGGGGCGCGCGCGTGCCAGCTTGCCCGCCCTGCGCGCGAGAGCCCTCTCCCACCCCACCTGATGACGCGCCGTGATGCAAAACAGGAAACGGGATCTTGGGAGAGGCGGAAATTGCAGCAGCAGCACCAGCAGCAGGAGCAGGAAAGCTCGGGAGCGCCCGGCGCCGGAGGAAGGAGAAAGAGGCGGAGGAGGAGGAGGCGCTGCTTCTGCTGCTGCAGCCGGGAAGAAAGTGAGTGAGTGGCAGCAGGAGCCTCGCCAGGGGAGGGAGGTGCTGGGGGCTTGGCCCAAAACAGACGGGCGAGGGTCTCCCCCTTGCCTGGGGCGCCTGCCTCCTCAGCAGTCTCCGGCTGGCCTCTGCAGGTGGGGCCGGGGGACCCGAGGGAGAGGAGGGGAAGCGTCCAGGGCGCCTCACCTGGAGCCAGGCCGGGAGTGGGCGTTGATGCGTGGCACATGGCAGCCGTGGGGCTGGAGTGGGCTCGCTGCCTTTGGGAGGCTCTTTGTTCTCTCCCGGAGGCTCCAAGGGGCGTGCGCGGATCTGGGAAGGAGCCAGCCGCCGGTGGAGCGCTGCCTCGACTCCCCTCCCTTCCTTTCCCTTCCCACTTCCCCCTCTCCACTCCTTTCCTCCCCACGCCTCCCTTTCCACCCCTCTGCTCTGCTCTCCACGCCTCGCCTTTCCTCCTCTATACAGCAGATGAATGCAGCTTCCCACCAATTCAACTGCTATGCTATGGAACCATGGGAGGGGAAGTCTGGTCAGGCATTGCGCCCTTTGGTAGTTGGCACTCCTGGCTAGGCATGGGCTAACTTCGGCCCTCCAGGTGTTTTGGACTTCCACTCCCACAATTTGGAATTGTTGGAGTCGGTCCCCAGATGTTTTGGCCTACAAGACCCAGAAACCCCAGTCGGTTTACCGGCTGTTAGGCTTTTTGGGCGTTGAAGGCCAAAACATCTGGGGACCCACAGGTTGAGAACCACTGGAGTAGAATGAATGCAGCTTCCCACCAATTCAACTGCTATGCTATGGAATCATGGGAGGTGAAGTCTGGTCAGGCATCAGCACCCTTTGGTAGTTGGCACTCCAGGCTAGGCATGGGCAAACGTCTGCCCTCCAGGTGTTTTGGCCTATAAGTTCCAGACATCCCAGCTGGTTTACCAGCTGTTAGGATTTTTGGGCGTTGAAGGCCAAAACATCTGGGGACCCACAAGTTGGGAACCACTGGAGTAGAATGAATGCAGCTTCCCACCAATTAAGAACATAAGAACATAAGAAGAGCCATGCTGAATCGGACCTCAGCCCATCTAGTCCAGCATTCTGTATCACACAGTGGCCCACCAGTTGTACACGGGGATCTCGAGCAGAAGGGAGGGCAAAACCCTGACCTGCTCCCGACCCCCCACAACCAGTACCCAGGGAAATCCTGCCTACCTCAACCAACTCCGAGGTGGCACTTGAATGTCCTGCCACGGCTCCGTGCTGTGGAATCATGGGAGGTGAAGTCTGGTCAGGCGTCAACACCCTTTGGTAGGTGACGTTCAAGACCAGGCATGAGCAAACCTCGGCCCTCCAGGTGTTTTGGACTTCAACTCCCACAATTTGGAATGGTGGGAGTTAATTTATTTATTTGGATCTTTTATATCCTGTCCTTCTCAACCTCCAAAGAGGGACTCAGGATGACCACAACAGGCACTATTCATGCCAAAACAAAATACAACATAGCAAAAATACAATTAGCACAAATTAAAACAGTTCTAAATATACATTAAAACAGTCTGCCGGTTCAAATCGTCATTCTAAACAGTCCATTAAAAACATCATCTTTTCCACCAAGATAAAATCCAAAACACCTGGAGGGCCAAAGTTTGCCCATGCCTGCTCAAGACCTGCCACTCCCATGCAGGGAGCCATGGCAGTTGAAGTGGTGTCAACCTGCATTCATTCTACAGAGGCAGCCTGGGACTCTCATCGAGGAAGTGGTGGAGGCTCTTGCGGTCCCTCTTCCCCTCCCTGGCTTGAGATGGTCTCATGGGAGGTCACTCTTCCCCTCCCCTGAATGGCAGATGGCATCATTTTTTTGGGTACCAAGAGTTTTTGGTCAATTTTATTCAGTTTGGTTATTTACCTGGCATCCCAGTGAATGCTTTCCAGTAGACAGCTGGTAAACTTCGACACTATAGGATTTCTGGACCAGTCACTCTTGCTGTAGAGTGGGTTGCAGACAATATTTTAGTTTTGCGGGCCAGCCATGGTCTGAACCACTGGTTTAGAGATGAAACTTTACAGAGCTGAAGGTTCCAAGCAGGAAAGTGTCATTTTGTGTGTGTGTAGTCTGCCTAGTTTTAGCCAAAAGAGATTTCCTAGCTAAAGCAGTCCCAAAGTTCTGAACAAATTATGGTTCTGTAGATTTGTTCTTAAGCTAAATTTGTTAGTAAGTCAAAACAGATCCATTTTTTAAAGTGTAACTTCAGCCAAAAATATAAATCTTTTTGCTTTGGGTAGCATAGGGAAGGGTTTACACCCTTGTGGTGTTTGTTTTGCTGCTTGTGCCCCTGTTCAGACAATTTCACCTCACGTTCTGTCCCTATGATCATTGGATTTTAAAAATTGGCTTATTGTGGAAACAAGGATTGGTGATAAAGCTTCAGTGGACAAACCTCTCCCCCATGATAATCCTTCCAGGAGTGAATTTCCCTTACTAGGAGTAGATTTCTCTCACTTCCTATTGTCACACCCCCATTCGTAACTATGAGTTGTTTATAAGGTGGATGTTTCTAACTCAGGGACTGTCTGTATTTGGAAAAAAGAGCTGGATAGCACCTTAATCTCTGAAGACCTACTCTGTAGGTGTTGGGCACTTCCACTTTGACTGGGAGTGCGTCTACATTGCAACAGCACCAGAAGCAGGAACAGGAAAGCTCAGAAGCACCTGGTGCCAGAGGAGAAGGAGGAGGCAGAGAAAGAAGTGGCACTGTTGCTTTGCTGCTGCTGTGTTCTACATTATAGAGTTAATTCAATTTGACACCACTTTAACTGCCATTGTTGATTGGTATGGAATCCTTGGAGTTCTAGTTTTACAATGCTTTCTCTTCCAAAGAGTGCTGGTGCCTCACCAAACTACAACTCCTATGATGGAGCCCCTGGAGGAGCAATGGGTTAAATCTTTGTGCCGGCAGGACTGAAGACTGACAGGTCGGAGGTTCGAATCTGGGGAGAGCGCAGATGAGCTCCCTCTGTCAGCTCCAGCTCCCCATGCAGGGACATGAGAGAAGCCCCCCCCCCACAAGGATGGTAAAACATCAAAACCTCTCGGTGTCCCCCGGTCAATGTCCTTGCAGTTGGCCAATTCTCTCACACCAGAAGCGACTTGCAGTTTGTCAAGTCACATCTGACATGGAAAAAAAACCCTCCTATGATTCCATAGCATTGAGCCATGCCAGGTAAAATGACATCAATCTGCATTAATTGTACAGTGTAAATACACCTTGGGATACTGTTAGCACGTATAAAGAGTTTCTGGGTGTGATTAGGTATATTATGACAGAAAGGTGTGATAAGACACTTTACTGTGCATCTAGCCGCTTTGAGTCTCCTCTGAGGTGAGATAGAGCGGAGTAGAAATACAGTAAATAAATAAAATGTTTATGGTCACTTCTTGACAGCCCTTCCGTGTACATGTTTGCCACCAGATTACAGCATATACTGTAGTACAGTGGAGGCCAGTTGTGAAAACATTTATGATCTTGGACATGCAACATGCCTTCGATTGAAGCCCCTGGAAATGTAATTGTCCACTATACTGCCGTTGCACTGTTTGCAACTTTTATTTCGTGTGTTGGTTGTTTTTATGATGTACCACTGCCTCCCAATGTTTTAATGTCTGTGTAAACCGCCCTGAGCCGGCCGGGAAGGGCGGAATATAAGACTGAACAAATAAATAAATAAATAAACATAATTTAGTGCTTCTGAATGTGGATATTGGTTATGTGAAGTACCTTTGAACAACTGCCTGAAATGCCATGTTGCTTCCATGAAGATTCTGTGGAAGGGTTACATGTATCAAATCTCCCCCACATAATGTGAGGACCTGTTCTTGGAAAAGAGCCAGGAGAGCTAGTTTTTTTGCACTGGAAGTAGAAGCTCTTGTCTGGAAATGAATCATGCCGCTGAGCTATTTTGTTGCCTCTGATTCAGTAAGTGGCACATAATATCACTCATGAGTTGTTGCTGGAGGCAGAGTTTTGATTTCTTCAGGCAGAAATATGCATGGCTCTGGACTACCTTCCATATTTGAATGTGTCAATGAAATATAAAATATTGTAGTTTATTATTATCAGGTTGACTAAGTCAGGGCTGTCCAACTTCTACCGACCCAGGGGCCTGATTTCTGGTCACTGATGACCTGGGGGGCCGAAGGGTCTGCCCCCCCCAGCTCCGCCCCCTCCCGCCCCTCCCCAGCTCCGCCTCCCCAGCTCCGCCCCTTCACTTGGCATGAATACTACATATGCCCAAATGTGAACACTGATGGAGTTTGGGGAAAACAGACCTTGACATTTGGGAATTGTAGTTGCTGGGATTTGTAGTTCGCCTACAATCAAAGAGCATTCTAAACCCCAGCAATGATGGCATTAACCAATCTTGGCACACAGAACTCCCATGACCAACAGGAAATACTGGAAGGCTATAATGATGCATGCATCTGGACCAAACTTGGCATGAATACTCAATATACCCAAATATGAACACAGATGGAGTTTGGGGGAAATAGGCCTTGACATTTTCTGGGATTTATAGTTAACACACAAACAAAGAGCATCCTGAACTCTTGCAACAATGGAATTGAACCAAACTTGGCATATTGAACTCTCATTACCAACAGAAAGTACTGAAAGGGTTTGCTTGGGAATTTACCTTGAGTTTGGAAGTTGTAGTTCACCGACACCCAGAGAGCGCTGTGGACTCAAACAATGTTGGATCAGGACCAAACTTGGCATAAAACTTGGAAGGACGAAAGGGTGGGTGGGTGGAAGGAAGGAGAAAGAGAGGGGAGAAGGAGGTAGGGAGGACGAAAGGGTGGATGGGTGGGTAGAAGGAAGGAAGAAAAGAGGAAAGAGTGGAAGGAAAGGAAAGGAGGGAGGGAGGAGAAAGGGAGGGAGGGGGAGAGGGAAGGAGGAAAGAAAGAAGGATGAAAGGGAAGGAGGGAGGGAGAAGGAAGAAGGGAAGGGAGGGAGGATGAGAAGGAGGAAGGAAAGAGAAGGGAGGAAGCTGGTGCACTGAGGGGAGAGGCGGGACGGAGGCAAGCCAAAGCAGGAGGAAGGGACTCGCGTCTCTTCCTCCTGCTTTGGCCCGCCTCCTGCCTCTCCTCCCGGCGCTCCTGATTAGAGAGGGGAGAGGCGAGACGGAGGCAGGCCAAAGCAGAAGGGACTCGCGTCTCTTCCTCCTGCTTTGGCCCGCCTCTTGCCTCTCCTCCCGGCGAGGAGGCGGAGACGGAGGCAGGCCAAAGCAGAAGGGACTCACGTCTCTTCCTCCTGCTTTGGCCCGCCTCCTGCCTCTCCTCCGGTGCTCCTGATTGGAGCACGGAGGGGAGAGGTGGGACGGAGGCAGGCCAAAATAGAAGGGACTCGCGTCTCTTCCTTCTGCTTTAGCCTGCCTCCTGCCTCTCCTCCCAGAACCCGGAAGTGGGTATTTTTTTATTTTTATTTTATTAAAACAAATTAGGGGGCCGGAGGGAAGGGGCTCGGGGGCCGTGTGCGGCCCCAGGGCCGCCAGTTGGACAGCCCTGGGCTAAGTGATTTAGTGATTTACAGATCTCCAAGACACATAGCCTTGCTCAGGTCTTGCAAACTATTGCAATACAATATAAAGTGTAAGGAGGGGTGAAAAAAATATAGGCATCCTGATGTTGTTGGATAGCATCCCACACTCTCATATGTGGCAGCTGCAAGAGTGTAGCCACATTTGGAAAACTACTCTGGCACCTCGACATGAGAAATGAAATGGTTCAAAATGAAGATGTTTATTGAAGGAAATAATTTCAGATGTGGTCATTGGTGTCCTTTCTCATTTTTAAGCTGTTTTGCACAGACATCTATGAAGACTATGCTTTCTTTTCTGTCCTACTCCATGACTATTTAGGATTTCCTTCTTCCTCCTAACTGCACATTCATTCATAATTGCTTAGATACAACATCATCCTTTGATCTTGTCTTCCAGTCTAGCTGACAGTGGTTGTGCTTGATTGTTCTTGGACTAACAAAGGTCTTATATATTTTGTAATTACATACGGTAAATACATAAAATACACTGACAGTTTCAGGCAGGCATACTGCATTCTTCCCCATGACCAAACTGTGGTTTAGTGATCAGGGATGTTTTGCAATTCTCCATGCTGTTGTGCTGGCATTCCTCTGTGATTTCCCCTCAGTTTTGGAGATTAGTGTTAAGTCTGCATTTCCATTTTTTGCTAGGAGTTTTAGTTCCAAACCGCAGTTCAAAAGCATGATCAAAAGGAAATTTGCAAAATGCATTTTGGGCCAGCTATGCTTCACAAAAATGTTGCTGCCAGCACAATGCTGACCAAAGACTTGCTCTCTTTATATAAAAAAAAGTATTGGGAGAAAATATTCATGCAAAGCGGGGAGGTGGGGGAAGCACAAGATTTAATGATTTGTCAGTGCTGAAGCTCTCAACTGAGCTCATTTGCCAGGGAAGTTTATACAGTCAGTTATTGGAATATGACTGAAATGAGCATTATTTATTTCTTTACTAATTTAATTGCAGCTGACTAGGCTTCTTGACGCTTTCCTGTTGATAGGAGAAACTCCAGTTGCTCAATTTCTGATATGAGAAACTGCATTCATGGCTAAGTACTGGTGAGACTCATGTGGCCCTAGAGATATTGTTAAACCCCAGCATGGCTGGGATTGGCAAAACTTTCAGTCTGACAACATCTGCATTTCCACATCATTTCCACCCCATCATCAGGCTAGATATGGCAAAATGGTTAGAGTGTAGAATAATTCATTTTCCCACTGAGTTGTCAAGCACACTGGATGAATTTGGGCCAGTCATTCTTTCTCTTGCTCAGCCTAATTTAACTTCCAAAATGGTTGTAAGAGGAACGTAGGGGAAAGGGTCATGCACACAAACTTGAGTCTATTGGAAGAAAAGCCAGTTTATTTCTAGATATGGGATTACTAATAGGTTGTTAAACTACTTGGGGATGGGATATTATACCCAGCAGATCCTAAAGATCCCTAAGGAAGGGCTTTTTTTTATTCCATCACTGTCATGGGCCTGTTTGGTGAGGACACAGGAGAGGGCCATTTCAGTGACTAGTCTCAAGCTGTGGCATTCTCTACCATGGGTACCTAAACTGGTTCCATCTTTGGCACCTATTGTTTATTTATTTTATTTCAATCATTTGTAACCCGCTCTTCTCTACCCCAGAAGGGGGACTCAGGGCGGCTAACAATATTTCATAACAACAATAAAGAACAATTACATTGTAAAATACATTAAAATAGATTAACCTATTAAATAATATTAATTAAATTAATAGGCAGACAAATACATTTTTATTTGCATAGGTAATTAGTGATTAGTTAGCTGCAGGTAATCTTTATAGGCACGTGCTGCATTATTAACTTTATTTTTACGCTTTTAAACAATTTTACACTTCTAATGAAGTTTTAACATATTTTGTTTCATTGTGGTTTATTTTTTAAATCAGGTTTTTTTGGTTGTATCTTGTTCAAGCCCTGTTGCAGCCTCCCATGCGTCACATAGTGGGTGAAAGACAGGCCATAAAATTGATTAAACAAAAGTTTGGTTTTGGTTTTGTTTGCTTAATAGGGGAAGGGGATTTCTGAACAAATGCAACAGAGTTCTCTCTTGCAGTATGGACTTTCAATAGACAAGGGTGAGCCATCGTAGTGAGTCTGGGGGTTAGTTTTCAGCTAGGAACCTCTAGCAGTACAGACTGCCAAAAAATACCAAAGAAAGAAAACAGACCAAAACAAGAAGGAACTACATATCAGTTTCTGGGTTTGAAAAGAAAGGGGTGTTAATATTTAACAGTACAGTGTTTTCAAAAAGGTAGATCCTGTCTGATCTTGAAAGCTAAACAGGACTGGTTAGTGCTTGGGTGAGGGGCCATCAAGGATTACCAAGCGTTGCAGGCAATATTTCAGAGGGAGGAACTGGCAAAACCACCTCTGAGCACTCCTTGCCTAAGAAATGTTACATGGGGTTACCATACGTCCAGAGGTGACTTGCAAGCACAAGCATAATGTTAAGACTTGCAGTTTTAAAAAAAGATGAATCACTACTTCCTGGAGACTTTGAAGAAAGACAGTTCACCCTCAGGGAACAGAGACAGAAAAAGGTTGGTTCAGGGAATCTAGATCAGCTGAGAGCTACAAGAACAGCATTTAGTGGTTGCATGCAGGCCCTGGGCGGACGTTGGCCACTCCACCCTTAGCATCCATTATGCAACTGAAGGAGACTGTCTGTGAAAGAGTTTCTATGAAATAATCTTGAGTTGATTTGGTACACCGTTTTGTACATTCTGACCTTGCAGTATAGATTCTGCACAACACTCTTCTTTCTTTGTTGTAGGCTAGATGCATTTTTAAAATTAAAAAACAACTTTTGGTTTGCTGCTGAATAAGTAAGATGAAGTATCCAGACTCTGTGGCTTTTCCTCCCCTCTCCCGAATTTTCTGTGTGAGTCAATGAGTCACATGGATCCAAATGGATAACATTCTCTCCAGCCTAATTTGAAAAAAAACCCAACCCTAGCCAGAACAGTAAACTACATAGAAATGATTAAAACCACTGGGTTGTTAACATTGTCCACTGGAAAATTAGGAACGTTTTAAGTAGAATGGAAAATCTGGTAAAGTTCTAAAGTTGGTGCAAAGGTTTAGAAGGCAAGAGATGTTGAAGTGCTGCATAGTTGATCACATGATCTCTGATCCTGTCATTTGTCAGATGTGGAGAATTTGTGGTCTTCCAGCAGTCCATCCACGCTATGCAAGTATAACTCCGTGTCACATTTAGGGAGGGGCATTTAAAATGTTCATCCAGAAAGCTCCAGTGCCTCACCAGACTATAAATCCCAGGACTCCATAGACTGGACCTATGTAAAAGTGAAATAATAGTGATGTAAATGTGTAGTGTGAATGGGCTCCAGGTGTTTGACAGCAGCATCAATTAGCCCTAGTTTCCATAACAGAATGGTGAGGGATGATGTATACGTTCGCTGCTTTTAGATCTCTGAACATTTGTTGAATTTTAGATAGCTGCAGTGTAATCCTGAACATGTTTGCCTTGAATTTAATAGAATTTATTACGTGTGGGTGTGAAAATATTAAGGATTTATTTTTGAGCTTTATGGAGATAGGAAGGTCTTCCCACTGTCTGTGGGGAAGCAAGGAATTTTGCCAGATTTAGCCATATGTTTTTACTTAATGTAGTGTCAACTTTTATCTCATCTGAAGCTCATATACAGAAAATATGTGAATAAGAGCATATGCTGGCTTACTTTTTCGTAACCCTTTATCCTAACTATTTTGGTTTATAGCAATATTTATTGCAATTTTGTCAGTGTGGAGAGCTGACTTGGCTAAGTGGTCCATCCCATAAAGCACTGTCCCTGAATAGAACTGTCTTTCTATAGCTCGGAATATGTTTCAAATGAATGAATGAACCATATGCATATGCATGCGGACTCGTAAGCAGAGTGAACTTCCTTCTTTCCTTTGAAATGATGCCAGTTACTATTTTTGGTTCTCAAATAATGGCAAGAGGATTTTAAAAACACATGGAACCAGTTAAACTGGTCAGTGCCGGTGGATATTTCAGATTTGTATTTTATTAAGACTGGCTTTATTTGAAGTTCAAATGTTATGTGATTTCTCTAATATATTGTAGTGTTTTTATCATGCAAGCAACCTTGGCAAAGTCAATTCCAAAGTCAACCATTTTTTTTGTTAAATTAATCTGGAATTGACAGTGTGGTGGTCTCTAATTTTTTTGGACTACCTTCTCTTATAATTCCTCAACATTGACTATGTTGGCCCATGCTGATACTTAAACAGAAAATATATAAGTACGGCCATTGTTAATAGAATGTATTCCTAGTGAGAACCAGTGACCATGATCTCATTAGATTAATTGGCACAGGTCAGAATTCAAATAACAGCAGCCCAGGACCATTTCATAAGGCTGTGGATAAATCTACAGAATATTAAATTTTAATCTAAAACCATTGATGTTTCGAGCCAGTGTAGTGTAATTGGAGTATTGGACTATGACTCTAGAGACTAGGGTTCAAATCTCTGCCGAGCCTTAGAAACTTACTATGTGACTTTTGGGCAAGTCACACTTTCATAATCAGAGGAAATGAAAGGCAAACTTTGATATGAACAAATGTTGCCACCATAAATTGAACATAATGGCATAACTAAGGAGGCATGGGCTACAAACCCCAGCAGACAACAACATCAAAGGAGGTGACACCAAAATTACTGTCTATAAAAATTGTGTAGCATTGTAGCAGAAATTCATTAGTTTCTATAAAAATATACCTGTAGTTCAGTATCACCTCAAACACATTTTAAAACAACCCCACTTACATGTACAGAATCAGTATAGTTCCAAATCTAAAACTATATGCGGTTTACTTTTAAAAGCATCTAATGCACATGCACTCTGGTTGGAGGAATTGCCCAATTACAATGATATATTGAAACACATAGTTTCATCTGCATGCATACACTGTTGTTTTTGTTGTTGCTGTTTTCTTTTATAGTTGCTGATTTTGTCAATTTTTTAGCTACAATATTGTGGTCTGATCTTGTAAGAGAGGAGGTCCATCGCGGTGACACTAGGACTTAGGTCTTGGTTGGAAATGACTTTTGAAAGTGCACAACAACAATACTGATGTTTGTTCTGATATTTCAGATGTGGAAAGCAACTGCAGGCCACAGCATATCTGTCAACCAGGATGATGGCGCTGATGACTGGGAGACAGATCCTGACTTTGTGGTATAGTTGCAAACTGTATTTTAAGTAATTGGGCAAGCAGTGACACTATTAATGTTAATTCTAAAGTTAATTGGAGATACACAAGTAATATGGGGCTTGTTAAGTTACAGCTATGGGGCAATGATTGCATGTGTACGCACCCAGTAATACATACCGTATTTTTCGCTCCATAAGACGCACCTGCTGATAAGACGCACCTAGATTTTAGAGGAGAAAAATAGGAAAAAAAATATTTTCGCTCCCCCTCTAAAATCTAGGTAATTGTTATCAGCAGGTGCGTCTTCTCAGATGGCTCGCTGGTTCGCTCGCCCTCTGCCTCCTTTCCTTCCCCACCCTTTCCTTGAGGAAGAAAAGGTGGGGAAGGAAAAGGAGGGGCAGAGGGCGGAGCGAACCGCGTCGCGTCAGCTCTGACGCGACGCGGTTCGCTCGCCCTCTGCCTCCTTTTTCTTCCCTCCGCCCCTTTCCTTGAGGGCGGGGGAAGGAAAGGAGGCAGAGGAGAGCGAACCGCGTCGCGTCAGCTGTGACGCGACGCGGTTCGCTCCGCCCTCTGCCTCCTTTTTCCTTCCCTCCGCCCTTTCCTTGAGGGGGGGGAAGGAAAAGGAGGCAGAGGGGAGCGAACGCGTCGCGCCAGCTGTGACGCGACGCGGTTCCGCCTCCGCCTCCTTTTCCTTCCCTCCGCCCTTTCCTTGAGGGCGGGGAAGGAAAAGGAGGCAGAGGGAGAGCGAAGCCAGCTGTGACGCGACGCGCGCTCGCCTCCTTTTCCTTCCCTCCTCCGCCCTTTCCTTGAGGGCGGGGGAAGGAAAAGGAGGCAGAGGGAGAGCAAACCGCGTCGCGTCAGCTGTGACGCGACGCGGTTCGCTCGCCCTCCGCCTCCTTTTCCTTCCCTCCGCCCTTTCCTTGAGGGCGGGGGAAGGAAAAGGAGGCAGAGGGAGAGCGAACCGCGTCGCGTCGCTCCGCCCCTGCCTCCTTTTCCTTCCCTCCGCCCTTTCCTCGAGGGAAGCAAAGGTGGGGGAAGGAAAAGGAGGCAGGGCGAGCGAACCAGCGTCCCTCCGCCGCCGCAACGGACCACAGAAGAGAGAGGCAGCGACAGGGTAAGTATATCGCTGCCCTCCCTCTGCTCCAGCGCCTCCCCCGGCCTGCGTCTTCGCTCCATAAGACGCAGCTGATTTTTCATCCCACTTTGGGAGGAAAAAAACTGCGTCTTATGGTGCGAAAAATACGGTATATTCAGTGTTGGGTTTTGTCAGAGGTGAGCATGACTTGCTGAAGAGAATGTGATGTGAATATAAAAACAAGGCAAATTTGATACTGTCAAAAGGAAAGGTATTGATGGCTATGAGGGAGATAGAAAGGTGGGATTTGATTTAAAGCATCCTTCATCCCAAGCTTTCTTGTCTCTGAGTAACCATTTCCCCATTATGTATTTTATAGAATGACGTGAGTGAAAAGGAACAGCGTTGGGGGGCTAAAACTGTTCAAGGATCTGGTCACCAAGAACACATTAAGTAAGTCATTTCTTTCACTGCTTTAAAATTGTGACTTTATGTTGCTCCAGTAATAATTATGGAAAGTTTTCCATGCACTGGAATATACAAGCCTATGTTTAACTATAATAGATTTTATGTTTTAAACAAGATATATTCACCAGGGACAAAAATATTTGGTTCATTGAGGAATCTCATTATCTTTAAGTGCAGGTAGATGCACAGCTAATATTACTTTTTGGATTAGGCTATAGGGTAATGTTTTGCTATGAGAAGGAACAATTTGTTCATTCCTGATTTTTTACTTAGTGCACAGCTATTTTTTCTTTGTTCAGGCAGGATTTCATGGTTAAAGGCAGGATTCCTTCCTAGACCTATCCTAAAGAGTTGGAGATTGAACCTGTTCATGCAAAACACTTTCTCTCCTCAGGGGCTCTTTCTTTTCCTTGATTGAGATGAAAAAGCAGTTCTAGCTCTTGCATTGTTGCAAATTATAGGTCTTCAAGTTTTCTGCCCCAAGCACTGGACATGGTAGTCATTTCTAATTCTCTGTCAAGAGTTAAACTTAACTTCAAGCAGTTGCAGGTCAAAAACATAGTACCGTAGTCAATAATCAAAGGAGCATGTGGCATACATCTGCATAATGGAGTTTAGGTTTCTGAAAACATTCAACATGCTTGCTTGGACTAAGCGTTGAGAAGAAATGTTGTTTGAGAATATGATCCTGTTGTAGAACCAGTTTTCCTTCTGCACTTTTTTCAGTTGCTGTTGTTTGCTTCAAAATTTAGCATGGAAAAATTTGTGGCAGTTATTTTCTCAGAAAGGCATGTTTAAATACACAAAAACACATGCATTGCATTGATGATGACACTATACATTTAGTTTAGAAAATGCTCTGCATTTGTAACCTTGCAGTATTTTGTAATATCAGGTGTGTGCTAGCAGAAACAGCAATTAATCAGTATTTCTGGCATAGGTGGTGGAAAATGATGCCCTTGTAACTTCCTTGTATATTATAAGTTACTCAGTCTACACATCAGAAATATGAGCCTATGCTCAAGAAAGATGAATTAAGGTCTAAATACACACACATACACACACAAAACACATACCCAGCCCATACCAGAGAACAGATAGTATCAGTAGGTTTCAGGTACTGTAAGATAAATTCAGTCAAAAATGATATATCTTGCTTGTAATTCATTTTGGTCAAGAGCACTGTTCTTCCCTGTGTTTTATTGTCAATTCTCTTCTTATGCGGATTCATAAAATGCCATAACCAGGAATAAATGGCCTGGTAGTTTAAAAAGCTGAACCCAGTTACAATCCTTGTGTTTGTTTCTCCATGTCACTAAACTCAGGTGGGAATCATGCAGCCCACCAGAGATGGTTAGATTCCAACTCCTACCATGTTGACTATGCTGACTAGGACTGATGGGACATGCGGTACAGTAGTATCAGGAGGGACACATGATTCCCAGTCCTGCATATCACCATGCTTTAGTTCTATAAACATTAATTTATCTCTAGGTTTGTGTGTCCTTAATTCTCTTCTGATGAAATCATTTTTTTTTAAAGTGAGAGAAACTGTTTTATTTTAAAAATAAACCCCTAACTTACTATCTGGCTTTTGCACTTTACTACCAGCCCCACCCTTGCAGTTATATTTGCACAGGCCCTTGCCCCGCCCTCTCAGCTCTGAACACGCCCAATGTACTTGGCTACTGGTTGTTGGTTGTTGATGGTTTATGTTTTATGATGTTTTGTACAGGTTTTGTTTTAATTTATTGTAATGCAATGTATTTTATTGGGGAAATGGTGGCGGGATATAAGAATGAAGTAGCTGTTGTTGCTGTTATTATTATTGATAATGTATAATGTATAAAACTTCTAACTGTAGTTTGTGAGTCTATCTGGTTTTAAGTAGCCACAGTTTAGAATGACCAGAGTGTATGGTTTAAATATTGTACAAAAGTGCAGCTAATTAAAAACTGAAGCAGAAACTCTCAATCACTTCACAGCCACAACACAGGAGGAACAAGATTATGAATTTAGCAGCTATGCCTTTTCTCAGAATGCTAGATAAAGCATTATTGTAGCACTTTAAGATACATGAAGTATCTTATTGGATTTGGATAGGGTTTTTGATGATTTTCTTTTTTGCAGAGTAATTTGAAAAGTTAAAGATAAAATGCCTTAGGTAGGATGATACTGGATTAAATTAGTATTTCTGATGCATTTTGTTGATCATTTCCTGTTTGTCTTCAAAAGCATTCATAAGCTGAGAGAGAATGTATCCCAGGAGCACCAGACTCTTAAGGAGAAAGAACTCCAAACAGGACCAAAGGCTTCCCATGGCTACGGTGGGAAGTTTGGTGTGGAACAAGACCGCATGGACAAAGTGAGTGCAGAAGAATCTCCATGGCTGACCTACTCAGTGTGAGCTTGATGAAGGAGTTATTGTCACATCTGCCACACACGCAGGTCTCCTATCTCTATTTCCTCTCTTTCCATCAAATGCCTTCCTTTATTTTGGGGATCCTGAATTAGTGGAAAATTCAGTCCAATCTAATTCAGCAAATCTGTCGAGCCTTTAATTTTGTCTTCTAATTACAGTGATAGTGATAGTAGTGTATGTCATATGCTATTCTTCCTTCTTTTCTTCTAGGAAAGTAATAGTTACACTAAAATTGTGTGTATGTGTATCACAAACATGTATAACTGCTCTGTATGTGTCTGTGGAAAAGGCCTGAATGGCCACATTTCACGTCTGTTAGTTGTAAAGATGCTACAGGACTTCTAGTTGTCCAAATAGTCATTGTTTGAACTGAATTCTGCTTGCTGAATGTAAATAGAGTATATGAATGCGCTGAATATGCTTTCCTGAGTGCTGTGAACTTCAGAAATGAAATTTATACACATCTGTACAATTTAAACATGAAGTAGCTCCAAGTGACTTTCAACATTCCAAAAGTGAGGTTTGAAAAATAATTGGAATTTGACTCTACAAACTAGGGCTGCTGCAGAATTCCCCAAATTGGAAATCCATTCAGAATTTGATGACTTGGTCTAGAGAGCTCTTCCTTTTATCATGAGTGTCCATCTTAGTCTGTCATGGCTAAAACAAGAAAGAACCTAGTGCAGTGGGTCTCAACCTGTGGGTCTCTAGGTGTTTTGGCCTACAACTCCCAGAATCCCATCCAGTTTACCAGATGTTAGGATTTCTGGGAGTTGAAGGCCAAAACACCTGGGGACCCACACATTGAGAACCACTGAATTCTAGTGGAACCTTAACAACTGACACAGTTTGTTTGGCATAAGCCTTCCTGTGGCCCTTCCACACAGCCCTATATCCCAGAATATCAAGGCAGAAAATCCTACATTATCTGAGTGTGGACTCAGATAACCCAGTTCAAAGCACATATTGTGAGATTTTCTGCCTTGATATTCTGCGGAAAAGTATGCTGAATACAACTTGCCAATCTATAAGGTGTCCTGAGATATTTCTGTTCTTTAGGTCTGGCTCAAGAACTTTCCCACTCAAGAACTTTCTCCTTGACACTGAGAGGCTTTGATTTCTGATCTTTGATAAACCATGAAAGTGAATAGTGTAAGTTATTGGAAGTACTGCAGTAATGGGTTGTTGTAGGTTTTCCAGTCTGTATGGCCATGTTCTTGAAGCATTCTCTCCTGACATTTCGCCTGCATCTATGGCAGGCATCCTCAGAGATGTCTGTTGGAAACTGGGAAAATTGAGTTTGCATATCTGGAAAGTCCAGGGTGGGCTAAATGTGAATGTTTCAATTGGCCACCTTGATTAGCATTTGATGGTCTGATAGTTTTTAGGTGCCTGAGGAATCCTTTGTTGAGAGGCGTTTGCTGTCCCTGATTGTTTCTTGTCTGGAGGTCCCCTGTGTTTGAGTATTGTTCTTTATTTACAGTTATAATTTTAGTAGCCAGATTTTGTTCATTTTCATGGTTTCTTCTTTTATTTTGAAATTGTCCACATGCTTGTGGATTTCAATGGCTTCTTTGTGTAGCCTGACATGGTAGTTGTTAGAGTGGTCCAGCATTTCTGTGTTCCCAAATAATATGCTATTTATTTACTATATTTCTAACCCGCCCTTCTCAACCCCCGGGGGGGGGAGAGACTCAGGGCGGCTGAGTCCAGGTTGGTGGTGGACTTGTTTTTCCTTCAGTGTAGGGTTGGTGATAGGAAAAAGTCCAGAATATATTGATTCTGAGTGCAGCATTTGAAAAACTGCCTTTTGGGTAGAACTGAAACATTTTCAGCTAACAAAAATGTAGTGATTTTTCTAACATGTGATTTTTAAAAACATGGTCTGCTATCTTACTTTATTTCAGCCAGGTGCAATTTAATGTTACTGCTCTATAGTCCGATTAGTTTGTTTGTTGCAGCTCGGAACTGAAGCCTATACTACGTATTTCCCTCTTCTTCAATGCTTAGTGTAAAAACCACCATGCGGAAATGGTTAACCATGCACTTGGAAAGCTGCTCTTTGATAGTGGATGTATATTTAGTTCCCTTCTCAGTTCTGCCCTTCAGAAATAATAATGTGCAGCCCAAATGGGGAGGAAGTTGTTAAGCTTGATACAGACGTTGGGGAAGAAAGAGTCGCGGGTGGCTTCCTGAGCTATAGTTACATAACACAACACAGTGTATTTGAGAGGCATAATCATTGCCTGAATGCACTTGGAAATTTGGAAGATGCGTGTTAGGGTTGTTATTCTGACCAAGATCTATTGATTGAATTACCATTAGACCGGGGTTATGTAAATATCATTTAACCAAGAGATCTATTCTACTTAGAACTAGTTAATTGGATTTAGGCTGTGATAAGTAGTAGTTGTCTGGAATAAATGAAAATTATAGTAGTGAAGGGATAATCCCTTCCCTATGCCTTGTTGCTTACGCAGCCGACCTATCTGCAGGAATATGAGTAGTGTCATTGGCCAAATCTAGGAAAGTTATCTAGGATCAACAACAGTCCTCCATGATAGAACTCATGCCATTCCTTCTTGTTTAACTCAGCCTGAGCCAGGGGGAAATACAGATCTTATATGATGTCACTGAAGTTTCTTGACAAGGGGAAAATACCTGCATCTTCTGTTCCCAGGAGTCGAAAGCCAGAACAATACATACCACGTGTATGAACAAGGAACACTTTATTTATTATTTTATTTACTTTATTTATATTCCGCTCTTCTCACCCTGAAGGGGACTCGGAGCAGATTACAGTACACATACTTGTAGACAATCCTTGCAGTTCAACATATGACATATAAACATGTGACATTTATCACAGTACAGTACAGTACATACATTTTTGACATATTACACACATATTACACGAACAGAGGCAAACTTTCTGGCCACCAGGGGGTGGTGATGCAATCGTCATCTCTCAGTGTTTTCCAGCGTCCCTTGTTGTTCTTCCGCATTCCTCAGCGATTCCTAGGTTATTTTTAATGGCCTCATAAATCAGTCAAAATTTGCCTCCCCACTTTATTGTGGTACCTTTATCTCCTACTTGACAAATGTAACTGTCTTTCGGGCTGCAAAGGTCGACAGCAGGCTACACTTAAGGTCGAGAACCCACCTCGACCCGGGCAGGCCTCGAACTCATGACCTACTGGCCAGAGAGATCTTATGCAGCTGACACTTAGCCAGCTGCGCCACATTCCCGGTGCTTTGCGGAACAAGAACTGAGAGCTAAATATCCACATGACAAAATGGAGGACAGTCTCAACAACAAATAAAGAAGATATACCCTGATTTATAGGAAAATAAACTGGCTGAAGTTCAGGCAAACCCAGCTAACATATTAGAGCCCTTATATGCCTAAACATTTGAGTATCTTAGTACACAAAGGGGTATATTCCAAAATTTTTTTTTTCCAGTAATCACAAAATATTTTTGAACATGCTTGAACTTCTCACAAATGGGAGGTTTGGAAGTTTACTAAGTGACTTTATAAACAAAGGGGTGGCAGTAGCTCAGCAGATTAAGCCCCTGCAGAAAAAGCTTGCTGTCCAGAAGGTTGGCAGTTCAAAGCCACAGGTCAGGGCGAGCTCCCGCTGACAACCCTAGCTTCTGCCTACCTAGCAGTTTAAAAACATGCAATGTTAGTAGATCAATAGGTACTGCCTGGTGGGATGGTAAAAGGCTTCCTGCAGCCATGCCGGCAAAAACATGGCCAGGAAGGACAACAGGCTCCTCAGCATGGAAGTGGGACAAGAGCCCCTCATCATGACCAGAGTTGAGCATCGC
Source organism: Anolis apletophallus (assembly GCA_030556195.1). NCBI lineage: Eukaryota > Metazoa > Chordata > Lepidosauria > Squamata > Anolidae > Anolis > Anolis apletophallus. The sequence goes on along the minus strand of JARBWK010000002.1, from coordinate 68,444,108 downwards.
CTCCAGATGCCGAACATGGAAAGGGAAACCTTTGCCTTTCTTTGTGCATTGTATGTCATTGTTCACTGTATAAAAGGCATTGAATGTTTGCTTATATATGGGTATACTGTAATCCGCTCTGTGTCCCGTCTGGGAGACAGAGCAGAATATAAATAAAGTGTATTATTATTACTTCTCAGAGTATGCACATACAGTCTGCAACAAAATGGAAACTTACAGGAAGCCATAGAACTAAAATAGGATTTTGTTCCAACTTTCAGAGTTGACATGACATTATAACTGACTCCTCTTGGGTGGAAGTATTTAAAAGAACAATTAGCGCCCTGGTTGTGATTTGCTCATTGTAATTTTATCTACACCTTAAGTATATATTAACCTAAAGTCCAACTTCAACCTAAGATGTAGAACAAGTTTGTGTATGATATGATAAAGTGTTTATTTCCCTTTCAGTCAGCTGTTGGTCATGAATATCAATCTAAGCTTTCCCAGCACTGTTCTCAGGTGGACTCAGTGAAAGGTTTTGGTGGAAAATTTGGTGTACAAGTTGATAGAGTTGACCAGGTAAATGAGCAAGTTACTTCTGACTTTTCCAACTGCTTCCTATGTATGAATGGGATGTACCTGCGGGGCCATTATGTATTTTGCAACTATGTGTAAATGGTGTTCCCATCATTCTCATTCTTTTTGTGTGTTTTTTTTATTAATATTCAACTGGTGCTCTATTTCTGTTGGACACATTTAATTTTTCAAGACAATAACATGAAGCATGAAAATGTTTAATCTGAGAGAAAACCATTAAAAACTTGGTTGTTTTAGGTTTTCCGGGCTGTATGGCCATGTTCTAGAAGCATTCTCTCCTGACGTTTTGCCTGCATCTATGGCAGGCAAAATGTCAGGAGAGAATGCTTCTAGAATATGGCCATACAGCTAACCCAGTGATTCCGACAATAAAAGCCTTTGATAATACATTAAATACTTCACAATGGTACATAGTAGAGTTAAAGAATATTTAGAACTGGATGTATAGGATTGATGTGATATACTGTGAACTCAGCCAAGAGGTTGACACTAGAGATATGGAAGCGCATGTAACTATGGCTTGACAGACATTGTGAGATACAGTTAATGTAATGACTAAGTACTTCCCATTTTTAATGACTATTTTGGATTATTCTTCATTTAGATAAACTTTTATAATTTTATGCTCCTCATTCAAAATAATTATTTTCTCCAGTCTGCTGTAGGATTTGAATACCAGGGGAAAACAGAGAAACATGCTTCTCAAAAAGGTAAATGAAAATTGCATGTGGAATCCCTATACTAATTATCAGCATGCCTCAATTAAAAGACTATACATTATTTAACTGTTTTTGTGGCAGCTGTTAATAGATTAATTCTACATTGTTGTGCCTAAGTGCAATTGTTAGTCCCAGCGTATGGTGAGCTGAGCCTCTGCCATGAGGTAGATGGGCTTTAGAGTCCTTGCTAACATCATGAATAAACACTAACGTCTGTTCAGTGACATATAAGGTTCATTTTACTAGTCTCCTTGTTGAATACTTTTTGCATTTGTTTTGCTGTTTGTGCCTGAGGAAAATATAAAGTCAGGGAACAGATTGCAGAAGTTCATTTCTCTCTGTTATTAACCTGCTTACACAGTTCTGTTTTCTGTTGGGAGGGAGATGGGTCACACTTTGCATCAGAATTGTATAACTCCTGGAAGCCCATCTGTCATGGGGCTTCCTTTCAGAGTGATGTACCCCAACCCAGCAGTTTCCCATATATTTCAGTCATGAGGAATCTGATCACTGTCCAAGTAGTTGTTTGAGTAGTATTTATTTAATGACCCAGTTGTACTATTGACAATACAGGGATCCTGGAACCCATCAGCAAAATACATGGAATGCTTCTCTGCTGTGAACCATCTACTGCATCATTTGTCACCAGTAAGACTTAAGCTGTAGCAGTAATGTACATCAGTGCCTGATGCTGATGAAGGAAGTCTTGGGGTGTATCTACACTGCAGAAGTAATATAGTTTTAAACAATTTTCGCTGCCATGGCTCTGTGCTCTTGAATCATGGGAGTTTTAGTGAGGTCTCAGCACTCTTTGGCAACAAAGGCAAAATGCCTTGTAAAACTACAATTTCTGTGATTCCATAGCACTGGGCTATGGCAGTTGAAATGATGTCAAACTGCATTACTTCTACAACTTAAACAGTGGTTCTTAAACTGTGGTTCCCCAGATGTTTTGGTCTTCAACTCCCAGAAATCCTAACAGCTTGTAAAGTGACTGGGATTTCTGGGAGTTGTAGGCCAAAACACCTGGGGACCCACAGGTTGAGAATCACTGGCTAGATGCACAGTAAAGAGGTCTGGAACAACTTGTAGTTCTGGAACAAGACACAATTAAAGCAGACCCATTGAGTTGAAATGAACTTGGTAAGCCACTCTTGGGTAAATTCATTTTGGTTTAGTACAGCTGGATTTAGCTTCTACCAGTTAACATTTTAACCACCCTTTAATATTTTGAAAGCATTGTATAGGCCTGTAGCCGGGGGCTTCAGGGTGGTTTGCGAGAAGGCCTTACTGGTTCATTATTTAAACCGTTATGTTTATTCATATCGTGATATGATCACCATGCTAAATATATCCTGTATGCATGGGAGCATTGGGATAACGATACAAAAGGTTTGCTAGGGTAGATCCTCTCTCACTCAGAGCCCCCCCCCCTTTGAATCAAACTTCACTCCCCCCAAATCAAAATCCTGGCTACGGTAGTGGCATTGTAATTTAAATAAAACTAAAAGTTGGCAGGCCTTTGTGATTGTGGGATATAGAGGCTACAACTCTCTTCTTTAAGAATTTTGAGTGTAAATAACATGCAGTGGTAATTGTGAATTGACCAACAAACCAAAAACTGCTTATGTGTGACCTAGACTTTATTGAAGGAAATGCTATCAGTTGCCTTCCTGTTAAGGATTTTTCTGACACAACCTCAATTTTCTTGGTTTTCTTGTTCTCAGACTACTCAAGTGGTTTTGGTGGGAAATACGGAGTACAGGCTGACAGGGTAGACAAGAGTGCAGTTGGATTTGATTACCAAGGAAAAACAGAGAAACATGAATCACAGAAAGGTTTGTTGTGGTTGTTTTAAAAATGTATTTTGTAATACACTAGCATTTTTTTCTGTTATTTAGATAAGATTGTGTAACATATTCATTTTCATGAAATTCGAGTAGTGTTCACCTTGTTTTTATTTCATCAGTTAATCTTTAGAGAATGAGATCGTTCTCATGATTTCTTGGCATTAATGGTGCTGAAATGGTCGCAGACATTTTTGTAAAAATGGTAACAAGTAATATATTAGAAGTATGGAATAAATACAGGAGAATGTTAATAACGGATGGATCAGTAATAACCCCAATTGTAATGGAAAAGAAATTTCCAAAGAATTTAAAACAAATAATGGATAAAAAGTTAAGGGAATTTTTTTTAGATAAATTGGGGGATTGGATAAAAGTAGGAACGAAGGAAATGATTATGGAAGAATTTAGAGAAATAAAATTGACATGGTTCCATTGTATACAATTAGAACAATGGTTTAAAAATTGGCTAAAAAATAATAAAAAAAGGAAGTAAGGTTAACCAATTTGAACAAATAATACAAAATGGGAGGGATGTAGAAGAGCATGAAAACTTGAAAGGAATAACTAGCAAAATATATAAGATAATAATTGAAATAAAGGAAGGAAAAACAAAAAAATAACACCCTTAAGGAGGTCTGGGAAGAAGACTTAGGGATAAAAATAAAGGAAACAGAGTGGCAACAATTGTGGAGACAAAGACATCTTAAAAATTTATCAATAAGGATTAAAGAAAATTATTATAAATTAATATGGAAATGGTACCTTACACCAGTAAGAATGGCAAATATAAATAAAAACTACTCGAAAAACTGTTGGAGAGGATGCCAAGAAACAGGAACATACATACATATGTGGTGGCAATGTAAATATGTAAGCAAATTTTGGGCGAAAGTATTTAAAGAAATAGAAGATATAATGAATATTAAAATAGATAGAAGTCCTATTATAGCTTTATTATCATTATATAATAGTATACAATTGGAAAAAAGGATAAAGATGCGATAACAAACCTATTAACAACAGCAAGACTGCTTATAGCAAGGAATTGGAAAAAGAAATAAATATACAAATAGAGGAATGGTACAAGGAAGTATGGAAACTGGCAATAAATGACAAGTTAACATGTATATTAAAAGTAAAAAGAGGTATATGGAAACAAAGTGATTTTTATGAGGTATGGAGAAAATTTATTGAAAAAGGATTAGAAAAGGAAGAAGGAAGGTTACCTCCACAAGAAGAAATGAAATTTTGGACGAATGATATGTAAAAGCAATGGCTTGGGGAGGGGGGAGGGGAGCACAGCGGTGAGGGATACAAAATGTATAAGAAAAACATAATGGCAGATGCTAAAGATTGAAGTATTGTACCTAGAAATGAATAACATGAATCTGCTATAAATAGACATTGTATAATATTGTGTTGATAATGATAAAACAATAAAAATATTTTAAAAAAATGGTAACAAGTAAGAAAAGGGAGGTCTTTTTAGACTTGTGTTTCAGTAGAGCACTAACAGGGTTTGGGCCAAGACCAACATTAATCCTGTTTAGAAGAAAGATAATGAAATTAATAGGACTTGTTAGTTTCAACTCATTTGAGTCCCATGTATCTGTAAATTTCCATAGGTAAATCTTGTATGAAGTCTAAATACTTTAAAGGCACCAGTTCCCAGATCTTGGAAGCTAATTATGGTCTGCCCAAACCACCTTAGAGTATTTCTTGGCTAAGAAAAACCCTATAAAACCCACAGGTTTGCTACAGGTTATCAAGCAAATCTACCATTAGCCAAGACTGATTAGGATTTACCCCCAAACCCTATTACTGGCAGTTCTCTGCCAAACCATATGTTTTCAGAGGTAGCCTTGCTCTTGTTTTTGCACTACTGCATTCAGTAACTACATGCATTAAGATTTCTTTTTTTCAAAAAAAAATAGAGACATTTACATTCCACCTTTTTTCTAAGTGGTTCTAGCCATTTGACATCAAACCAGTAGTTAGCAACTAAAAGCATCCTTCTGTAGCACTGGTGGGCAACTGTTGCCTTTGGATTGCAATTTCCATAATCCCTTACCACTGGTTATGCTGACAATGTCTGGTGAGATATGTAGATCCAAAGCATCTCGACTGCAACAGTTGCTAATCTCTGTTTTACTGCACACTATATGGCAACATCATAGGAAAAATAGCATATACTGTAACTGTATACACATGAATATAAAAAGAAATAATTAAACTGGTGAGTAAAACTATGAATGAAAGGCTTTCCTAACAGATAAGGTCTTTATCTCAACCTAGTCTTTTCTTCCGGCTCATTTTCTGGAGCCATTAGCTAGAAGATGCAGTCTTCTCCAAAAGCTCAGAATTGGAGCGAAGAGATGGAAGGGGGGGTGATAGCTATGTTTTGTTAGTGCCTCTGCCAAAAGATTTACAGGAAGAGGCGAATAGTCACTTCCCGCATTTATCCCTTCACCTTCATGGAAAAGGGATGTGGTTTATTTCTCTTTCATCATCTTTATTAGGAGAAGATGTCAGGAAGGCATTGCTGGAGTTTTTATGCTGAATCCCTCCTACTGGGAACTAAACCATCTCTTGTTTACTTAGAGAATGAGAAAGAAAATTGTACTGGCAGAAACTACCAGCAGTGCCATTCTCTCGCTCTTGTTTATTACAAAAGCCCAGTGGAAGGAAAGGAAATCATTTTCTGTTCTATCACCTTCACTCAGAGATGGGGAGGGCATAGAGGTTGGAATAGAGGCAGGGAAAGGGAGGGATTGTTTCCTTGGACTCAAATTCCTTTGCTTGCTTCACTTCATTCTTGGGGAGATGTGCATGGCTCCTCAAGGCTATTTTTCTGGCCTGGGGTGAAAAAAAATGGTAAATGATCTCTCCTGGAAGCTGTTAGGAATAATTGTTCACCTTCTGAATAGGTCTCAGTGCCTGTTCCACCATAGTTTAACATTTAAAAATGGTATTCTCTCTCCCGCCCCCAAAATTGGAAATGAACTTTCAGTCACTCGTGGGTATTGGTAGGTACATAAGTCAGCCATTGCAGTATTGGGAGTGAGGGTCGAGGCTAAGAGTAGAAAATTGTGTCTCTGGCCTTCCATAGTTATTTACCCCATTGTTGGCCAGCAGCAACACAATCCATGTTTTTTCTCACCATCACCTTTCCTCTTTGTATTCAGAGAAAGATGAATGGATGTAAATGGTATTATTCATTTGTGTGATGAATGTATATGTATGTGTTCATGTATACACAGACATACATACACTGATACTTTTCTTTTTTTCTGATTAAATTTTTATTTAGACAGATTAAAATAAAACCTACATACAAACATAACTCCCCCAAAAACCCACCATCATCAACAACAAAAGATTAAAAATACTTTTTCTAGAATACTACTACATCGTAAACATAAAAAACCCCAATAACTACAAACAATCTAAATTATCTAATCTATGGACTTTACATTCTATGCCTGGTGGTTATATCCTCTCAATTTACACCCATTTAGGGGGAAAGAATCATTGGCACACCCTTTCTCACATAATAGCACACTTCTATTCCAAAAACCTAGTGATTGAAGTTTGTCCCCATCTTTGCTAGAGGAACACACTGAATGGGCTCTAGTCTTTCTTAAAGTTAATTAGAGATTTCTCCTTAATCAAGGTAGTAAGTTTATCCATTTCTGCACATTTGCTTATTTTCATAAGCCAATTGTCTTGTGTCAGAATCATTGAGTCTTTCCATCGTTAACATAAATAAATCTTGCTGCTGTTATCATGTATCACAATAACCTTTCCTATTTTCTATTGATTTGATCATCTGATATCAAGTCTTCATAAGTCAACCATTTCTTTTTCAAGGCCATTTCCCTTTTAAACAGCTTCATGTGGAGAGCACAACAATGACTTTCTGCTGTAATATATTTTTATACTTATTCCACACATTTAATAGTGATCTTTGAAAGTTTGGCCCAAAGTTAGTCTTTTCCATGAGTGCTCATAAAAATGACCAAGATCAAAGGTCTCCACTACTCTAGATGGAGCTGACCACCAGATCTGGGTTGACATATAGATAATCTACAAGAGAGTATGAAGTTCTCTGCTGTGGAGTATTTCTTATCTGCAACATAAGATTGATTCGTATGTGTCTTCCTTTGATTTAACTATGTTTAAGCAGGTAATAGTAAGCGGTCACCTTTCTTTGAAACACAGACTTCTTCTACACTGCCATATAGTTTAGATTATCAAAGTGAATAATCCATATTATCTGATTTGAACTTGATTATCTGATTCTACACTGTCATATAATCCAGTTCAAAGCAGATAATCTGGATTTTGTATGGCAGTGTAGAAGGAGCCACAGATGTCTATCTATCTAGCTATCTTTGAATAGAACAGGGAAGGGTTAACACCCCTGTGTGGTATTTGTCTTGCTGCCCATGCCCCTGTTCAGAAGATTTCATCTCGTTTTCTGTCCCTGTGGTAATTGGATTTTGAAAAAATTGACTTGTTGTGAAAACAAGGATTGGTGATGAAATAAATTTCCCTTTTGAGGAGTAGATTTCTCTCACTTCATGTTGTCTCGCCCTTGTTCTTAACTATGAATCATTTTTAAGTTGGATAGTTGTAATGCAGGGACTGCCTGTTTAGTTAAAGCTATTCTGATTTCCTATTTAACAAATATCTGGAGCCAGTTTGGACAACACACTCAAGCATTGAGTAGTGGCATTTTACCCTCCCAAAGGGAGATGAAAAATGATTCCAATTGCTTAGGGGTGGTCCTAAGTGTCTCATCAGTTGACCACTTGCAGCTGGGTGTTGAGCCGCTTATTTCAAAATACATGGTTTGGGATTATGCAAGATAACATGAAAGCTCTGTTTGTGGTGGCTGTCTTGTGATAGCTCTTTTTCACCTGCAAGTTGTAATGTGGAGGTGTGAGCTGATCCCTCATCGAGTAGCTATGAATAGAAAGTGTTGTACTATTTTAAATGACTTCTTTTTCTTGCTCTCATCTCCAGATTATTCTAGAGGTTTTGGTGGTAAATATGGTGTGGACAAGGAGAAAGTGGACAAAAGTGCTGTTGGCTTTGAATACCAAGCCAAACCTGAAAAGCATGAATCACAGAAAGGTTTTTATTTTCATTTTATTCCATGCAATTATATGTAACTGATCTTTAAATCCGACCCTTTGAAATAATCAATTGTTCTTTCATAAACTGGGGTCACTATCTTTTAGAAGTATTCTTGAAAAAAATCTCCCCCCCCCAATAATCCCTTTCTCTACTTCCTGAGCATTATATATTTTAGTCTTTCTTTCATCCACTTTAGCTCCATTGCACTTCTTATTTATTTGTTTATTTTTGCAATACCCTGATTTTCCACTAAAAGATGACCATCATGGCTAGCAACAATAACACTCACGCAGGATGGCTTGAGGACTTGCCTAATAATGTAGAACCGATAAACAAAATCAACCTTATCAATGGGTTTGGAGCAAATAAAGTTGAACTATCTGAAGCTTTTTAGTTTCTTTATTCTAATGTTTATAAACTACCTTTCTGGATCAAGGACCAGGGTAGGAACTGCCAGAGATAAAAATACTGGGTATTAGTACTGTGCATTTGTACAGAATCACTACACATTTCAGTTTGTTTCATTCATAAGGCTCTGTTTTTGTTTTCGAGCACCTTTTCTGAAAACGGGTGCCTTTCCAAGAGCTCTTTTGTCCAAGGTTAAAAAAAAATTCGGTGCCAGGGCCTAGAGGCGAGCGCTATGTAAGAGGTGCTCAGTGCTCAGGTGTAGGCCCTGCTAGGGCCTGCTAGAGCGTGCAGCCAAGCACCGAAAATCAGCCGACCAAATGGTTACCATTCCCACTTACCTTTTGTTTCACCAATATTTCTGAACAGGAGGGGGGGGGGGGGTGTACCATTTTGTGCCATCCAAATGAATGGTATGAAATGAAAACATGAAAGAAACAAATGAGACAAATACCGGGCCCATGACTACTGGGTATGTTAATTCAGGAGTCAATTTCTGAAAGTTCAATGAGCAATTAAGATTGGATCCTTAATATGCGAATATTTTCTTTCTGCCTCCCCCTTCTAAGCCCTACTTCCACATCTAGTTATATTTCCTTTTGCATAAACAAATGCAATGAACACATATCTTGTATCAACTGTTTGCTAACCCCCCAAGACAAAATGAGGCTCCTGTAACATTTTGTGAAACTTTCTGTGCTTAGATTATACGAAGGGTTTTGGTGGAAAATTTGGCGTACAGACCGACAGACAGGACAAATGTGCACTTGGCTGGGATCACCAGGAAAAAGTACAACTACACGAATCTCAGAAAGGTATTTCTATATTTAACCAGATCTAATGCAGAATGATTGTAATCGCAATAGGACAAAGGTAACCACATGCTATGTGACCTGTTATGTTTACTTTCATTTTACAAGGAGGAGCATGTTATCTGGAATTTGCCTTTTGGTGGGCTAGTCAAAATTAAAACATTTAGTCAGTTTTTAAATGAGTAGAAAGCCTAAACCAGGTATAATGCAGTTATTTGTGTCTTGTTTTAATGTAATTTGTTGATATTTCTCTTTGTTGGCATTGAACATTTGTCATATGTGTTGGGAACTGCCCTGAGTACCCTTGGGGACATACGGTGGTATACAAATAAATATGATGATGATGATGGTTATTATCTTTGTCCCTGTGTGATGGGTGATGTCCAAAGGTATTCAATGCAAGAATGCCCACAGAAATAATAGTCTCCTTTTCTCTTTCCTAAAGAAATCTTTAGTTCCTTCCTTGCCCAAATGTTTACCATTGCTCTTAGCCAAGAGGTCAAAAAGACCAGTCCTAAATGTGGGATTGGGGATGCTGTATAAGTAGCAAAATCAGTGAATTGCATTCTCTTAGTATCTAACATCTGATTTGACATGCAGTCCCTTTTCCGACTTGATTAGCCCCCCAAATGGATTGATGGCAGCATATAAAATTAATGTTAGGTTCTTATTAAACTCTGGTCAAAATGATTTCCTTGTGGCCTCAGTTTTAAATTAATAGTTGTGTACAGTGTGGAAATATCAGGTTGACAGGTATTTCAAGTGTACCCTGAACCTTGCTTCAAAATCTAAGTGGACATGGTAAGAAGGAACACTTGAACTGTAATTCACAGTATTTCTGCTGTTTGTACTCTGTTGAACAGATTTGAGTAAATATATACCATTTCATACACAATGAAAACTTGGGTTTTCTGGAAAGTTGTGGAACTATTCTTCAGAATTTCAGAGCCAAACTACATATCCCAAAATATTACATGAGACTATACCACTTTAGAATATAATGACATGGAAAAAGTGGCCTCTTAATATTTCCTATATTTAAAAAAGTTCCCTGATTGTGGAAAGCTAGTTTACCCAATATTTCAAATGCAGTTTTTTTCCTTTGATGTCCTGGCTTCATATATAGGGGCTCTGGGGCGTCAGGAAACTAGTGATGTTTCTAATATGAAAAAACACAATCTAGAAAGGATTGTACAATATAATTTTTTCTATTTGTAGCCTGATACATTGGTCCTCCATATTTATGGGTTCTGTATTCATGGAGTCAACTAACCATAAACATATTTGGAAAAAAAATCCACAAAATAATACTGATGTGCAGGCATACCCCACTGTTGTCTCCTGCCAATTTATAGATCCTCCATTATATATATTGGGCATGACTATTTGTGCATTTTGATGTCCATGGACGGTCCTGGAACCAAACCCCTGTGGATACTGAGGGCCCACTGTACTTAAAATGACCTATTATCATTTATATTTAACAAGGTTTTGTATGTGTGTGTGTGTTTGTGCGTGCGCTTGCTTTTATTGCTGTTGTTAACAGAGCGTGTGTTTTGGATCATATATATTGTATCTAAATGTGTTCCTCTTTTCCCTCTCTCCTTTTGGTTCTCTTTTCCTGTTGTATCCCTTGGATTTCTCAGACTATAAGAGTGGTTTCGGAGGGAAATTCGGTGTTCAGACAGAGAGGCAGGACCCTTCAGCTATGGGGTTTGACTACAAGGAGAAACTAGCAAAGCACGAGTCGCAAAAAGGCAGAGTTTCCAGATATCACTTAGTTGTTATCCAAATCTGCCACTTCTAACACAGACTTATGTTACTCACTTTGAAAGGCTTGCATGTGTCGCAAGGAATTATACAAGGCAACATTTTTCTCACTGAATTATGCTGTGCTGATACATCAGTGTAATATTTCATTAAACTTCGATATTTAAACCAGTAGCAGCTAGCCTTTAAATCAACGGCAAGCAAACACCTAGAATGCTCCATGCTTTGGTAGCTTTGCTGTCCCCCCCCCAGGAATGCTGCTTATGACACCCATCTGTTTAGAAGTTGAATTTACTGTATTTCTTTGCTGAAAAGAAGTCAGCATTTTAAATATACCTTTATGGTAGAGGTCACTTAACTGCTTAAAAATAAACATAAACGTTGAAAAATCCCTTTCTTTTAACAATAATTTAGTTGGATTAAAATAAACTTTCACTGAATGTCTCATCTGTAGTATTTTACAATTCCCATCCTGTTGCAGGGTTTTGAAATGTTCAGTATTTCCAAGAGTGTTTTACGGGGGTAACATGAAGGCTATTTCACAGGACCCACACTCCTAGAGCCAGGAACCAGAGAGTCACATGGGGCACTTCTGTTTTGAGTTACTGACAGACTTAACTTTCTTTCTCTTTCTTTGGCCAAAAAAATTGTAACCAACACAAATGCAATACGTTTGTTGAGGCAATGTTTGTCTCTGCTCAGTTTGTGCATGGCTTGTGCCTAAAATTCAGACATTCTATTTCCAGCTCCCAATCATATACATCTAGTTCTGTCTAAATCAGATAACAAAACATGACTCTCAAAGACTGAAGTGTTCCTTCTGTCTGAGCTGAAGAATAAACCCAGTTGTTGGAAAACTATTAATGCAACATTGTGAGAACTTGCTTAACTTTAGTTCCACTGAGGAAATGCTGCAAATATCATCTGTTCCTAACATACAGGACAGTAAGCTGCAACTACTAAAGCCCCCTTCACTTGTCTCAATATGTAAATGTATTCTGCTTTAGCAATTTTTGTGTTTGAAATTCTGTTTAGGGCTTACTTGTTCAACCAGTTATGAAGTAATGTAGAATAAAAGCTTTACTGGAAATTCAAGGATTGATTTGGTAGCAGTCCCATGTGCGCAAACTTCCTTCACATAGATTTAATTACACGGTAGCATTAAGACAATATATCTATAACGTGCCCACTATTTTTGTGTCAATATGGCATCCACAATAATTACTATTTTAAATGGTGAAATCCAACATTGAGCTGATATGTAAGTATTGCTGACAGTTCTGAGACTAAACCATGCAAGAGAGTAATCCAAGGCTGTGTTGTGGAAGTGGTTTGGTCAGGGTTGTGGAATGGGAAAGGTTTGAGTGGGACATCTTTTTCTTTGCCTGGCTGCAGCCAATGATCACTCAGTTTCATTTCAGTCAGTGAATATGGAAGCATGAATCTGTTACTTTGCACACATGCTATTGAGATCTCAAGATCCCCTTTTTGCATCTACTTACTTTGGATTTTTGCTTGGCCTCAGTCATTGGGAATTCTGTGCATGTAGCTCTTTGCCATACTCCATATTTGATAAAGCCAGATAATAGGCAGAACCACATTCACTGTTTTTTTCCTCCTGGTTTTTAGATTACTCGAAAGGATTTGGTGGGAAATATGGTGTGCAGAAAGACCGGATGGATAAGGTATGTTCTCCTCTTAGACTGCTTGGATTTCTGTGATGTCTTCTTTTAACATTCATTTCTTTGCGAGTAGTTCAAATTAATTAGCAAATCATTGAAAGCTCAAAACAAACTATTGATCCCAACTGGAACAGTCTCACTGAAATGGTAGGAAGTTATTGAGTGTATATTCCATTGATTGAGTGGACCTACTGTTGCTGTGAAATTTACAGTGAGATTTCTGCCAAGGTGTCTTGTTGAACAGTAAATTGTGAATAAAATGTGATTTCCCAAAGTGTGAAAACAAATTATTGTAACAAATCGGCTCAACCTAGGGTGAGAAATAAAGTGGAGGAGCAATCCCAAATGTGAGGGGCAGCCAAAGAGTATAGGTGGTAGTGATTTCCCCCCAACATTTAAAGCTTGCCAGGGATTCCTTTCGTTAAGAGTTTCATCTCCTCTCCTGGGTGAAAGCAATTGAGACAATAAATTAACTTTAGATAAATTAACTCCAACCCTCATTTTCAAGTTGAAGTTGCTGAGAGCTCTGGTCAAACATCTTGTAGACAGTGGTTCTCAACCTTCCTAATGCCGTGACCCTTTAATACAGTTCCTTATGTTGTGATCTCCAACCATAAAATTATTTTTGTTGCTACTTCATAACTGTAATTTTGCTGTTGCTATGAATCGTAATGTAAATATCTGATATGCAGGATGTATTTTCATTCACTGGACCAAATTTGGCACAAATACCCAATATGCCCAAATTTGAATACTGGTGTGGTTGGGGTGGGGAGGTGGGATTGATTTTCTTATTTGGGAGGTGTAGTTCCTGGGGTTTATAGTTAACCTACAATCAAAGAGCATTCTGAATTCCAGAAACTATGGAATTGAATGAAACTTGATCCACAGAACTACCATGACCAACAGAAAATACTGGAAGAGTTTGGTGGGTATTGACCTTGAATTTTGGAGTTGTAGTTCACCTATATCCAGAGAGCACTGTGGACTCAAACAATGATGGATCTGAACCAAACTTGGCACAAATACTCAATATTCCCAAATGGAAACACTGGTGGAATTTGGGGAAAATAGACCTTGGCATTTGGGAGTTGTAGTTGCTGGGATTTATAGTTCACCTACAATCAAAGAGCATTCTGAACCCCACCAATGATAGAATTGAGCCAAACTTCCCACACAGAACCATTTTTTCTTGATAGTCTTTGGTGACCACCCTGATACTCCCTCATGCCCCCCCCCAAAAGGATCCTGACTCCCAGGTTGAGAAACACTGTCCTAGGAGATCAGAGAAGCTTTGAATCCATTTCATCCAAAGCTGGCACTACCATGTTCCTGGGATCTAGTTCTGTTGGAAACAACAATTAATCTAAAGCCAGGATGTCCTGCTGTAAAAGCTGGAAAATTGGCTCCATGGCTGGCTTCTAGAACAGGGCTGTCCAACTTCTACCGGCCCAGGGGCCTGAATTCCGGTCACTGATGACCTGGGGGGCCGTAGGGTCTGCCCCGCCCCTGGCTCCGCCCCCTCCCCCAGCTCCACCCTCTCCCCCGGCTCTGCCCCCACCCCCGCCCCGCCCCTGCATGCATACAGTCAAATATAATCTTTTACTGAGATAAAATGCAGGGATAAGATATTAAATTATTTTTATTTAATATTAAATATATTTAATTCCATCCTCCCCTCTCCCCTTATTTTTATTTAATATTAAATATATTTAATTCCATCATCCCCTTATTTTTATTTAATATTAAATATATTTAATTCCATCCTCCCCTTCCCCCTTATTTTTATTTAATATTAAATATATTTAATTCCATCCTCCCCTCCCCCTTAATGTATCCCATCTCCCCTTATTTCATCTTTAAATATATTTAATTTTATATTTAATACATGAGGGGAGATGGGGGGAGGGAATGAGGAGCCCCCTGCTTCGGCCTACCTTGTCCAAACGCGCAGGATCCAGGAGTACCCGGACGACGAGAGAGGCGATGACCGACTGAGTCGAAGAAGGTCCTAATCGCGTCTGTGGGCCTCAGCGATCCAGTAGTAGAGTAGCCGAAGAGTATTTATTATGTATTTTGTTTTTCAATTTTTATTTGTTATTAAAAAGCTTAGGGGGCCGGAGGGAAGGGGCTGGGGGGGCCATATCCGGCCCCCCCGGGCCGCCAGTTGGACAGCCCTGTTCTAGAAGATAGAGAATTTATTTATTTATTTACATTATTTCTACCCCGCTCTTCTTCCCCAGACTCCCTTGACAAAAGGCAGCAATTTGACTACACTATATACAATGTACTTAAAACCAAAACATTCAGCATTAAAATTTGATTGCCAATACTTGAGTTAATTTTATTTATTTATTTACAATGTACAATATAAAACCATAAACATTCAGCATTAAAATACAGTTAACAGGTTAAAACACGGTTTGACATACACAGGGAAATCAGTATTGAGTTAAAACAGTGTTCCGTCCACAACATAAGCATTGAAGGCAATGGTGAGCAAATGCGGATTTATTTATTTATTTATTTATTATTTCAATTTATATACCCCCATGGCATACCTAACAGACCTGGAGGTGCCCAAACACCGAAGGGCTTTTACCCTGGCAAGATGCCATGCCCTCCCATCGGCTGTATTGGAGGGGCAGTATCAGAAGACCCCCTTCAAGCAGAGACTATGCCCCTGTGGGTCTGGTCATGTGGAAACAACTGAGCACGTGCTTCTTCAATGCATGTTCTACAGAGATCTTAGATCCAATCTCATTGGACCATGGTTTTTAAAGTACCCGGGGCGCAGTGAAAGATGTTATTCCACCCTGCTGCTTTCGGACTCTAACACTGCAATGACTTACAGTGTTGCTAAGTTCTGTGCTGCTGCCTTTAATATCAGACGGGTGATGATTGACACCGTAAGGCAACAATATCCTGTCTTTTAAAATATATTTTTATACTGATTTCTAGTCTGATTTTAAATAACTGTTTACTGGGGAGTTGTCTTTCTCCTCTTAGGGCGCTTGTGCCCGCTTTGTGCTGGTCTGTGACCGTAATAAAGTTTTGATTGATTTATATACCACCCTTTCCAACAGGCTCAGGGTGGTTCACAACATACAAGCATAACATCAATAAAATAACACTAAAATAATAAAAACACCAGAACACTAAAACAATATTTCTGTCGGCACACGACGGAGAATGGCGGAATTATGTATGTCCACGTGTGCATTATATACACATGTGTGCAGTCATGTGCAGAGAGAGTGCAAAGTAGTGGACAAAAGTTATACATGTTTAAGTTTTTTAAGAGAGAGTGTAGAGAATGTACTCACAATAACCATTTTATGGCCATACAACACTTTCATTAAAATGTCCAAATCTATCCCACATGCCTAAAACATTTTTCTGTGGCAGTCAATATTTCGGATTATGATGATGCTCCATAATTTGTGAATCTTTAAGTGAACTTGGAGTAGAGATATTTATTTTTTTGCCATTAGGTATAGCTAGATCGGTTTAACAGGCCTTTGGAAGAAAAATACTTGCGTTTGTA
This sequence comes from Anolis apletophallus, assembly GCA_030556195.1. Classification (NCBI taxonomy): domain Eukaryota; kingdom Metazoa; phylum Chordata; class Lepidosauria; order Squamata; family Anolidae; genus Anolis; species Anolis apletophallus. The sequence continues at coordinate 68,427,602 of JARBWK010000002.1, read as the reverse complement.
CTGGCTTTTCTGTGTTGGTGTGTGAAAGCATGGCAGCTTAATTTCACTACTGAGTTAAAATGTTATATCAAGTTTGTTATATAATAATGGTTTTTTATTATATTATAATAGTTATAATATAACTAAGTAGAGTTTGGGCTATAATTGTAGTATAGTCTAAGTTATTATAATAGTCATGATAGTAATAGCACTATTACACATTACTGTTATATGCCAAACATGTACTTCCCTGCATCCGAGCTGCCATTTGTTCCTAGGCTGCCAGGTGGCACTTTGATTTTATCTAGATATCTCCCAATTTGTTAAAATGGCTGCATGTGTCACTTGTGAGAAGATCCAATTTGGCTAATTGGGTGGTATGGTTCTTACATAAGTGAGATTCATGTGAGTAAAAGTGGTTTGTTGTGTTTCTCATAGTGCTACATGGAAGTAGCACCATTATATAATTTAATTGTAGCCTATTCATGAACTCGACCCCGTTTGTTTCTTTTTGATAGAATGCATCAAGTTTTGAGGATATTGAGAAATTGTCTTCAACGTACCAGAAGACCAAGCCAGTGGAAGCTGGTGAGACTCTTTTATTTCAAAATGCTCTCTTTAGTGTTTTCGTTTTGGGATTGTTCAATTTGCCAAGACCAGTAGGCTCTTATTATTATTTCAGTGAGCTGTGCCGAATGTTCCTAGATGCCTTTAGCTTTTTATAGCTTAATAGCGAAATAAAAATCAGGCAGGCCATCTAATGTAATTTCTTTGTCCCTACAATTTCCAAGGGAGAGAACTATTATTTAAATGGAACATTTTAACTTATCCTTAGTCATATCATCGAGGCTGCTCCAGCGCTCCTAATTTTAAACCAGTAATTGAATTTTAACTGTCAGTGGGTGCTAATGTTTGTACCCTCCATTTCTGGTAGGAAGCTGCACAGCTCATGCTCTTAGACAATTACATTACTGTGATCTTTTATAAGGATAAAGGTGTTACTTGGCTTTGAATACCAATTTTCTAGTTGCCCCTGGAACTGTGTGTTTCAGAGATTTAGGTTAAAAAAAGCCCTACAAAACCATAGTGACACTCAATATTTTTTATACTACAGCAAATACCAAAACAAGCAACATCAGAGCTAACTTTGAAAATCTAGCAAAGGATAAAGAGCTGGAGGACAGAAAGAAGGCAGAAGTAGAAAGAGCACAAAGAATGGCCAAGGACAAAGAAGAGCAAGAGGAAGCCCGGAGGAGGCTGGAAGTTGGTGAAATTCATTTTCTTGCCTATTTCTCCCACATTGTTTTTGGTAGAGACAGTTGGTCATCCTGTGAATAGGGTGATGTGCAAAAGAAGTCCTGTCTGTTAAGGAAATTTGACAGCTTATTTAAATGTCCTCTGTTCGATTTTAGATTTACTAAGCAGTAATTATTCCAAACTTCAAAACAGGGTTTGGGGGTGGAATAGATAGTAGTAATACCTTTAAGATAGTTTACTTAATAATATTCCTAGAATATCAGCACATTGCTGAGTCCGTGAAGAAACATCCTTTGAAATGTGAAGTGCTGGCCTCCTGTTTTAGTGGAGAGTGAACAAAGGTGGCCAGATGGCCTAGGTCAGGGGTGCTCATTAGGTAGCTCGGGAGCTACTAGTAGATCTTTGGCTCTCTTCCAGGTGATCTTCGGGCCTCACCAGCCGGATGGGGCGCTCCTGCCATGCGCGCGCGCACCCTGCGCGCACACACGCTCCTGCTTCTGGCTTCCACTCTCACGGTGCTTCTTTCGCCTGCAGGGCATTGCAGGAAGCGCGAGGCGAGGCCTCTGGAGGGAGCACCCTGCCTCTCTCTCGTCCAGAAGCAGCTGTGCAGCCTCTGTTGCCAGCAAGACAGGCAGGGCGGAGCGCTCCCTCTGGATGCCCCGCCTCGTGCTTTCTCCTTCCTCAATGCCCCGCAGGTGGAAGAAGTGCTGCACAGGCGGAAAACAGCAGCAAGAGCATGCGCGGTGGCAAGAGCGCACGGCGGTGGGAGCACGCGGCGGTGGGGGCAGGTAGATCTTTTGGACTTGGTTGCTTTAAGAGTAGCTCGCATGCTGAAGAAGTGTGAGCACCCCTGGCCTAGGTGTTACCCAAACTTCAGAATACATTTTAACGAATGAGATTGATTTGAGTTCAGCTTCATTGCTTGGGAAGCTAATATGTCTGCTAAAGAGATCATATAATAGGCTATAGGATTTATATAATGGACTTATTTCCCCTTTGCAGTATCTTAAATTAGAACAATGTAAAACAGCACTGTTTGCCATTTTACAATGCAGTAACACTTGGTTAGAATACATCTGAATATGTCCATACAAATGAATCATAGAATTACAAGGAACCACAAGGGCCACCTCCCTTGTTCAACTCCCTGCCATGCAGGAATACACAACAAATCACTCTCAACAGATGGCCATTCAGCCTCTGTTTAAAAATGTCCAGATAGAACACTTAACCACAGGCCAAAGCAGTGTATTCCACTGTCAAACAGTTCTTACCACCATGTTTAGGTGGAATCTCTTTTCCTGTAGTTTGAATCCACTGCTCCATGTTCTAATCTGTGGAGCAGCAGAAAACAAGCTTGTTTCTTGAATGAGTTTCAGGTCACTGAAATTCAGATTTCAGTAATAGATTTGGTTTTCTGATCTGTTGAATATCTTTACACCAGACAAGTATTCTGACAGTTTCTGACTATCTGCATCCAATCTGTTCTTGCTATATGTGTGCAGAGATTTAATATATAATCCAAACCTAACACATTTCTGTTGCATCTCTTACTTTTCATTCATTCATTTATCAGATATATACCCAGCCTTTATTGCTCTAGATGGCAGTGAAGGTGGTGAACAATACCATCAAATAACCAATGGTTTTGGTTTTCCATTTGATTTTGCACATTGGGGAAATTCAAGCTGGGGAAAAAATTTGCTTCAACATATCCTGTTATTTCTAAATTATAATCACCAAATATTATCCTAATACTTAAGTTACAGTATAACTTTAGCTAGGGACTAACTAATCTAATTTATTGGATAGTCTTTGTAAAACTCACCTATTTCTGTGCGAAAGCATTATAGCCGGCATCAGTTAGGCATATGATCGATTACTCTAATTGTTTGGTTAATTTCTCTTTCTTCAAACCATACCACAGTAATTCTTATATATAATCTTTGTTACTCAAAAGAACAAGCACTCTCTCATTACTTGCCATTCCTTCAACTTCTGATTCATAGGTGATTCACTCCATTATGGACTGCATCCCAAGTTTCTGATGTGTAACAGAGATAATTATATGTCATTCGTGTGGGGGGGGAAGGTGGGGGAATAGTCTGGTTCTCCTCTTTCATTACTATTAACTCTTTCCTAGAATGGTTATTTCCATTGACATTTTCTGTGCAGATCTTTAGTTTGTACTTGCCTATGACTTGAGTGCTGGCCATTTGAGTTTTTGTCTGTGCACGACTCGTTAACTTTCATTTTCAGAAATGGCACTAAGGGGCCCAATAGTTATTTCATTGTAAGCAACAACTAGTCTTACAAAAATTGTTCAATGACATCTTGCACACTGTCCAAGCAACTTATGGTGCCGACAATAGAGGGCTGCCTTTATAGTATTCTAAGTGCTGCACAAAAACAAAATAGTTCTGCTGGGAATCCACACCAGTTGACATGAGTGGTACTGTTCTGTGAACATTTAATGCAAAAGTAACTATCTTGAGAAATGAAGAGTATATGTATGTAACAGGTTGAGCTCCCTTGGATTTTTTTCAGATATTTTTGGGATATTTGAAGATACTGTGGAGATGGAACTCTATGTCTAAACATTAAATATATTAAAGATGTACATTAAACATAAATATATTTCATGTGGCGCCTTGGGTTAAACCACTGAGGTGCTGAATTTGCCGAAAGGTCAGCGGTTTGAATCCGGGGAGTGGGATGAGCTCCTGCTGTTAGCCCCAGCTTCTGCCAACCTAGCAGTTTAAAAACATGCAAATGTGAGTAGATCAATACGTACCACTCTGGTGGGAAGGTAACGGCACTCCATGCAGTCATGCTGGCCACATTCTCTGAAGAATACTGGCTCTTCAGCTTACAAATGGAAATGAACACACACACACACCCCCCCGAGTCGGACACAACTAGACTTAATGTCAAGGGGAAACCTTTACCTTTTATACACTGAAGGTATTTAATAATTTTGTGTAAGAAACAACCGTTGTGTGTATTCAACTATCAGAAAGAAAAGAGAAGGTGTCAGTGTCCCAGCCACCCAGGTGGGCAATTTGGATTTTGGAGTCTTCTGGATTATGGAATTCTACATAAAGGATGTTCAACCTGTATATTAGGGGGAATTGGAAGAGTTGTCCCGAGAACATTGTGGTGGAGTTTAACCAGGAAAAACAAGCAATGTTCATACCATATTCCCATGTGGTTTTAAAATATTACAGTAAGGAGCATTTGAGAGACAAAAGTCACAGAAATTCATAGAGTTGAATGACCCAGACATAATAGCCAGTGCATGGTTGGCAACGGTTGATTATTGGATCTGATCCTTAAGCTGTCACACACATTCTTCTCCTTCATGTTTCTGATTCCCTCTTCCTGGTCGGCCTGACTCAACAAACTTGAATGAGTGATGTGCAACTATAGTACTACTTCTATCTGTGTGAAGCTATCCTCATCTCCCATGATGGTGTTTCCTGTTCTCAAGGAACCATTCAGAGTGCATATTAACTGTAACGTTGATGTTGGAAGAGTTAGGCCCTATAACTTCTTCCCTCTGATGGCCCCGTGGATAATTTTAGGTCTGCAGCAGGAGGATCCAAGGCTGTCAACGGAGTTCTGAGCAAAGCTTGAAGATTTTCCTTTTGAAAACCACAGTCTGCAGAATCCTCCAGGCAGAAGTCTGTGGCCATGCTGATTGGGAATATTAGAAATTGCAGTTCAAAAATTAATGCTTTTAATTGCTGGTTCTCATCAAATAGTTTTAGATTAAGTGGCTGGCAAGATGCAGAGCAAGTCGTCTGTGAAATAAGTAGAGCCAGCAGAAGTGGAAGGCATTATTAGTATTGGAAAGAGTAAATGTCTCTTAGTGCATTCCATTTATGAAAACTATCTCGGTTGTAGTCTTGTTCAAAACTGATACTGTTTGTTCAGGATATATTCTGTACACCTGAAAAATGTGGTTTGATGATAAGAAAGAGAAAGTTGTCAGTTGAATACTTATTTCTAAATTAGATTATTTTCTCGAAATGTCTCCCAATCCCAGTATACCTTGAGTTATAACAACATCCTGCAGTTCTCTCTTGGGAAAATGCCAGGCAGCACCTCCTAGCAGAGGTCTGCCTAGTACCACTCACTCAGGACTCCAAGGCTTGTATGTGAAAATAAATTGCCAGGCAGTTGAGGACTATATGTACTCCATGAAACAAAATGCATCAGTACTGTAATGCTTGCAACCACAACGCATGGGAACTATTTAGTGCTTCAAACCAGAGCCAGGAGACTACAAATGGAAACCACGTCGTCTCCCAGCCCTGTAATATGTCTTGCCTTGTTAGCAGCTTAATAAGACAAGGGAAGGCTCACAGATGAGTTCCTCACCAGTCACTATCCTGCGACTTCCTTCCTGCTGCTCTATAGCAAAAAGAATTTCAGTTAACAATTTTACATACTGTGATTTGTACTCAAGATACTGTGCATTTCATAAAAGTTTAGGAATGTTTACTTGCTCCCTCCAGTTACAATCAACAGAATGACTGGCAATTTTCATCCATGTGAAATAGCCCACTATACGGGCATTTAAAAGTATTCTCAATATTTTGGCTATCTTCAGTATCCAGCTGGTCTCGATGATGAAGAAGGAACTTGTCATTGGATCCCAGAGGAAATGATTCTCCTGCACATATAATAATATAATAATACTTTATTTGTATCCTGCCCTATCTCCCCAAGGAGGCTCAAGGCGGATTCCAGCATACACAAATACAAAGGGAAACATTCAATGCCTAGAAACAACAAAACACAGATAAAGATAAAGGTTTCCCCTTCCAGCTCTGAGGGGTGGTGCTCATCTCCGTAGACATTTCCTGGTATGACTGCATGGAGTGCCATTACCTTCCCCCTGGAGTGGTACCTATTGATCTACTCATATTTGCATGTTTTTGCACTGCTAGATTGGCAGAAGCTAAGGCTAACAGCGGGAGCTCACCCCATCCTGCAGATTTGAACTGTCAACATACTGCTCAGCAAGTTCAGCAGCTTAGTGCTTTAACCCGTTGTGCACATACACACAATCCACAAAGCCTTTGTGCATTTGGGGCATGGTATTATCTCCCCCCCCCCCCCGCCTCCTAGCACCAGCTTTTTGGGCCGCTGGATACTGTTCTGGTGTCCTCCCCGCCCCGACTCAGAACAGACACTGAGAGCATGTGGGAACTGTACAGAGAAGGGAAATGGTTGATTACTTCTCCCCCATTGACTCCCAGATTCAGTTGTTTCTACACCGATCCAAGTTATATGAATTTTAAACATAACTTTGATTGGTTTTGTGCAGCTGTAACAAAAATGCTTTTTTCTCCATGTATTAATGTATTTCAATGAAAGTGTTAATTGGTTGTATGGTGGCACTGTGTATTCCTGTATGGCAGGGGGTTGAATTGGGAGGTCCTTTTGGTCCTTTCCAACTCTATGTTTCTATGGTTCCAGTCATAAATTTCCTAAGTTTTTACAGTTTTACAAGATTTATTGCAATGCATGCTCTTCTATTTTTTTAAGGAAGCCAAAGCCAAGGAGCAAACACCTCCTCAATCTCCAGCACCACAACCAGCACCACAACCAGCACCACAACCAGCACCACAACCAGTAGAAGAAAACCTGCCTTCAAGTCCAGTCTATGAGGTCAGCTTGTGAAATAGAAGGCTTTCTCCAGTGTGTTTTGTATAACTGACAAACTTTGTATGCAAAACTGGGTGGGATTTGCAACTGTGTTTTACTTGGTAGAAATTGTATTTTGTTTGATGTTTATTATTTTACAAGTTTGTTTATATAATCTCAATATAAACAGATGCAAGTTGAGTATCTCTTATCCAAAAATGCTTGAGAACAGCAGTGTTTTGGATTTTGCATATTATTTTTTGGATTTTGGAATTTCTGTATTTTCTTACATGTATATAGTGAGATATCTTGGGAATGGAGCCCAGGTCTAATCACAAATTTAATTTATGTTTCATATACTCCTTATGCACATAACCTGATGAGATTTATAGAAAATATTTTTTAAATAATTTTGTGATGAACCAAGTTTGTGTACAGTGAAAGCAAAGATGTCACTATTTCAGCCACTCACATGGACAATATTGTGGATTTCAGAATTAATAAGGGACACTCAACCTGTATCAAAAAACTTACACCTAACAATAGTATACAGTGGGGAGAGCGATAACTCAGTGGTATTGCCCATGGCTTGCCCAGGTAGCTCAGTCCTTACTATGTCCAATTATAAAAAGGTTTGGATAGGATGCCGTGAAACACTCGAGCTAATGAGTCTTCTGCCTTTGAACTGGGATCAGGAGTAAGAATGGTGTAGTCCTCCAGAGGTTACTAAGTGCATCTCCCAGCATTCCTTGCCGTTGGCTGTGCTGCTCAGGACTGCTGAAAGTTGAAATTGTACAATATCTGGAAGGCTGCACAGTTCCCACCTCTGGCCTGGACAATACTAGCCTAGATAGAGAAAGCGTGTGTCCTCTTGTAAACTTCCCATTACGTGTTCGTACTTGTTAACAGATCCTGACAGTAACATGATAATTAAATTTACTAGCTGCAGATCATAACATTTCTTAGGGAAAACACCAAAGGGGGAAACAATGAAAGGTCAGTCATGAATTAGAAAAGCAGTAGGCTTCTGATGCTATATAAAATGTGGTGCAATTGCACTCCCAGTGACTGTAACGAGACCATGGCAGCAAAGAATCCCATCTTGCATTTCAAATTAATTACCTGAATCACTGAAGTGTTCGTGTAGTCATGGACTACCTATATTTGGAGGACAATTATAAGCCAGAAATGGATATGTCTGTTCTAATGAGTAGGTGTAGTTATACATTCATCAAGATATTGTATTCTTGCACAGTCATGCATGTTGATTTACTCGTGGCATCAAACTTGAAGCACTCTTGGTGAACCTCCTTCCTTTTTCCTCCTTTAGGATGCTGTTTCCATTGAGTCTGAATACAAGAATTCAGATACAAATTACTCCACTGTGCACGAGCCAGAAACCAACAACAAAGCTGAAGAATCTGATTACCAAGAAGCTGTCAGTCAACGGGAGCCAGAGTTTGAATCTGAAGCAGTTTACGAAGTGGCTGGAGAAGGAAACCAGTATCAAGCAGGTTCGGACGATTCTAAATAGCACCTATTAGCTTTTGGTTTAGACCAGTCATTCCCAAAGTGGGTGCTGCCGCCCCCTGGTGGGCACTGCAGCCATCCAGGGGGTGGTGATGAAAAAGGTAGAAACATTAATACATATATCTTTCTGTTTAATTGCTATTAATTTTTTAAAGAAATTAATTTCTAGGGTGCTGAGTAATATTTTTTCTGGAAAGGGGGCGGTAGGCCAAAAAAGTTTGGAAACCACTGGTTTAGACTATGGTGGTCAACTGTTGGTGGTCAGGGAACTACATTGGCCCCCAGGAAACATGGGAGAACCATGTTGGATTGTTTTGTCCCCCAAAGCCCTTCCACATTCCAGGGGTGTGGATAGGATAGGGTGGAGTGGAGTGGGGTGTGCGGGAGGCAATTTCATCATAGTTTTTGCTCTATATGGGTCATTTTAGGCCCCAAAGAGCTCTTTTTTCTAATAGGAAGTTACACAGATATTGACACGAGTATATGTCCACAACAGGCCTCTGGCCTTAGTCCAACTGCTCTTGACTTCATAAAGTAAAAAAGAAGGGAATTGGTGAGGAGGGCCTATGCTGATTGAGCTGGTTGTGATACAATTGATTGAAGCATCTTATTGTGTCAACCCACCTGCTAGAGAGTAGAGGAAACCATGCTTCCATCTAATGTGTCTCTTTATCCTTAGGTGAAAATACTTACGACTATGAAAATGACCTTGGAATAACAGCTATAGCCCTCTATGACTATCAGGCTGGTAAGGAGTGCATTTCCTGAATTTTGGATTTTGTGAAAATCTGCCATCATGATATAGAATAGGTCAAAATAGTTTGTGTTTGTGTAACTAGGTCTGCATAATTCTGTGCAAAGTTGAACATCTCTTCCAATTGCTTATGTGATAGAGAAACCTCAATTTTTTGGCTTATATTTTGTACCTTGAAAACTTAAATCTGTGTTTACAGTAATTTGTTGTGTCACACCATTGACACTATAATAGTTCAAAGAAGTAAGGAGTCTTCATCTGACAAAGTGGAGGCCCATCTATGCAGGAAAAGACAAGGGGAAAATAAAAACAAAACTACAAACCCTTTCTTTTAAAATGAAAAGTTATATTTTGACTAGTGTACACATCTTCTTTGGCTTGATCTGAATCTGAATAGTTTTGGGGTTTTTAAAAAGTTCTGACAGTTAATCCACAAAGCATCTCACTCCATGGCTGAAATCTTTTGAGATTTCTGTAGATTTAAAATATTGACAATCATTACTTTGTAGGACTGCTATCTCGTATGGTATAAATTACCACATGGGAAGCTGTTAGCTGCATAGAATTACCAGGGGCAAAGTGAAAGCAGTAGAGTTGTACCAGAAACTGCACACACAAGTGTGTGTCCAAGTGCCCTGAGGAAGCAAGCTTGTGAAAGAGGCACCTGTGTGCAGGATTCCTGCCACAGTCATATTCCAATCTTTGCAGATCTTTTCAGACCTTGGTAAAGGGATTGATGGATCTTTCTGTAAATAATGAACACCACTTTAAAAGTTTTGTCTTTGGAAGTATCCCTTGGCTATCAAAAGATGTGGCATAGAATTGACGTGCTTGCTCAAAGCAAAGACATGTGAGCAGAACAGAATTGGTTTACTGCTTATTAATTCCTCTACTAGCTTTTGTCCGTAGTTTACTTCCTTAGTGACTGCAAACCAAACAATGTTTGGTTGTTTCAAAGTAATATATACATAGGGAAGTTTCATATATTGAGTGCCATTTGAATACATGCTGTGGCCATGATCCTAGTGAACATGAGTGAGTTACCATGTTCAGCATTGAACACTTTGGTCACTGTCAATTGGGCAGTGTGGTCCAGGGTGCCTCATTGTGCATTAGCCAAAAATGTCAAGCTGCTAGAGACCCCATAGGAACCTGCCACTAATTCCCCATTTGGGTGTAGTCCATGATCTGTGGTGTCCAGATCTCTTTCCCTTTCACTAGGGCAAGTTGGTTTAAAAGCAGGAGTTGGGATATTCAACAGCTTATGCTGTTAATCTAACCTTTGCAAAGATGATGTTCTCCATATATATGTTTGAACTATGACTCCCAATATTGCTGGTAATATAACACTGGCCAACACACATTTTGGTGCCTCAAATGTTAGCACTGTTTCTGGGTATATTTGACCTGCTGATTCAAAAAAATGGCACTAGTTTTCCCTTATTAACTCTTAAGTTTTGAGGTACAGAATATATGTCATATACCAGCCTTCATCTGCTCACCCATAGAAAACAATGATGGTTCTGAGTCCCCTCGGGGAGATGAGGCAGGAACCAAAAAATGATGATGATGATGATGATGATTGTTTCTAAGAAAGTAGAGCTGATGTGTAATGCAACTTTCTGAATCAGCACCACAAATAACCCCAGGAACAGGTTTAAGGACAAAGACATCCAAGACATGCTTTTGCTGAGCTGTGTAATTATTACAGTAGGCCTAACTATTAGTGAGGTTGTTAAATATGGTTTCAATTGTATGCAAAGAACTATGCAAAGAATGCCATATAATCTATATGCAAAGAATGCCATAGAATCATGCAGGAGGACCTACCAATGCCCATTAACATGGCTTTATGGTCAAATTCCACCTGAGGTTCAAGTGGTAGACCACAGAATCATGCTGAAGGAATACTCCCATAGGCATTGCTAGGCTCTCCAGAGCAAGTCTATGGTATTATTTGACCAGAAGCCAAGACACTTTTTATGTCAGGTATGAAATATAGTGTCCCAGGTACGTTACCTATTGCACCTGACAACTGTTTAAATGCTATATGAGACATTCATCTAAAAGTTGCCTCTGTTCTCTCTGCAGCTGGTGACGATGAGATTTCCTTTGATCCTGACGACATCATCACGAACATAGAAATGATTGATGATGGCTGGTGGAGGGGAGTGTGCAAAGGCAGATACGGGCTCTTCCCGGCTAATTATGTTGAGCTGAGGCAATAGAAAATAATGCCTACCTTTTATGCCTTAATACCGTGATCATTCATCTGATTTATTACACTACAAATCATGTTCCTTTTTCAATGGAAGGGGAAGATGGAGGAGGGATCTATACATATTCCTTTTATATTTAAGAAACTTTGCTGATGCTTTTACAAATGTTTATGGGCTCAGAAATTGCTAATATATTGTAACTCTTTTAACGTTCCCTGCTACAGCCTGCCACCATAGGTTTTTAATGCAGTTTTGAACATGGGACTTTCCTTTCTTCTGTTGCCAAATTGGTGGTGGAGGTCATACCATTTTCAAGGAGTTTTTAGCTCTTTCTGACAATAATGCATGTTCCATTTGTTTGTGTGCTGAATTTTCAAGTAATTCCATCCAGCTACTCTGATTGTCGCAATTCTAGGCAGCAGCACCACTCTGGATGGGGGAAGATGATAGGCATCTGATAGCAGGTACTTAGCTGAAGATTTCTTTTCTTTTACATTGATAGCAGGAAGGATCCATGGCTAAAGCATTTCACACCTTCTTGAAAACCAAATGCAAAGTCCAATGGAAAGGCTTTTCATGTCGCTTTAGTGGGCTTATCTAGAATTTCTCATGAGCTTATGCCATCAATGCATTTGCTTGTCCATTCTTTGTCCCTTCAAAAGAGACCTGTGGGATCATAGCACAGTTTCCACTTGTGTTGCTTGTTCTCTCTTCTGCCCACAACACTGTGAGGTTTTTGATCTCAGATTTATTTAGTGGTTTCCATTGTTATCATATAGGCAGGGTAATGAGCCAGGGCACAGATTGGTATTACTTCTATACATATTGTACTGTAAGAATTAGGAAGAGGAGGCTGATACCTATTGAATAGTAGCTCTGTTATGCAACCTTAGTTTGATTGAGAAATGTTAATAAGAGTAGCTTAAACCATTGGAGAGTATATCTATTTCTAAGCAATGTGCAGCAAACTATCATGTTTTATATGTTCAGCTGAAACTGCCAGTAACACTTCAAGTAAACTGTACAGGTGTCTTTTTGTCATTTGCCAAATGTTAAGCTGATGTTCTTGCCACTATGTCAATGGGATACATCAAAATTGGTCCTTCCTTATTTTAACCACATAAACATCAGTACCAAAGAGAGCATGTACACATGTTCACTGTGCATCCTGCCCATGGAAACTGTCAGGTAGGAATTGATCAAGCAACAAGAGCAGAAAGGCTTATAATAAAGCCTAGTGGAATATAACTTAAATTTTATATTAAATGGTTGTGTACAGAAGGGACGGGGAGAGGCATGGCCTTGACTAGTTGGGACAATCTTTCAGGAGGATGTCATTCAATATCTTTCTCACTGGTTGCTTTCTGTGTCACAATTGCATTAAGAATATTATGTTGGATTGGACTGGATTTTATATGCAGTTTATCTTAACCAGTTTTGCATAGGACACCTCATAGGATACATAATTCCTGTTTTCTTTTTTTCTCCTTTTTGTAAATTAAATATTCAAATAAACTTTTGAACCATTTGCAGAGAGTATTGTTTCTTTTTGCTGTTCTAAGTGGTATGGCAAAGCCCTGGATGTTTGCTTTTTCTGCTCTCTTCAGGTCAAAATTGTGTATTGATTAATGATAGTTGAAGCATTTGGAGAAATCCATGATTCATTTACTTGAGGTACATGTTTGCTAAGAGAAAACAGCATAAACATGTAATAGTTATCATAGTCTTGAGCAAAACTCATAGTCATAGGATCCTGCTTTTACTTCAGATTGTACTGAATGCACTTTATGGAAACTGAACAGTCCTACAATGATAACAGGTAAAAACAGCGCATCAAACAATGTTTGTATACAATGAACCATCAGAAAGCAAATACGCGAGTAGGCCAGCCATTCATGTGGACAGTTTCAGATTTGGGGGTATTTCTTAATTCTGGATAAGGGGTATTCAACCTGTATTTGAAGTGGAATTAGAATCCTTACTTGCTTCAGCATAATAATAATAATAATTAATAATAATATTCCGCCCTTTCTCCCCAAGGGGAGTCAGCTGATAGGAATGTTTTGAGTTCAAGTTGCCATTGCTTTTTGTGTGATACAGTTTTTATTCTTTTGCATCAACAAAAGATTGCCCCAATCTGAAGAATATTAACACCTTGAAGTTCTGGTTCTGTGAAGAAAATCTAAGAACCATCTTGGCTGCAATGCTCACCATTGGGGAGGGGGTGTTACCTAGTAGCATTTTTTAACAAGACGTTTCTGCGCTCTGTTTTACAAAGCTGCTCTTTAAGCTACTTTATTTTTAGCTTGCACAGATGGCAAGCTTTAAGAGGACACTGAAGAATGTTCTTGTTGCATCCAGTTTGTTTTACATAAAGCCCTGAAGCTGAGAGAGCCCATGAAAGCAGCCAGTCCATTTCCCAATGCCTCAATTTTTTTGATGGGCCATTCAATAGTAGGGACACATTCCTTGCAGTTTGGAATTAGGGCTTAAAAAATAGCTGCAAATGACAGATTTTGCATACAGTATACTGTGACTGTTTTTTCTACCATCTGAATAGCTTAGGCATCGCATAATTTTCCTTTAGTCCCATCTAGGCACAATTTCTTAAAGCTGGTTGTTTGGGGGAAAGACTATTACAAATGTTTCCTCAGTAAACTCTGTTTTTGTTCTAGTCCATAGATAGAACTAATTAAGTCCCCATTAAAGCAGGCTTAATTTTCAAAGCCATTTTATTTCATTTTGAAAGAAAGGGGGGGGGGTCATTCAGTGAGGAACACATTCAATAAATTGGATTCAAACATGAAAGTTACTAATTAGCAGTGTAAAATAGGCTTGGGAAAGGTCTGAAATGCCATAGCTGCTGTTGTCATCTTTACAAATACTGCAACTGAAAATACATGTGTTGTACCCCAGTTTTAAATGTAATGCTAACAAAGGATTTCAGGGGTTCGGTCATGCTTTTTACCATGTGAGTTCATAGTTAGACGTGTACTGTAGTACATTGCACTACATGATTTTTGCACTTGGCTAGCATTGATTTTAACTGCAAGTACCTACATGGGCTATTATGCTTCAGGATTTGCTCTAAGTATCATCTAGCACTGTAACTACAGGGGCTGGGGTGCTTTAGGATTTGTTCTAAACTCAGTGCTAAAATATGCTGGCATGATGCTGTCACCAGGGCTGCTATGCTATGCTGGTGGGTTCTCAAGGTCATGATATTAGGTTGATTGATTATGGATGGCTACCGCTGAAGTTGTGTGGAAGAGGCAACCATTTTCTGAATTCTAAAACATAGCTCCAGTCATTCTGCTGGCACATTGTTGCACCGGCAAAAAAGAGACAGAGGCCGAAGTCATTCTTACCTGTTTTATAGTGTAACTTAAATGGAATTGGTGGGGTGTGTGCATGTGTGGCATTTTCTCATGACTTTGCTTTCCCTTTTTGTTTACCCCCTGGTTTAGAACATAAGAAGAGCCATGCTGAATCGGACCTCAGCCCATCTAGTCCAGCATTCTGTATCACACAGTGGCCCACCAGTTGTACACGGGGATCTCGAGCAGAAGGGAGGGCAAAACCCTGACCTGCTCCCGACCCCCCACAACCAGTACCCAGGGAAATCTTGCCTACCTCAACCAACTCCGAGGTGGCACTTGAATGTCCTTTTCAGTAACTACCGATACACTTGGTATCCATGAATCTGTCTAATCCTGCCTTGAAGTTGTTCAGGCTGACAGCTGTCACAACCTCTTCTGGAAGTGAGTTCCATAACCCAATGACCCTCTGGGTGAAGAAATATTTCCCTTTATTAGTCCTAATTTTCCTACCTTGGAGCTTCAGGGAGTGCCCTCTAGTCCTAGTGTTTTGTGACAAAGAAAATAATGTTTCTTTATTCACCTTTTCTATCCCATGCATCTTTATTCACCTTTTCTATCCCATGTTTTATCCTAGGTTTCTGACAGCTTAGACAACATTATTTTTCTGGCACAAAATGTTTCTTCAAAAATACACTTGACTCCTCTACATTTTGGATTTAACTTTTTGTGGATTTGATTATTTGCAGATTTGATTAATATGTTCTGTTTATGTATCTCTACACCTCTTGGAGTACCTAGAGATTACTAGAGAAGTGTTCTCCCAGGTAAGAAAATAGTAGATTATTTATCATTTCCCCACCTTTGTGTGGGTCATGTTCACCTAACGCCAGCAAAAATGGAAGGCTTATTATATACTGTACCAATTTATGGATCAAGTTGCTATGTCTTGGGTGTGTATAGTAGACATGGTTATGCAAAGTTTGATCTCCATTACCCATTCTTTATTTCCCATAAAGAGGTTAAAGGAAGGATTGTATATACCAGGGCTGTCCAACTGGCGGCCCCGGGGCCGGATCCGGCCCCGTAGCCTGTTGGACACGGCCCCACCTATGCCCTCAGCCGCCATTTTTAAATTTCAAAAAAAATTTGAATTTTTTTTTAAAAATGGCGGCCGGGGGGGAGGGGGAGGCGGGGCAGGGAGGAGGAAGAGAGCTAGCTCCTCCTCCTTTTCGGCACCCCCCCTCCCTAGGGCGGGGAAGCCGCCGAAAAAGGGCTACCGCCTACTCCTCCTTTCGGCGCCCCCTCCCTTCCTAGGGCGGAGGGGCGCCGAAAGGAGGAGTAAGGTGGCGCAAGAGCAGCGCGTCACAGGCCTGGCGTTGACGCGCTGCTCCTTGCCACCGCCTATTTCTCCTTTTCGGCGCCCCCTCCCTACCTAGGGCGGGGGGCGCGAAAGGAGAGGCGGCGCCAAGAGCATGGCGTCACGCCAGGCCTGTGACGCTCTGCTCTTGGCGCGCCCTCCTCCTTTTCGCGCCCCCCCTACCTAGGGCGGGGGCCGCCGAAAAGGGAGCAGAAGGCGGTGTCAAGAGCAGTGCGTCACAGGCCTGGCGTGACGCGCTGCCCTTGGCGCCGCCTACTCCTCCTTTTCGGTGCCCCCCCTCCGCCCTAGGAAGGGAGGGGGGCGCCGAAAAGGAGGAGTAGGCGGTGCCAAGGGGCAGCGCGTCACGCCAGGCCTGTGATGCGCTGCTCTTGGCGCCGCCTTCTGCCCCTTTTCGGCCGTTTTAGGAGGGGGGGCCTGGGGCGGGGCCTGGGGCGGGGCCTGGGGCGGGCCGAGCGGCCCCCTAGGTCATCAGTGACCTTTTATCCGGCCCTGGACCCCGTAGAAGTTGGACAGCACTGGTATATACCAAAGAGGAAGCCTTCCTTAGGTGTTGCCATGATCGTCATGGCTTTTCCTATAAAAAAAGGAGCTACGTTCTTTTGCTGTCATAATATAGTGGGAAGTCTCAGTAGTGCAATTACAGCCATAGGAGCCCCCGGTGGTGCAATGGGTTAAAATCTAGTGCCGGCAGGGCTACTGACCAAAAGGTTAGTGGTTCGAATCTGGGGAGTGGGGTGAGCTCCCATTTGCCAGCTCCAGCTTCCCATGTGGGGACATGAGAGAGGCCTCCCACAGGATGGTAAAACATCTGGACGTCCCCTAGGCGCTCCTGACATGGGAAAAAATACAGCCATGTGTTTTAAAGGGAGGAAGTGAAGGGTAAGGAAAAGTAATGGCAGCTTCTAGGAAACAGACAAATATGGATGAAGGACAGGTAAATATATGTAAAAGAGGTACCAGGTAGCCATCCAAAATTACTCTCAGTTCAGGAAGGTTAAAGCAAAAACAATCACTGTAAATCAGTGTTACAATCCCAGTAGTATAAGACTTTGTTTTTTTAAAAATGTATATGAATATCCTCCCAATGCTTTGCCTCGAGCTGTGGAAATGAGTCCTATGTACTGTGTATATAGTCATATCACACCTATGCCAGTGTGCAAACCCTTGACAGGATGTCCATCATTCAGAACACTGGGCAGATGGCTATATCACTTTGATTTCAGGTCAGGACTCAGCCAGAACTTTGATAATAGGAACAGGTGGCAGGCATAGTTTTACACAACCAACTTTGCCCCAGTGTGTGTGTGTGTGTGTGTGTGTCTGTCTGTCTGTCTGTCTGAGTAAGTTACTAACTGTTATTTTTGCAGAACCATCATATCTGTCTCAAAACCACATATCTCCAACAGGAATTTCTGTTCAGTTCCTTGTTTTGAAAAAAAGAAGGAAAATATGCCCTATATTGCTGAATGCCAGGCAATCCAATCTCTTACTCAGGGGCAAATACTCATGCATTTTTTGCCTTGAAAGTTCCCAGCCTGGCCTCCTAGAGAAGCACAGACATGTAGATCTGCTGCCACTTGCTATCTGGGAAGGGTAAATATCATATCAGTACTCTAGTCTCTCCTACCAAGGAAACATGGAGAGAACCTATGAAGAGTGCTTTTACACCTACTAATCATATTTGCCTTGATAATTAATTATAACCATACTATCTGCTCCTTCTTCCTATCCTTATGTCTTCCCTCATTCTCCATAGGCAAGACCAAGGAGAGGAAGGGGGTTCATTTTCAGTGCAGAGCACCCAAGCAAAAACTATAGTGAGGTTAACAGCAGTAAACAAATGATCTATGATCAAGTGGAAATTAAATGGCCCTCTACTGTTGTTGGGTATCATATACGCTATCGTACTGATGGTAGCTTGTTCAGCTTAAGCTGTCTGAGGGCTTGCACTAAGACTCTAAACCAGTGGTTCCCAAACTTTTTTTGGCCTACTGCCCCCTTTCCAGAAAATTTTTTACTCACTGCCCCGCTAGAAATTAATTTTTAATTTTTAATAGCAATTAAACAGAAAGATATAAGTATTAATATTTCTACCTTTTTCATAAAATATAAAGTTGTAAATTAGAAACATTGAAGTTTGAAATTATGAAACTACTAGCTTGGGGACTCGGCCCTGCCCGGGTTATTTGAGAAGTGCAGCAGGATGTAGAGTGGGTCATGGGGGCTCTGTGTGCCAAGTTTGGTCTTGATCCATCATTATTGGGAGTTGCAGTGGTATCATGAAATTACTGAAGGTAGTGCAACTCCCATCATCTCTGGTCCCCCCCCCCCAAAGTGTAGTGGGATGTAGATTGGGTCATGGGGGCTCTGTGTGCTAAGTTTGGTTTGTATTGGTGAATGGATGAGGGATGCATTGTTTTTCGGAAGTGAGTGAAGGTACTTCAAGTCCCATCATCCATGGTCCGTCTCACAGAAAACTGCACCAGGCTGTAGAGTGGGTCATGAGGGCTCTGTGTGCCAGATTTGGTGTTGATCAGTCATTGGATTAGGTTTGTAGCAGGATTGGGAAGTGAGGGAAGGTACTGCAAGTCCCATCATCCATGTTCTGTCCCCCTCCAAACTTCAGTAGGATGTAGAGTGGGTCACTGGGGCTCTGTGTGCCAAGTGTGGACTTTCTCGGTTTTTGTTGGGGGCCGCAGTTGTATGTGGGAACAGAGGGGTGTGAAAATACTACAAATCCCATCATCCATTGTCAGTCCTCCCCCAAACCTCCCCAGGACGTGAAGGCAGTCATGGGGGTTATGTGTGCCAAGTTTGGTCTCAATCGGTAATTGGATGAGGGTCGCAGCAGACTTGGGAAGTGAGTAGAGGTACTTCAAGTCCCATCATCCATGGTCCACCCTCCTCCAAACTGCACCAGGATGTAGAGTGGGTCATGAGGGCTCTCTGTGGCAAGTTTGGTGTTGATCAATCATAGGATTAGGTTTGTAGCAGTCTTGGAAAGTGAGGGAGGGTACTGCAAGACCCATCATCCATGTTCTGGCCCCCTCCAAACTTCAGTAGGATGTGGACTGGGTCACTGGGGCTCTGTGTGCCAAGTGTGGTCTTTATCAGTGTTTGTTGGGGGCCGCAGTGGTCTGTGGGAACAGAGGGGTGTGAAAGTACTACAAATCCCATCATCCATTGTCAGTCCTCCCCCGAACCTAACCAGGACGTGAAGGCAGTCATGGGGGTTATGTATGGCAAGTTTGGTCTCGATCAGTGATTGGATGAGGGTTGCAGTGGACTTGGGAAGTGAGTAGAGGCACTTAAAGTCCCATCATCCATGGTCCACCCTCCGAACTGCACCAGGACGTAGAGTGGGTCATGGGGGCTGTGTGTGCTGAGTGTGGTCTGTATTGGTCCTTTTTGGTGGCCTCAGTGGTCTGTGGGAACCAAAGTGTTGGAAAGTACTATAAATCCCATAATCCGTGGGTCATGTCCCCCGACCCGCGCCACGACGTAAAGGGGGTTAGGGGGGTTATGTGTACCAAGTTTGGTGCAGGTCCATCACCCGTGCTGGTCGCTGTGGCCTGTGAAAGTGGCTGCCACATATCCGCCCTTCCGCCCTCCGCATACACACATACATACATTCCGTTTTATAAAGGTATACAGATATACAGATACAGATTGAACTTAGAATAGAAAGGTAATACAAAAAAGTTAAAACATTCGAAAGCCTCTTACTGAGAACGGATGAACCTGGTATGCTGCTACCAATCTAGTAATCCTCAGATCTATTTTCGTCAGCAGTAATCTCAAATCATCGCAATTGACTATTTTGCAATCGGTTTCTTTTTTTGTTAATAAATTGGTTACCGCACTGAATCCACCTTCCAATAAATAGGTTGAAGGACATTATTATTATTGTTATAAGACTCAACCAGTTGGAAGGGAACCCCAAAGGTATTATTATTATCCCTTGCTTGGCAAGAGGAGGAGGAGGGAGCAGGAGGAGGGAAGAATAGAGAGACACACAGAGATGGATGGTAGCCTGTCACCTTGCTCACGCCACCGCCCCCACCACCCCCTTACAGGGGTTCAGCGCCCCCAAATTCTCCTGAGCCTTCCAGCACCCTTTCCCCAGATCGCCCCACCGCCCACCAGGGGGTGGTACCACCCACTTTGGGAACCATTGCTCTAAACTATCTAGTCTGTGAGCTGCTTTTTGCCGACGATGCAGCCCTTGTCGCCCATACAGAAACAGCTCTACAGCGCCTAACATCCTGCTTTGCAACAGCTGCAGAGCTGTTTGGGCTAGAAGTCAGCCTGAAGAAAATGGAAGTTCTCTACCAGCCTGCACAACAGGAAGAACACCATCATCCCCACGTCAGCATAGGCACATCTGTGCTTAAAGTCCGTACAGCAGTTCACCTACCTGGGAAGCATCTCTTCAGACGCCAAGATTGATAAAGAGATATAGATTAACAAAGGCATATAGTGCATTCGGAAGGTTTCACAAAAGGGTCTGGAGCAACAAGCACCAGAGGCAAAGTACCAAAATCAGTGTGTACAGAGCTATTGTACTGTCTATTCTCCTATATGGGTCTGAAACATGGGTCACCTATCGCCAACACCTATGACTCCTCGAACGCTTTCATCAGCGCTGTCTTCGCACAATCCTAAATATACACTGGACTGACTATGTGACGAATGTTACTGTCCTTGAGCAAGCAGGGATCACCAGCATTGAGGCCATGCTATTGAGTACACAGCTGCGCTGGGTAGGGCACGTCTCTAGGATGGAGGACCACAGCCTCCCAAAGATACTACTCTATGGTGAACTTGCCATGGGTCAGTGCAAGAGAGGCGCCCCAAAAAAGATATAAGGACTCCCTGAAACAACATCTCAGGCTCGGCCAGATTGATCACCAAAAATGGTCCTCCCTGGCTTCACATCAGGAGGCATGGAGATGCACTATCCATAATGCTCTGGCCTCTTTCAAGAAGACACGCCAAACGGGTCTCGTAGAGAAACGACAACGCAGAAAGAACCGTAACTTGGAAACAACATCACCCAAGGAGACTCTGCTGTGCATTCTGCAACCGGACTTGCCTATCTCGGATTGGCCTTCTTAGTCATCAACGTGCTTGTAG
Organism: Anolis apletophallus; assembly: GCA_030556195.1. NCBI lineage: Eukaryota > Metazoa > Chordata > Lepidosauria > Squamata > Anolidae > Anolis > Anolis apletophallus. Next base: position 68,406,374 of record JARBWK010000002.1, on the reverse strand, counting down.
AAAGTGCAGGATGAGTCCTTCCTGAATCTTCGTTCATGAAGAGAAGCCATTCATTCACTGTTGTTGGGTGTTGAGTGACAATTCCCAACAACCTTAGCCAGAATAACCAATGGTGAGGAGTGCTAGATAAACTGAAGGCCACACAATTTCTACTCCTGCCTAATGTGACTGTTGACTATGGTTTCAGCTTTGCTCCTGCTGCTCTTTAAGCTGCTTGATAAAGACTTTTGAAGAACACATCAGCCCATACCAAAGTGGAGAAATGGGTTCAATATGACCCATGATCTGCTGTGTGCTGTGCAAAAGGACATCCCTTCTAAATGCCATTGCTTTGTTCTGTTACCACCATCCAGTTCATTAGTTGCTTTCTCCTCCTAACACACACACACACACACACACACACACACACACATACACACACACACACAAACAAGGACTGAGCACCAATTTGGAGTTGGCACTCTGTCTTCTACTGTGTAGTTATTAGAGATGTCCAGTAGGATGAAGGGGGCCAATTGATGGAGCATTTCGTGCCCTTTCCTCTGCTAATTGTACCTATGTATGTTTGAGTCAGAGGATGGAGAAACACCAGGCGTTATTGCCACTGCACAAGTGTATAGGTTGGTTGTGCATATGGCATATATATACGCTATCATACTGATGGTAGCTTGTTCAACTTAAGCCGTCTGAGGGCTCGCACTAAGACTCTAAACTATCTAATCCGTGAGCTGCTTTTTGCTGATGATGCTGCCCTTGTTGCCCATTCAGAAACAGCCCTGCAGCGCCTAACATCCTGCTTTGCAGCAGCTGCAGAGCTGTTTGGGCTGGAAGTCAGCCTGAAGAAAACAGAAGTCCTCTACCAGCCTGCACCACAGGAATAACACCATCATCCCCACGTCAGCATAGGCAAATCTGTGCTTAAGTCCGTTCAGCAGTTCACCTACCTGGGAAGCATCATCTCTCCAGATGCCAAGATTGACAAAGAGATAGATCACAGATTATCAAAGGCATATAGTGCATTTGGAAGGCTTCACAAAAGAGTCTGGAGCAATAAGCACCAGAGGCAAAGCACCAAAATCAGTGTGTACAGAGCTATTGTACTGTCTATTCTCCTATATGGGTCTGAAATATGGGTCACCTATCGCCAACACCTACGACTCCTCGAACGCGTTCATCAGCGCTGTCTTCGCACAATCCTAAATATACACTGGACCGACTATGTGACGAATGTTGCTGTTCTTGAGCAAGCAGGGATCACCAGCATTGAGGCCATGCTATTGAGAACACAGCTGTGCTGGGCAGGGCACGTCTCTAGGATGGAGGACCACCGCCTCCCAAAGATACTACTCTACGGTGAACTCCCCACAGGTCAGCGCAAGAGAGGCACCCCCAAAAAGAGATATAAGGACTCCCTGAAATAACAACTCGGGCTCAGCCAGATTGATCACCAACAATAGCCCACCCTGGCCTCACATCGGGAGGCATGGAGATGCACTATCCACAATGCTGCGGCCTCTTTCGAGAAGACACGCCGAATGTGTCTAGAAGAGAAACGACAATGCAGAAAGAACCACAACTTGGAAACAACATCACCCAAGGAGACTTTCTGTTGTGCTTTCAGCAACCAAACTTGCCTATCTCAGATTGGCCTTTTTGGTCATCAACGCGCTTGTAAAAAGCGTGGGATGAGTCCTTCCTAAGAATCTTCGTTCGCAAAGTAATGCCGAGAGAGAGATGTTTGAGTCAGAGGATGGAGCAACACCAGGAGTTATTGCCATTGCACAAGTGTATAGGTTGGTTGTACATGGTGAAAAAAACTCCCAGTTATAAGATTTCAGGTGGAGAACCAACAACTGTAATACAGAATGTTTTCACCCTGTTTGCCTCATCTCAGGATGAATTGTTGAGTGGAAGGAGAGTCCAGGGGCTTCCCCTCTACCATTGCTTAGTGTCTGCAAGTTCATCAGCACCTGAGCTATAGCAAGGGTAAGGGACTTGATTCCTCACATACCAGAAGCCTCATTGTTGCTAGTGTTAGGATGGATGTAATCAATATGAAGGGAAAGAAAGGGGACTGGACTGATTAGAAGGCCCAGGAAAAATACCACTTTTTCGTACTAACGAGGGAAGGTTGGGGTGCCTGGAGAATCTGTTTTGCCATGTGGTAGGTTACATCTGGAATTGAATTTTGCATCTGCAGGTGAAATCTGTGCCTATTAATAGCACTAAATCTGTTCATTTCTTTTTGTGCTGGTGCATATGGTGTAATCTGTGGACTGAAGAAAGGCTGCATCCCAGAATGTAACTTTTCCTAAGATTTCAATAACCAGCATGTAGGGTCTGGGGTGATACAGGTGTTATTGACCAGACATGCAGAATTTGTTGCTTTGTCCAGCCCCTTCTTAGGAATTGAATTTGCAATCCAGTGAGCTGCCAACATATGCAGGTGTGGTGTTTGTTCTTGCTTGACCTAGTTCCTCTCTGGCAAAAAGCACCTTGCAAAACGAAAGAAGAAAAATAGTCCAGAAATGTCTTTAAGATTGTTTTGAAATATTCTGATTACTTTTTGTAATGCAAAGAATACCTCATTTTGTGCAAGTTAGGTGTCCTCCCTGTCCTCCCTCTCCTACTTATGTGGCTATTTGCAGCTTTGCTTTTGTAGACCAAACTGGCTGGACCATTTGTTTAGCTGTCCTTGAGATTCTCACTAGTTCACTATAGATTCTGTTGGTCTTTTACTAGGCACAACTTATTTTGTATTTCATAGCTTGGTGACTAAAAATCTATAGCTATTGTTGAGCGTGATCATATGTTAATTAGATAATAATACACTTTATTTATATTCCGCTCTTCTCACCCCGAAGGGGACTGAGAGCGGATTACAAGTACACATACTTAGCAGACAATCCCTGCTGTTTCCACATACACAACAACAACAACAACAATTTTATTGATTAGCCAGAAGCCATATCAAATACACACAGAACACAGACACATTGCAATGATTCACATACACACATATAGACAAACAGAGGCAAACTCTGGCCACCAGGGGGAGCTGACACACTCCTAATCTCTCAGCATTCCCAACGTCCCTAGCGTCCCTTGTTGTTTCTTCTGCATTCCTCAGCGTTCCTGGAGCTCTTTAATGGCCTCATAATTCAGTCAAAATTTGCCTCCCCACTTAATGTGGTACCTTTATCTCCTACTTGACAGTTGCAATGGTCTTTTGGGCTGCAAAGGTCGACAGCAGGCTACACTTAAAGGTTGAGCACCCACCTCGACCTGGGCAGGCCTCGAACGCATGACCTATTAGTCAGAGAGATCTTATACAGCTGACACTTAGCCAGCTGTGCCATATTCCTGGTGCAATACTTTAGATGCCTCTAAAGTATTGGTTCCCAACCTTTTTTTGATGCGGGACCTCTGAAACATTAGTACCAAAAAGGTTACAAATCGGTTTTTGGTCACCTCTAGGTTTGGTTTGGTTATTTGGATGCTGATTCAGAAAACTGCATTGGATAGACCACATCAGCTCTAGTTTCTGATACAGAACATATGTAGTTGCCACCTGCTCGCTCACAGAAAACCATTTTTAATTAATCTAGAGCTGATGTGGTATATCCAATGCAACTTTCTGAATCAGCACCCCAAATAACCCCAAGAACAGGTCTAAAACCAAAGACACAAAGGCGCCCCCACTTCCATGTGCCACATTGAATGGCTTCGCTCAGGGGAGGGAGGAGGAGGAGAAGCAGCAGTCAGGAGGCTTGTCACACCTTTCGCGGGTAGTCAGCCTCTCCCTTCCGACATGTTCGTTGCCTTGGCACTATAATAGTGTTTTGAAGAAAACCCTGTTATAGAGTTGCTTTAGGGTCACCATAGGCCTGAAATGAATTGAAGACACCCAACAACAACAAAACAACAAGACAATGCTTGCTTTTGTTGGTTTGGGCATGTTTACCACTGTACTGGACTGAGTTGCTTTAGTTTTATGAAATTGTCTTTCCACATGGTCAATGGCTAGAATGTACTGGTGATATGTGTACATGTATTTTATGGCTACCATTTGCATAGTATTCAAAATGACCTCCCAGGGCAGCAATGAAGAATTTAAATTACTGAAACTGGAGTCTTTTGATTTCTCTTGCAAAATAGGCAATATTAGATATAACTCTTACCTTCATTAAGATGTCCATAATGCCAACAACTATTTATTTTGAAGAACTCAGCAGTTTTGCCTTAAACATATACATCCCAGTGACTTCAACAGGAAAAAATGACATGTGTAATACTTTAGTTGAAACCAGTCAGACAAAGTTTGGAACTCTGGATACTTCTTTTTCTTTTCTTTTTTTTACAAGAGAGGATTCTCAATTGAGCATACGAAGACTTATAGCTGAGTAGACATGCTTTGGGTGCCACTGAAATGAACCATCTATTTATCTAGAGTTGTTTTATGTCTTCCAGTTGTCTGTAGTGACCCTAAAGAAAACCTATCACAAGATTTATTCAGAGAAGGCTTGCTTTTGCTTTCCTCTGAGGATGAGTGAGTGTAATTTCCCCAGGCTATCCAGTAGGTTGTCATAGTTGAGTGGGGATTCAAATCCCTGTTTCGAGTTTTGGTCCACAGCTTATACCATTACACCAGATATGAAATATTTCAAAGTGGAGGCAATGTAAAGATTTGGAACGTTTAAACAAAATCATATACAGTATATTTAAAAATTATCAATTTTTACTTGTACAGAAACTCAACCCAAGAATGTTCTCAAGTGAATATCACTAGGAGTTAGCATAATTATCTGTTAAGACCAAAAATTAGATACATAACATTATGCACTTAACACATATATCTGCATTAAAATATACAAATCATACACTGACGCATTGAACAGATGTACAAATTTGTTATTGGGAAACAACTGCAACACAACTTTATTTGAAATCAAGGTGACTCATCAAGTTACAGTTTTATTGAGAGTAGACTTCCAATAGTAATTTGATATTTTTCAACATTAAGCAATTTAAATCTTTTTTTAAAAGCTGTGCACCAATGAACTTTTTGATTTGGAAAACAGGCACTGTATGTACAATACATCGATGTTGAAATGGTTCTTTTCATTAACATCATTTTGATACATAATTTTGTACAAAGTCGGGCTTCAAGCATCTGAGGCACATGCTTTCTTTTATTTACTGTGCTCTGATGTACAGTATCAAACTTGTGGTCTGTGCTGGTAGTGTTATTGAATGTTATGCCAGTTGATGCAAGTCTTTGATATTTGCTTTAACATTAAAATAGTGTAATACAAAGAGGAAGTCCCAGTACAATCCCTTTGCTAATAGTTTCTTGAATGAACAAGCATAAAGCTAATGACTGAACTCGCACATATCCCTAGTAGTTTCACAGTGTGGTGGGGGATCCTATTAATAAAAAAATGTCATATATTCTGTGTGGAACAATTAAGATTAACTGTACAAATATATCATTTTTAGTTATTAGAATCATGAGACAAAATCAAATGGCTGGTCTCCTATTATTCAATTGCAAGGGCATAAGTTAGACTTTCACCATTACAACTCATTTTTTGGGTTTCAGGGGTTAGGGGAAATTTTTCCTAATGTTGGTCACAGAGTAATGACAACATCTACAGGGCCCTCTGGAAGACTTCCAGAATTCTCTGTGGATTTCTGTTACTGAATGTTCATCTATAAGAAACGAGTTGGATGCTTATCGGCAGCATCCATGACTTTCTTCTTTGAGATCGGGCTGGTCTGCAGCTGAAAAATGGTGGATTTTGGAGAGGATTGGCCAGAAGATTGTGTTATATATACTGTGTATGTATGTGTGTGTGTGTGTGTGTGTGTGTGTGTGTGTGTGTGTGTGTGTATATATATATATATATATATATATATATATATATATGCAAACCATAACTAAATGTTAAATTAAAGAATTAAAGAAAATGAAAATCTCATGAATTTTCATTTTCTCCTGAAAGGAGATTCCACCTGAACATTAGGAAGAACTTTCTGACTGTGAGAGCTGTTCAGCAGTGGAACTCTCTGCCCCGGAGTGTGGTGGAGGCTCCTTCTTTGGAGGCTTTTAAACAGAGGCTGGATGGCCATCTGTCAGAGGTGCTTTGAAGGTGATTTTCCTGCTTCTTGGCAGGGGATTGGACTGGATGGCTCACGAGGTCTCTTCCAACTCTATAACTTTAGAAATTATAAAACATAATGGAGATACTTGGAAGTTTCTATCCATGGCTTAATCTCTATTTATGTATTATACATTTGATACATTTGATGATTGCATTTAAGGCATTTCTTCCCCTTTTAAACAATTTAAAGTATTGGGGACAGGGTTAGATTTTTTTTTTTAAAAAACCCTAGAATTTAGAATAGCAACCTTCCCTTGTATTGTCAAAGATTTTCATGACCAGAACCACTGGAGTGTTGTGTGTGGTTTCTATACTGTATGGCAGGATCCTTTGAAAATGCCAGCCACAGATGCACACAAAATGTCAGGAGAAAATGCTTCTAGAATACAGCTATACAGTCCGGAAACCACACAACACTCCAACCTTTCCTTGTTGGAACAAAAAACGGAGAACTCTTGTAAGCATGAATGAAGTCTCATTGCAGAATCTTAGCAACAGGAAGCATAGTCCAGATGCCAACATCTCTTTTACATGGATACGTGAAATGCATTTGTTTCCCAATCATCCTTTCTGAATATAATCAGGAAGCTGTCCTGAGTCTCCTCGGGGAGAGAGGGCGGGTTAAAAAGAAAGTATTATTATTATTTATGTCATGTGCAAAAGATGACTGAAAAAAAGAAGATAGCTTATTCAGTTCTGTGGAAGTGTGTGTCTTCTGTCTCAATAAAAAGGTGGCACAAATCTTGATGCTTTCACTCCATGAGTGATCGGCCTTGTTGGACGTATGAGCAGAAGCAAACCGTCTGTATGGTGACAGAGATCCTCGCATGCAGACCAGTGTGTGAGGATTTCTGGATCAGGGCTCTTGCTTATTGCCTGTAATGTGTCTCTCATTTTAGCAGCAATTGACCAGACTTTTAATTTAATGGCTGAAGCATCAACTAAAACACAGAAATATTCATTTTTCAAAAACCACGTAATAAATCAGACCTCAAAGCAAGAAATCAATTCCTCCTAACATAAATGGATGTTTTTGCTCATGGTCCAACATAATTTGTTATCTAAGATCAAACAGTGAATTATTTGATCTCATTTATGGTTTGATTTATCTTGATGATAAATAGGTAAGATTTAACTCTGAATCTAATAGTCAGACACCTCACTGGAGCTAAATTAGAAGTAAGTTTAGTTTAAAAAATGTTTTCATGAATATCAAATAGTAGAACTGGCAACTCTTCTGAAAAACAAACAATTAAGACTGCATTTACTGTTTGCAATCAGAACCACAACCTTAGTGCAATATTATATTTATTTCTTACAGTAATTTTGGTTGCCATACAAGAGTAGTAAGGAGTAGGGAAAGTGCAAGTTACAAGAGCTTGATTTTGTTTTAATCAATTTGAAAGAAGAGGAATTAAAGCACAAAAATTACAGCAACATAGATAACATGAATACCAGTTTGTTACACAAACAATAGCAAAAAACTTTACTATCTAGAAAAGAAAAGAAAAAAATGCAATGGGAAAATTATCAGTAGTAGAGGCTCGTACGTAGAGTCATTGCCAGATCAACTGGGTAATGCTTATTTGTAAAGGAACTCAGAAAATCACTTTTATTAACTTAAGTACCACAAATAGTTAGCTTTTGTGATATGTAAATTATGTAAATCAACAGTCACATAGAGTCATTTTAGAATATATGAATTAAAACTTAAAGGTTCCTAGACACCCAGGGAAAGAAGTCTGTGCAGTTATACACAATTTACATCTTGTGTGGTTTTGGTATTGTATACACAAATATTACAGAAACTAGGCATGTAAATGCAATTTATTTAAATTACAGTATATAAACAAAAGTTGTTCCTAAAACCTGGAATATCATTAACCATATTATCTTGAACACCTTGTTTTGCACCATCATAGTAGCAGGACATTAGAAGGGCCAAGCTCACCCCCAGCATTTTAAAAAGAGATCAAGATGACAGGAGGGAACACGATATCTGTTACTATTGCTTTCTGTGAGAAAACCTTCAAATAGTGCTTAAAAACTACTTCATCTTGGCAAAGGTGTACTTTATTGTTATTGTTTCTTGCAGGCTCAATTACCCTTAGATTATAAGACACAATGTAAAAATAAACTATTTCATTAGCTCTTTGATGTTTAAATCTCTTCTCTACTATAATGTACCTACAATTGAAGTGCCTGAAATAAGGTAACATATGCAAGAGGTCCCCTTTAAGGAAGGGATTGCCATCACTTGTAACTCTGTGTACATCATCATCAATATTGAACAGTAAAAGGTTATGAATAACAGCAGCTTAAAAGTATTTCTTTCCTATTTTCTTTTCCTATCATTACTTGTAATGTATTTCCTGGCATGTATTATCGAGGTAACACCAACTGCATTCAAAGAAACAAAAAGTATCATGGTGTTCGTGGTTTATTTACTGAATTCTGTAATATCACCAAATGGAAGACAATGATGACTGATTTCTCTTTTCATTTTGTATACACTCCCCCTCCCAATTTTTTGATGGTTTTTTGTAGCCACCAAAATGTGAATGTCATCGTCTCCATAAAAATCCATGTAATTATGGAAATCTCAGTCCGCTTACATTTCAACTAGATTTTAATTACAAGGTTACAGTGGAACTTTCAAATGCAAATAGAAACCTGCAAAGGGTGGGACAACAGCTGTTAAGTCAAAAGACCAGTTTTGCAGGGAGTAGGGCGGAAGGAAGAGAGAGAGAGATGAATATTAGCGTTTCAGAATTAACCACTGCATTGTTAATTGTAACCATGTTTGAAGAAAGGCGCATCTTCTGAAGAAGTTCTAGCAAAGATAGAAAATACAACACAGCGCTGCTGGTTCAGATGCATCCAAATGAGATTGATTTAAAAAGGTCAAAACTTAATAATTATTCCACAGAAATAGTAGTAAACCACAAAAGTTTTATTTTTTTTAATTTCTAGCATTGAAGTGGCACAAAGGCTGCCCAGTAGACCAGCCACTTATATTCTTAAAATATTGTGCTTATAAACTAGCTGTACAACTATTTGAACTTGCAGTAAAGAAAGATATTGAAATTGCTAAACTTTATCTACTACTTCTAGGGCTGTTGCAGACCTAATTAGACACTTGGTTGTGAGAAAAGAAAAGTATAATTAGAGATAGGCTGGAACATGGAAAGGAATGAAGAAGGATAGAATGTGTGGTAGATGCCCACCAAAAATAGGAGGCCTTTCGAAAATTAAAATTCATGATATTTGAGCAACCAATCAGTTGTCACTTAGTGCGATAGTGCAAGCTAAAGCTTTTGTGCAGCTGAGAACCACATTTCTGAAGCATTACTCAGGATGGGGGAGAGTGTATGTTGATAGGGTTAATATTCATAAACATTACCAATTTTTTACCACAAAAGATTACTGTTCCAATTATGCAGACTGATCTCCATAACCAATCAATATATTTTTGATAAAATTCCATGTTAGCTTGTCCTCTTTGTTTCAACACGTCTCCTGAAAATGAGAATGCTCTCTTGAAATGTTGCTCTAGTTCATTTGGTAATGGAGAAATGGAATTGCTGGATTTTTAGGATTTCAGAAAAAACATTGATTCTAGTTATTAGATTCTTGATTATCAGAAAAGGTGTCTCTGGTTTTAGAGACCCATGGTAACAGAGACCCATTGTTTTCATAAAACCAATTCTGAGAACATACACAATATTTTACATTTTAATGTTGTTTCTTCAAGACCATAGGAAATAGCTGTTAAACACCAAGAGACCCAACCAAAGTCCTAAAGATGCACTCCTACATGTGAAAACAGGATTTTTCTGAGTGGCCTCAGCAAGGGTGAGTTTTCTCAAGGGAGGTCAGTTTCAATCCAAAGATCCTCTTCAAGCTGGATAAGCCCCCTCTGCACACAATGAATTGCAACAATAGCTTGTGCCAGAGTTTGTGCACCTACATATAGTCCGCAGAAGCAGTATTTGGTTCTTATGGCTTTTTGGATCATAGCTGTGATTGGGCTTCCTGCCACACATGAGCATTTTGATCCAACAAGAGCAATCTATACATAAAAATGAGATTCTCTAGATGAAATCCTCTTTAAGCAGTGGAATTAATTGTGCAGGGTGGGGAGTAAGGAGAGCAGAGAAATCAACAGCAAGAACTACCGCTGTCAGTCAGGGACATTGAATTGTATTAGCTGACCCTGCCTTGACCAGGTGCTGGTCCACTATTTGGAGGACATATAAGAGGAGGAGCTTATACAGCCACCTATGTATCCACAATCCAGACACAACACTTGGAGGGCCATCACACTCAGATAACGAGAGATCACCTAAGTAAGTAAGTAAGTAAGGGGTAGTTGTGGGCAAAGGTCCCACGCCTATATGAGAGGATCTCTGAATTGCAGAATTGTAATGAATGATCACCTCTTTAAAACTAGAAACCTGTAAAAGTTCTTTCCTGCTACATATCTCTGGTTCCATATTTTCAGAGTGTTTACAGGATAGAAAGGTGGAAGAAAACAGATTTAATAGTATTTACTACTTTGAAAAAGTGACCATAAATGCCACATTAAAATACCAATCTGCCATCCAAATCCAACATAAGAAGTGGAATACATCTAAACGGAAGTATCACCTAACAACCAATGTCTTTTATTGCAATCTTTAAACATGTTTATTTCCTTTTCAGATAGCTAGGACAGATTTCTTAGGTAGCTTCCACAGGTTTTACTGTCGCAAATACGAAAAGGAAGCATGCTTGAAAGTTATCTTGCAACTTTGGAACACACTAAACATAAATGGAAAATCAAAGACTTAGGTGTAGGCAACACAGATTCACTGGAAGACAAGAACTATTTTCATTACTGAGAAACTGAAAAACATCATAATCTGGTCAAAAAGATGTCACAAAGGAATATTTGAAATCTCTGGCTGTATGAATGCTGTGTTTAACTAAATGCAGTAAATACATTCTGAAAACTGGAAGGTTAGTATGAAACATCAGTGGGCAGAACTGGAAATCAGAATGGGAAGGTCCACTGAGAAGTCAACTTACAGGTGCATGGGCACTAGTGTAATGGTCAAGTGCAGTGGCGAGGGAAGCAGAGACTGCAGAAAGTGCTGGGCACAAGACTTCATTGTGAAGGGACACACACCTGTGAGTTTCAAACCAAAGGGAAACCAGAACATTATTGTTCAAGCAGAAAGGCATTCTGGAGGGCTGGAAATCATTTCACAAATATGGGAAAGGATATATGTTGCGTGTATGTGTGCCCTCTCGGCACAGTAAAAGGAGAAAAAAATTCAGCATGGTTCATCAAGTTAGCAATGATTTACTTTCCTTGTTCCTTCTACTTCCCCCTCCCCTTTTAATATATATGGTCCCATTAATGAGAATTTACCTGAGGTTGCTCCTGGGTACTAAACTTACAATCTGCATTGCTGCAAATCAGAAACTACAGGGACTGACTGATGCGTTAAATTGATGGTACTCTTGGGGAGCCAAGGCATTTGGGGTGTTTCAGTACCAGCCTATCTCTATTTATAACAAAGGTTTGTGAGGCAAGAGCAGCCATTCTTATCTGTCCAACAGCTGTTTCAAGGCTCTTTCTATGTTCATCCTGTGACCAACTCTAGTCACTCCAAGGTCTATCAAGTCTTCCTTCTGAAGGTTTGGTAAGTGAGTGCCATCTATTTCATTATCCATAAAGGTTTCTTTATGTTCACCTAAGTTTAAACTTTCCAACCAATCTGCCACATCTGGTTTAGTCCACAGGTGGACAGGCTTAGTTGTAAAAGGCTTATTTGAGATTGGCTGTTGCAATATGGAGGGAGAAGGAGACCTGCTGCGCCCTGTGTTCAAAGCAAAGAGGTCCCCCGAAGGAGGCTGGCTGGGTAGGCTAAAAACATCAGAAAGGGTTGGAGAAGGAGATGCAACTGGAGCAGCAGCCGTCAGAGGAGCCGGCAAGATGTCTTTACTTATCTCTGTTGGTGAAGCCACCGGGCTTGGAGCATGCCTTGCTCCTGATGTCCTACTATCATAGTCTGGGGATCGGCTTTGCAGCGTGATGGGCTGGCTAGTCCCAGGTCGGACAGTAAACGTGATGGTTGAACTCCGAGTACCTGAGACCGTGCTAATGACTTCTGTGCTCCTGAAATCATAAAGGAACACAAAAGTAACTACCAGAATTAACAATTTCCAACACTTCTAACTCAAAAACACACACTGATCATTTTTTAAAAATTAAAAAATGCAAAAGAAATGCCATCAAATGTGAGAAAAACAATAGCAGAATTACGAAGAATGGTTGCAACTACTTTAAAAACCAAAGGCAATCTTAAATCTAATTTATATAAATATAAATAAATATCCAACTTACTAAAATTTGCAAAACTTGGTACCAATACCGTTACCTGTAACTAGTTTTTTGGGGTTTTTTTTCAGGTCAGGAGTGACTTGAAAAACTGCAATTCACTTCTGGTGTGAGAGAATTGTCTGTCTGCAAGGACATTGCCTGGGAGATGCCTGGATGTTTGATGTTTTTACCGTCCTTGTGGGAGGCTTCTCTCATGTCCCTGCATTGACAGAAAGATCTATCTCCGGATTTGAACTGCTGGCCTTTCAGTCAGCAGTCCTGCTGGCACAAGGGTTTAACCCATTGCGTCACTGGGGGCTCCAGCTGTAACTGGTTACTTTTGGGTGGTCACAATGGTGGAACATAATCACTTTTCAAAAGTAGTGTAACCAGTTAGGAATGAATCCATTATATTATGATAATGAATCCATTATATTATGGTTTCCAGTCAGTCTGAAAAGTTACCTTTAAAGATTATTCTAGAGGCTTTTTGATAAGGATATTCTAGTTTTCCTCATTAAAAAGTAACAGAAAATTGATAGAAAAAGTAAACATTACAACAAGTAAAAAAGAAGCCTCCGGACATTGCAATTAACTAATGCAATGCATTACTTTTCCAACACCAACAAGCAACCAAAAAAGGTTTAAAAAGGAATTTTCCACTGAGCCCTTTTTCTGTTATTCCAAATTGCTCCAAATTATCCATGGAGAAAATCGACACGACCAAGGAAGTTTCTTCATGTCATACAATACTGAAAGCTCTCTTCGAGCCAAGCAAAATGGAAAAGACAAATCAATCTCAAAGAAAAGCAGCATGAACTTTTTTAAACCTTAGCATATTGGAACCAGTGCTTTGAAACCTAGCCTGACCTATTAAGGGAAGCCAGTGGTGGCAGGTCACTGTGAACTTTCCAAACCCAGTGATTTGTTTATGTCACACCAAGAATAAAACAGTGTATTACAGCAGTACATGTTCGGAAGTCATGAATCAAAAATAACTGGTTGGTGGGCTAAAACTGCAGGAACAAGCTACAGCAGATTTGGGAAAGCTACTTCAAGATAGAGTTGTATCTGAGGTATCTAAAAGCAGAGACAGTCCCAAAACCATAGATCCGAAAGCCTAATTGCCCACAGGAGCCTGCATCCCACTAAAACAGATGTTCTTTCTACAATAAGCCATGGTAATACATGTGTATCTTCACTATCTCACACTTGTCTGGACCCAGCTACAACCAGATCCTTTATACATGATCTCCAACCATGGCCAAACCCAACCCATCTATGATTCTCTTCTAATTTTGCGGTGAACTGTGGTATTACAGTACAAATAATAATTGATTAGGAATTATTAGTAAACCTCTTCAATCATTTTCAATTAAATACTACATCACAAGATGAATACAGACAAGCATCCTTCTAGGGACATATGTCAGTGGGAGAAATCCAACCAGGACAAATCAAAATTATAAACAAATATACATTTTTATTTATCCATTTGCAATAGACTTGGCAGGTAACTCTAGATGGGATTAGCAATGGCATGTAGCTCAGAATCAGTAAAATATACATCAAAATCCATCTTAATTAATTTTCCTGATTCACAGAAGCCTTTAGTTACAAGACAAAGTACATACAATGCAGAGTCTGTGCTGAAGCACTTTTTACCACCAAAGGCACAAAGAGCTGTTCAGGTTTAAAATTAGGTTGTCTTCTATTGACGGTGACAATTGCTGCAGACAAATAATTTCAAAGATAAATCACCCAAAATTATGTGTAAATAGTTTCTATGGATTTCAGCATGTATCACAATTACTTTACAATCACTATGGAGAAAACTCTGGACAAAGGTTATCGATGTGCCATTTGGTAAGAAAATACATGGAAGCTATTTACTCACAAGATTTATTTAGCAACATAATTGTATTAAATTATATCCAAACAGAAGCTGTGCTAAATTATATCCAACTGTATTATATTCAGTTGTGGCACATGGATTCTGAAGTAATAACCACATATTAAATTGAATTGTTTGAAACGCTGATTTTGAGTAGTGAAGATTTAAAAAACCTTTCTTGGTTGGTTAAATCTGCATTTTATAGTTGTGGAAAGAAAGCAATGTTGATTTTACCTGTAATATATTCATTCTTGACAAACAAGGAATGGACATCCAATAGTGATGGGTAGCTCTTCTCATTTGCTCCAAACAGACATCAAAAAGAAAGTACAGTGTTCCCTCACTTATTAGCTGGAGTTAGGTTCCAGGATCTCCCACAATAAGTGAAAAACCTCAATGTAGGGACGCTCTATTTATTTTAATATTTATACATTATTTTAGTAGTTATACACGATTTTAAGTCTTTATAAACTTAAAATAAAGGAAAGGAAGGAAAGGCCCTTCAAGGCTGGAGGGAGGGAGGACTGTGGAGGGAAAAGGCCTTGTAGAGCAGTGGTGGCAAAACCCCACAAAACAGCAAAAACACCATGATATATATTTTAAATTAATGTTTTTTGAATTCCGTGAAGCAGCGAGTCCGCAATAAGCGAATTGCGAAGTAGTGAGGGAACATTGTACTTACAATATCCCCACATGGGGTCCTACCTCCTAATGCTCCTATAGATGCTACTACCCACGCGATTCTAGGCTGCACCAGTAAGAACAAAATGCCTATATCAAGGGAAGTAATAGTACAATTCTATTCTGCATTTGTCAGACCTCACTGAGAATACTGTGTCCAGCAGGGCCGGTTCGTCCATTAGGCGGACTATGCAGGCGCGTAGGGCGATGTCACCCGGGAGGGGCGTCGCCACCTGGGAGGGGCGCTGCTGCGCCGGCTCCGCCCGACCCCGCTGCCTGCGCCTTGCTGCCCCCGCCGTTGCGCCGGCCAGGCCTCCGCAGCCGGCTCCGCGGCCTCCGCCCGCGCCGTTGCGCCGGCCAGGCCTTTGTTAGGCCGCCTGCGCCTCCACATGCGCAGAAGCTTCTACAGGCGCTACAGTGTCTGTAGGAGCTTTTGCGCATGTGCAAAAAAGCTCTGTGCATGCGTACTAGCTCTAGAGCGCACTTCCCACTTTGGAGCCAGT
The DNA here is from genome assembly GCA_030556195.1 of Anolis apletophallus. Lineage (NCBI taxonomy): Eukaryota > Metazoa > Chordata > Lepidosauria > Squamata > Anolidae > Anolis > Anolis apletophallus. The sequence continues at coordinate 68,390,762 of JARBWK010000002.1, read as the reverse complement.
GCACGTGTGTGCAGTTTCGCACATGCGCACTGGGCTCCAAAATGGGAGGCGCGCTCTGGAGCCAGTGTACGTGTGCACAGATTGGCGCATGCGCACTGGGCTCCCCTCGGGAGCAACGGGGGGGCGCAAAATTTTTCCCCGCGTACCCCCCGGGAACAGGTAGGTCCGGCCCTGATGTCCAGTTCTGGGCACCACAATTCAGGCTTAGGGTACTGGGCATGCCTGGAGAAGAGAAAGTTAAATGGGGAGATGATAGTCAGGGATGTCTGACTGAAGATGGAGCTGGCTTGTTTGCTGCCAGGCACTAGGGCACAGAGCAATGGATTCAAATGACATCTAAGGAGTCATTTGACTATGGAATGAACTACCTCAAACTGTGGTGGAATCTCCTTCTTTGGAGGTTTTCTAACAGAGGTGGAATAGCCATCTGTTGGGAGTCCTCCGCATATTCCTACATGGCAGGGGGTTGGACTGGATGTTCCATGTGGTCTTTTTCAACTGTATGATTCCATGTTTCTACTCTTAGGTGGTCAGTTAGTTGCAGACACCATTAAAGGGGCAAATGCTCTTGAGGGAGAGAAAAGCTTTCAGGAACTTCTTAAAAATTCCAACATAAAAAATGGTCAGACATGAAGCCAGGTAACCGCCTGAGATATAACTTCTCCCCATGGGGGGCGGGATGGGACTATGTTCAGCCTAACAGCTTCTCATACCAACACCCTACATAGTCTGTTAAAAATGAGCATTTCATAGAAAAGATCAACGTTTCTTTTTCCAGCAAAAAAGAAGGGTCAAGTCAGAACTTCTCTGATTAGGGTGGGTGGTGCTGATGTCCTAATGTCCTAGTTTTTTTTTACTATCTGCTATAAGTTCCTCCTTACAAAGGCAGCTTCAGCTGATTCAAAGCTGTTGGGCAGTGGTTCCCAACCTTTTTTTTAAACCAGGGGCCACTTTGACCAGGGACCATTCTCTAATATTAGTACCAAAAGGGTTATGAATCAGTTTTTGGTCAACTTTAGATTAGGTTTGGTTATTTGGGGTGCTGATTCAGAAAACTGTATTGGATGGACCACATCAGCTCTAGCTTCTGAACATATGCTATCCAGTAGTCACCATTTGCTCACCTACAGAAAACCATATTTAATAATCTAGAGCTGATGTGGTAGTAGTAACATTTTGTGGGTAGTCAGCCTCTTCCCTCCCAACATCCCAGTTGCCTCGGCACTACATGAGGGTTTTGCAAAACCAGTTGCTCTCATTGCTGCATGGTTTCGAGGCAACAGTGTAGTAATGGTGAGGCCGCTGACCATATTTTTGTTCTTGTGGACCACTGGTGGTCCATGGACCACAGGTTAGGAACCACTGCTGTTGAGTTATAGTGTCTAATGAATATGGAAAGTGAACTATAAGTGGCTGCTCTGCAGATTTCTGCTAGGGAGTATTGGCAGAAAATGCTGCCATTGCATCCAAATTATGTTCAACATCTTGTAAAGCTGTTTTAAAACTGAGATTAAAACCCAGAGCCAATTCACCACATCACTAACAATGGAACTTCCTGCTTCAATATATTTCCCAGAAGTACATTCTACTCCATCCAGTAGAACATTTTCTCTAGTAGTAGGCTCAGGACTACAGCTTTAGGACTGAACTAAAGGTAACAACCATGTATTTTTTTAAAATGAAACTAGTAACTTCTTGATAGGATTGAGAAACAGCTGATAATTATTTGGATTGTAGCAGACATGGAGAAGGAGTTAAACCTTTTTATTTCATTTACTGTCTGGAGCATACTGTTTTTTGAAGCTGGTATCTGCTTTGAGAAGAACATCTCCCAACTGGTATCAAAGGGTTAAACGTGTCTCCTCACTTTCTATAGTCCTGTCACCTATTATCCTCACTCTTAGAGCAGTTCCTATCAGTAACAAGAAAAAACCGATCAGGGAAAATTATTCACCTGTTAGATACAGTTTAATTAAAATCTAACAGGAAATCTGAAAACAAAACAATGGTCTACAGATTGGAATTTTCAAAATATCCCAAGAAAGGGGAACACTACAGCTTGTAGTAATTACAGGTTTGTTGCATTAATTTCCCATCCAGTGAAAGGGATATGAAATGGCAGGTGTCTAAGCTGAATTCAGAAAAGGAAGACGCGTTAGTAATCACATTGCAAACATACATTGGATTATGAAGTACACCAAATCATTTCAAAAGCAAAGTCTTTGTGTAGATTATGAAAAAATATGGATCATTCTAAAAGAAATAGCCATGTCACAACGTTTTATAGTCCTGATGCATAACCTATACTCAGAAGATGAAGAAACAGAATGGTTGGCAAGAAGAACAGATAAGGCTGCATTTTATCACCTTGTCTCTTTAATTCATCTGCAGAACATACCATACGGAAAGCACTTGGAGGAAGGAGGTGTGAAAACTGGAGGACAGAACATTAACAAATTAAGATATGTAGATAGTACCATATTACTTGCAGAAAACAGTAAAGATTTGGAAAAGGCTTATGAGGAAAATCAGAGAAGAAACTGCAAAGTTAGTTTTGTAGCTGCACATTAAGGAAACAAAAATAATGACCATGGATTATTTACATAATTGTAAAGTGAATAATAAAGACATTAAAATAATTCATTGTTTTCAACAACTCCTCAGGCTAAATCTAAAATACCAAAATGAATGAGCTTTCTTGTTGTAATGAAATACCTAGATAATATCTTGTTTTTATATTTTATCAAAACAAATCTAAGTACAAAATACTTATTTTTCATATGTGACAGCTCAAAAACCAAGGGTGGGCAATCACTTTGGTCAAATCTTGAATCAAACTGGGTAAATCTGCATCAAATCCAAATTAGGTGCATACTGTAGTTGAACTGGTTCAAACTAAAGCCATTTGAATCAATTTGACAAAACACTGAACTGCAGTAGAGCAAGCCAGGTTGTATGTCTGTGAGCTTCTGACCAGAAGGAGCCAGGCATCAAAGGGAGTTATCAGGGCATTCTGCTTATATGCTTACTTGGATTGGGGTGCTATGTCATTGCCAAAGAAGAGCTCATAGTCAAAATTGTTTCATCTTCCCTGATGAACTAACATGTGGTTGAATGAGCAATATATTGTGTTTTAACCCACAGGAGCCAGCTTGCACTTAGGGCAAATATGGCTTCTTACATGTTAAGATAGGAAAAACAGTGAAGCTTCTGGAGATCATTGCAAGTGCTCTCTCATTATATCTGTCTCTTAGACAACAACAGGTTCACAGATGGAAGGATTCAACACAGTTTCTGGAGGAGGAGATGTCGGGGGAATCCCAAGTGAGTGGGACACGAGACAGTAATGTACAGACCTGCCTATAAGTTTTGGGAAGAATGCTGTCTTTCTGGTAAAAAGATCCAGGAGATATGTGGGAAGCTGGAATAAGCCTATCAAAGGCCTGGAAACCAAACCTTATGAGGAACACCTCATAAGTATGCTTAGCTTGTAGAAGACTAAAAAAAGGACATAATGGCTATCTGAGTGATGTCACACAGAAGGAGCACACTTCTTTGCTGCTGCAGAGAGTAGAAGTTGAACCATTAGATTCAAATTGGCAGTACAAAAATAATAAAAATAACAATATTTATTAATTTATTTTCAAATTAGCAGAAAGGTATTATACCTAAACATTCAGAAGACCTTTTTTTTATTGTAAGAGCTGTTCAACTGTGGAATAGACTGCCTTTGGAGATGATGAACTTCCATCTTTGGTTTTCTTTAAAACAGAGGTTGGATGGCCAACTTTCCATAGTGCTTCAATGTTATTCCTGCATGGTAGAGAGTTGTACTGGATTGCCCTTGTAGTCCCTTCCAACTCAAAGATTATATGATTCTGTGACAAATAAGGTTGCCAGGATTCATCAAGCTTATTAGCCTCTTTCTTCTGATTTACATAGTGATGCATCAATTTTCCTCCCAGAAACAGAACTATAAAGGACCAAGAGCCTTTAGTAAAATTAGTAGTATTGTTTCAAATGGCTCTACACAAATAGAATGAACTAAGTTTTAGTTAACAGTTAGAGACTGGAAGGGAAATATAATTTAAGAGGCATCACAGAAACCTTTTGGGATGAGTCTTATAACCGAAATGTATATTGTATTCAAAAGGAACAGACTGAACAGGAAGGGACACAAACTAGTTTTACATCTAAAGGATGTGTAAACTTGTGAGGAAATCCATAACTTTAAAGTCTTAAAACTTAGAAGACAGATTTTAAAGACAGTGACTTACCTATGAAATGTGCTCAATGGATTATACTTTCTTAGAACAGATTCATAACATTTAAGAAAGGAAAGATACAGTAGTAACAGAAGACCTCAGCTAACCTTATATTTGTTAGAAGTGAAAATGTGCCAAGAAGGAAGGTCTGACAAATTCCTCACTTTTCTTGCTGACAATTTCATATATAGAAGGCGGAAGATATAACAAGGGGATCAACTATTTTGCACATGTTCTCACCAAAAGAGAACCCTCATTCTAACTCACCCACCACATTCTTTCTTTTCCACTTCTTTTACATGCATCTTTTTTATTTTAAAAAAACCCCTCATTCTCTTTAAGAAACTTAATGCAGCTGGGTCCTGCTTACAAAGATCACCTCTATCTCCTCAAAGTTTCTAGTCAGCTTGAGAAGGGAAGTGGAGGAAAGTCTCCAGCGATGTCCCACCATCCTTACTCAATATTACATCTAACTCCAAATAACATTGAACAGAGTGTGTGTTTGGGGGGCAGAGGGTTCTGATGACTTTTCTAAGCACAGGAGCTCCTACTTTAGTGCAAAGGACTACAAGAAATGAAATTATGGGTAAGAGGCCCTCTTTCATGGCTGTAGAAAAGGCTTACCTCTGGTACCAATACTCTCGGGCGTCTTAAAACAGTTGCCTGAAGTGGACCTGGGCCTAAATCTTCCTGCTGATTGATCTATTTTCTCTTTATCAACTTTGTTACTATTACTTCATTGTTTTGTAACTTGTGCTCTTAATTTTCTCACTGCTTTGTCAAGACTTGGCAGATATGGAAGGCAAAAGAGGATATTGGGCTCAACTTATAATTGAAGGTGGGGGAGAGAAGTCCTTGGGGGGCTAGACTGATGGAGAAAACCTGCAGTTTGGGCATTTGCAGGTGGCTACACTTCTAGTAGACGATTTGGGCATATTCTGTCATGAGCAGTTCTGACAGTGAGGATGAGGAGTGGCTGGAAATGCCAGGGGATGAGATGGAGGTCAGCAGCTCCCTGCAGTTTCCCCAGCTTATTTCAGTCACTGCTGAGGATGGGCCTTCAGTAGTGATAAACACTCCCCTGCACTCTGAGCAAGCAGATGAAAATACAGCATCACCAGCCAGCAAGGAGTTAAACATACTTCCAGCTGTAGAACATAGAAGGGAGTGTACAATGTCTTGCTGGTCTACAATATTAGCAGAGAAAGAAGGTCTCAACAAGCAACAGCTGAGATCTTAAGATAAAGACGCTCCGTCCGAAGGCTTGTTGTGGCAGTCAACGCCATTGTTCTTTGACTGAACTTATACTCTATTCTTGTTATGCTTGACTTTTTGGACTTTGCCCATTGTTTATCTGCAATTCTCCAGCTTTGATTAAACTTAAGACTATGGCTTTGAACTATCTTTATCAATTATTGTATAGACTTTGTGATCTGATTCTGTTAACTGAACTTAAGCCTATGGCTTTGGACTATCCTTGTAAGTTATTGCTTGAGCTTGGTGCTTTGACCTTGGAGCACTGACCTTGACTTTCTTTGCATAAACTTCTAGTGTGTGTCTTGTGAACTGTGCCCTCTGATAATGCAGAATAATTACGCGTCCCATGGATTTACTGATATGGCAAGCCTTGCCACAAACTTAATAGATATCTGTGGCTTGTTGCCCTGCTTGAGCATTTTTTGTTCTGGAAACCACTAGGCCCTATGTTCCCTATATCTTATTTTGCATAAACACTGTCTACTAGATGGAAAATATATTGCTGACTGTGTTATATTTATATTAACATTGCGGTCATCCCATTTAGCCCAGTATATGATGTCCAGCCTCTTTGTCTCACCACAATATTCTTCTGCTCTTTCCCAGGTCAAGATGTTGGGAAATGATACAGTGCTATTCTGGTTGTGTGCTTTGTTGGGAAAAACAGCTATGGCAGGACCTCAAGATGTGTCTCTGGCTGCCTTGCCCTATCATTTTCCAGGCCTTCCCATCTAGAGTGCCTCAAAAACTCTTTGGTTGGAGCATTGAGTTTTTTGGGGGGTAGCATGGGCAGAAATAAGTATGACAAAAGAGCTACATCAGCTGATACAGGAGTTTGACTGTCATGTCTTAACAGGGAACAAATAATCTGCAGTTGTTATAGTTCCTGAACAATGAAGTGTGAAGAGAATACTAAAAATGAAAGTAGATTAATTATAAATCAAGAAGCAGCCACAACCTCAAAAAGTATTGTAGTACCTGAACATATACTACAATACCTCATTCTCTTCCAGGTACTCCACATGTCATTTCTCTTGTAACAGACTGATGAAGTCACTCTTCTGAATTGTACTAGACTACACACAATTCTCATGCAGAACGTTTTCAAAAGAAAGGCTGAGTTTATAAAATATTATCCTACACATGTTCTACTGAAATGAATGATAGCAGTGCAAAACCTGGTGGACTGTATTCTTCTCAGCCTGTCTATGTGGAGGACAACCAATTATTGTTTTCCAATGTGGCAATGCCTGGCACTATGTTTGTGCCCATTGAGTACAAGTATGTCTTCCATTCCCGAAACTGCAAACAGGAATGGACATTGGTCCAGGGAACACCAGTTTGAATAGCACTGTCCTAAATTAAACAGACAAAGTAAAAGGCTGAAGATATAGTGATGTAGTGAGAAAGGGGGTGACAATAATTGATTTTGGTGCACAGATTATCTTTCTTTAGGTAAACAAAATAATTTATAACAGTAAAATAACATTTTGACTAGACTAAGGTTGCAGTTCTGAACACACTTATTTGGTGAATACTGTACTCAATAAAGTAAAATTAATTTCTGTCATATGTCAGGTTGCTCTGAAAGAGATTCTGGAAACATACACAGGGTAACCACGTTAGCCATTTCGTAAGAGGGTCTGTAACAGTTCAACATTAACTTAATGTTAACCTTAATACAAGGAAAAGAAACGTTATAGTGCTTGAAAATCATGCTTTTGCCATATTTGGGTATACTTGTACAATCTTTTAGTATGATGTTCTCTGAAAATGCAAATTCACTCAAAGGCTGATTTACTTCAATGGTATTAACTCTGCAGTCCTAAGACTCACTGTGATAAAAAGACAGAGGCTGGAGTATCCTGACTATTTCAGAAATAAGATGTTTAAGCATAACATTACATGGGCCACTATCATCCTTGGAAGGGCCATTATAGTTGGCACTATACTTAATCTCAACTTAATCTCTACTCCCTGGAGGTCTCTCCTCCAGCACCCCTTCTTGCTCATCTGAAGGAAGACCTAGCTGTTCATCAGGTTGAACTGCTGAAGGATTCGGCTGTCTTTGTCATTTTGGAAGAGACCACAAAGGTTGTCCAAGCCCAAACCCCTGCCTTGCAGGAATGTACAATCAAAGGACTCCTGACGACAGCCATCCAGGTTTTAATTTAAAATTTCAGAAGAAGGAAACTCCACTACACACTCTGAAGCAAAATATGCCACAGCTCTTACTATCTTCTTATTGCCTAGGTGCAATATCTTTTCCTGTAGCTTGAATCCATTGCTTTGTGTCCTCATCTCTTGAGCAGCACAAAACAAGATTGTTCAATCTTCACGATGACATCTTTTCAGATGGCTAGCATGCATAAATAAGGGTATAGTGTCTAGATCCTCTATTCTACCTTGGTTAGGCCACATTTGGAATACTCTTTCCAATTCTGGGCACCACAATTGAAGAGAGATGTTGACAAGCTGGAATGTGTCCAGAGGATGGCGACTAAAATGATCAAGGGTCTGCAGAACAAGCTCTATGAGGAGCGGCTTAAAGAGCTGGGCATGTTAAGCCTGCAGAAGAGAAGACTGGGAGGAGAGATGATAGCCAAGCCATGTATAAATATGTGAGGGGAAGTCAAAGGGAGGAGGGAGCAAGCTTGTTTTCTGCCGCCCTGGAGACTAGGACGCAGAGCAATGGCTTCAAACTACAGGAAAGGAGATTCCACCTGAACATTAAGAAAAACTTCCTAACTGTGAGAGCTGTTCAGCAGTGGAACTCTCTGCCCTGAAGTGTGGTGGAGGCTTCTTCTATGGAGGTTTTTAAATAGAGGCTGGATGGCCATCTGTTAGGGGTGCTTTGAACACAATTTTCCTGCTTTTTGGCAAGGGTTGGACTGGATGGCCCATGAGGTCTCTTCCAACTCTATGATTCTATGTGGCCTTTTATCCTTCTTTTCTAGGGTTAAAATACTCAGCTCCCTAAGCCATAAAGCATGTTTTTTAAGGCCATTTACTATTTTGCTCACCCTTTTCTGAACACATAACACCATGTCAATACCTTTTTTGAATCATTTCACCCAGGTTTTTTTGTCTGCATCAAGGCTCACTGAAATGAATAGAAAACAGTTCTGGCAAAGAAATTAGTGACTTCCTTACGGATGTAAAATTCCATCCCCACTCCCCATCTGCTCCATCTTGGCAGTTATCCCCTCATATTGCTTAAATAGAAGTGTATGCTACAAGCAACATATTTCAGTGAGACTGCCAGCAAACCTACTTTTCTTCCTTCTCCTTTGGAAGAGTCTGTGGGTTTCTGTGGTGCAGCAGGTTTTCTCCTATACTACAGAGTGCCACTGTAGAAACCTTGCCACTCTTATCACGAATAATCTATACAAATATAGTTGCTTTTTCACTATGAGAGAAGGGGAAAAAGCCATATTGGAAATGAATGAAAATCTTTCTGTTCCCTGGAGGCTTATCTACACCGATGGGGAAAAAAATCTGTTCAGCGCTACAGTTTCCAAATAGTGACATGCAGTGAGCCTGTTAACAACGCACACATCACACTTCATAATGAGATTGCCATAACTGGCCACATATTTCCTGCTGGTGAACCTGTCTCACTGTTGGGGAAGTTGCAATTTCAAACCCTCAATGTTATTTTTATCTACATGGTTCTGCTTTCTTTCTTTTTTCAATCTTACATGTGAATAAATATTATTTTCTGTGGCAGTGAACTAATGCTAATACATTTATACATATGTATATACACACAGACCTTTAAAAAAATTAAAATTCAACCCAGGAAAGAGCCACTTTTTAGCAGGAAGGCTTCTCAAACCAATTCCACTCACCACTAACTAATCTCTCATAACACAAAAAGCAATGCTATCTGGAGGGCCAGCCATAAACCTCAAAGTCCAGACTTCCTGTAAAACCTCAGGCTAAAATAGTGTGAAATAAAAGTCCAACGAAATGCACTGCAAATGAATCATCATGAATGTCAGGTATAGGATCAGAGCCCCTACAAGGTGACTATGCTTTTTTAATTCTGTGTAGACAAGCTGTGACATCCAAGTTATCAGTTGGGTAGGGATCACACAGGGACTGGCTGAGAGCTACACTCACCCTACCAACAGCTGAACAATCCAGTGACTTCTCATTCTCTGGTTTATGATCTCCAACTCTCTACAGTTAATCTTTCTTCCTGTCAATAGTGCAGCTCCTGCTACTCAGCTCCAATGCTTTGTTTCTTCATCATTTCCATCACACCAACCGTTGAATTAGATCTCTGCTTTCTATAACACCCTCCTTTGGTCTTCCTCCTTACATAATCTGGCATCAAGTGCTAAGTGATTTTTTTGGAGATCCTTCATTACAGGCCATTATCACTATCCTGATTTTATCTCGATTGAGATGCAATGCCCAAGAATCCTGGTTTCTCGTGAATCAGTTAAAAACATTGTTTCCTTGACTATGTAAAAATCCAGGAGTTGGAGTATTTGCTGCAGTTCAGTTATATCAATTTCAAAGTATTTATCATGATGTGCAATACAATTATTAGTGGTAGAACTCTTCTGGTAAGTTTAGATTCTGAACGTAGAAACACCCTTATTGCACCCTATGTTTTGACTAGCCTCCCAAATCACTGTTTTTTTCTTTTCTCATCCTAAATCACACATGAATCAAATGCACTATCCCTTAGAGGAGTGGTTCTCAACTTGCGGGTCCCCAGATGTTTTGATCTTCAACTCCCAGAAGTCCTAACAGCTGGTAAACTGGCTGGGATTTCTGGGAGTTGTAGGTCAAAACACCTGGGGATCCACAGGTTGAGAACCACTGCCTTAGAGATCTCTCACATCTAGCAATACCTGGATCTTTAGCTTCGTTCTCCACTTCAGTTTTTTTTTTTTAAAAAAAACAGTTCTTAGGTTGCCCTAGGAATGCACATTGACTTCCCACCTCTGTATTTTAAGTTTCCTGCAACTCAGAAGCTGTTTTCAATCCTCACTCAGTTGCCTCTGTGAATAACTATTGCAGTCAAGCCATCTATCGCATGGAAGCTGCACTACCATATTTTAAATTCATCAAACCATAGAACATTCCATTCTGTTGCAGTAAACATAATCATCAATCCAACAAAATTTGAATGATGCATGTGGTTTCTTCTTTTAATTTCACTAATGCTTAGGTATAGTTAATGTCTGGCTTTATTATTTTTTATTTTTTTCATTTTAAAATCAATTGCCACACATTGTCAGAGTGCTACAAGTGCCACTTAAATTTATGCAAGAAAGTATATAATACTGGACACACAGACCTCATTTTAAAGAATGAGTACCACTTCTGGATAAAAGCATGATATAATCAGGATTACAAATGAAAAACAAAACAAAACAAAAATAACCCACAAAATGATACAATGCATGGTTTTTTCTATAAAAAACCCCCCAAAAACAAAAACACAGAAGGCACAATGTAGAACAGTCTATGCCTTTGGTGGTCACTTACTTCATGGCAGTTCAGCATGACCCTCTTCTGTAAACGGCAGTCATGAGAGCAAATAAAATGACAAAATGGAATGACTGAGACACTATAAAATTACAAAGCAAAAGGTATCTGCAAAATTGGCAGACAAACAGTCAACAAGATGAAGTGACAGTAATGGACACAATAAAGTTCAGTTTAAAAACATATCTTAATTTTTGGATTATTTATGGACCTGTAAATTTATCAAGTTCAATAGCAGTAAATCGAAAATGTCCTAGTGAAAATCACAATCATAGTGTTTGTAATTGCTGTTGTCATAATTATCACCACTACCACCTACAAATCAGTACATTACTCGTGGCATTCAGTAATCACCAGCATGTATAATATACTAAAGAGCACTCCGCATATGCCAATAGGAATCAGATGAACTGAATCTATGCTGAATTAAACAGTTAATGATTCATGTTGGCAGTGTGATAACCGCTATGTTCTTCCCAGTAGTTCCATTATTAGCGAAGTGAAGCTGTTCTACTCTAGAATGAAATGATGTCAATTTTATTCTAAATTGTTCCCTTTCTCTTTCTTACTCTTTTTGTTTAAATCCAGTGATTCACGGGATCCCGAAACATAGCGTTGCAAAGCAAGGCACATTGAACTGCAATCCATTTATTTATTTAATTTAGGATGGGCGTAGGGATTCAGGTTTTCATTTTCCATTCAATGTGTGTTCGAAGGGAAGTATTAGTTCTGAATCCTTAAATCAAGTGACAGCAGAAGAAAATAAGGACTTAAGCAGTGTCAATTTTTAAGCATTCATATATGGATCTGCTGTATCCTGGATAGCAGTGTGCCCAAAATGGTGAAGAAGAAGGAACAGCCATGCATGCTTGAAGAAACTTGTGATGCGGGAGCCTTATCATTTGTTTAATTTCCACTACCACTTTGATGGAGCTTAATCATAAGAATGCTCGTTGGCCTCACTAGAGAGGACATTTATATAGGTTCTGAGCTGCATGGAATGGTGCTTCTTCCACTTTTCTAATACAACAGCAACTCTCACAATCTCCTAAGAGTCTGGCCTGGGACACTGCTAATAAATTAGGTATGGCAGACCTTACTTCTTGTTTTCATATATTATATGGTCTTCTTTTTTAGGGTTGTTCTGATCATAGAATTCAAATTAGATTAATTAATTAAATATACTCATTTCATGGAATTGCCCAAAGTGCCTTGACACTAGGGCACAGCTACACTGACCATTTAATGCAATTTCAAACCAGTATTGAAGAAAGGGGTTTCGTCCTGCAGATGATGATACAGGAAATTTTAGAACTAGTTTAAGGTCCAGATGGTGATTGTGCAAATCAAGGAACTGATGTGCACTACTAAATGCTTTCTTTTGTGTGTGTGTTTTGTGGGTGTTTGCTGTCTGGCAACCACAGTTTGAAGCTAGCTTCTAACTGCATTAAATGGTCAGTGTAGATGAGGCATTAGATATATTTTAAAAATACAGGAGGCTTTTACTGTAGAGCTGGGAATGTTTAGCCTGCAGAAGATAAGGTTGAAAGGAGACATAATAGCCAAGTTTAAATATTTGAAAGGATGCCATAAGGAAGGGGGAACAGGTCTGTTTTCTGCTGCCCTGTAAACTAGGACTCAGAGCAATGGAGATCCCACCTGAACGTTAGCAAGAACTTCCTGACCATAAGAGCTGTTCAGCAGTGGAACTCACTGCCTCTCAGTGTGCTGGAGGCTCCTTCTTTGGAGATTTTTAAATAGAGGCTGGATGGACATCTGCTGGGGGTTCTTTGATTGTGTTTTTCCTGCATGGCAGGGGTTGGACTGAATGGCCCATGTGGTCTATTTCAACTAATTCTATAATTTTAAGTCGTAGCCTATTTCAGCATCTATTTTCTCTTATATCAGTGGTTCCCAACCCTTTTTAAATGAGGAACCACTTGATCAGGGACCACTTTGATGAGGGATAATTATACAACATTAGTACCAAAAGGGTTACGAATCAGTTTTTGGTCAACTTTAGAATCAGTTTGGTTATTTGGGGTGCTGATTCAGAAAATTGCATTGAACAGACAACATCAGCTCTAGTTTTTGATACAGAACATATGCCATCCAGTAGTTGCCATCTGCTCACCTACAGAAAACCATATTTAATAAGCCTCGGCACTATAAGAGGATTTTGTGAGACCAGCTGCTCTCGTTGCAATGGTGTAGTAACAGTGAGGCTGTGGACAATATTTTAGTTCTTGCAGACCACTGGTGATCCACGGAACACAGGTTGGGAACCACTGTCTTAGATAGTAATGCCTATGCAATAAGTATTTTTAGATGTGTTATTTCACACAAGGCAAAGAAAAGTACAACTGTTTGAAAAGTAAGGCAGATTCTGACTGGAAATCAGAATCTTAGATGCATGTGGAAAACACATCTGCATGGGTTTATGTTTTTGATAACTTCCTGCACTTTCCCAGTTTAGAGAGTCAGAGAGTCCCTGGATTCTCCTGAATGGCTTTCTGAAGGATGCAAGTCAGAACTAAGTACAGCTTCCAAACTTGGTTTCTAAGTAAAAAAAGAAAGAAAAGGTACCTTTGGATTTTAGCCTTTTTGCTGAAAAGTAAATACAAACACACACTTTAAGAAAAACGGGGAAAGAAAGGTCATCCACTGTTTTCATTTAACGTCTTCTGTAGAACACTCAAAACAAAAACAAGCAAACAAAAAATCCTGGTGTATTAGTACCAGAATATAACCTTGATGAAAACCAAGCCATTTTTAACTTAAAACAGCACACACAGACTTGAAAAAAAATAGTTTAGTTGTATTTACCTTGTATTAAGACTTGCAGCTTTTGTTCCTGTAGGTGACTCCAATCCTTCTCCTGGCTTTGAGGATTTCTCTCTGTTCATTTGTTGTAGTATTGAGTTCAATTCACTAATAACATTAGCCTTTGGGCCTGAGAGAACTGGACTTTTAATTTCTGTTACATCACCCCATAGCTTAGAAGTCCTTGGCTGTACAACTTTAGTCATACCAGGCTGTGTGCTAATAGGAGGTGGGGGTGGAGCAGGTGGAGGAATTACAAAACTATCTACAGTTTCTTCAATTAGCGTATCCTTGTAAAGTGCATTGCTTTTGTTGATTATGGGCTTCATTTTTGGCTTAGGAGGTACTGGGGGTTTGTCCACCAGAAATGTTTGCCCATCTGCATAGACAGTACAAGTATCCAAGTTCTCGCCACCTTCAGAAGACAAGGTAGAGATGCTGGACACAGTTGAGATAGTGCTGGTTGTCTCTAGGTGATGGTCACTACCGCTTCGACTGTCCACCTCTTCAATCCCAGAGTCAGTGACATTATCAAAATTTTCAGGGGGTGGTAAAAAAGAGGCAGGCAAACAGTTTGAAAGACCCACTGGTTTCTTACTGTCTATTGAATCTGAGGGCTGAATGGGGTTGAATGAAGCTGAAGGAGTTCCATGTTTTCTCTGTTTCAGCAATTCTGCTAGCGCAGAGCCTGGGACTGCATGGTCATCAGGGATATCAAAACTGTTTGCAAATTCTAAAGGAGGAGGTAATGGCTCAGTAAAGATGAAATCTTCATCAAGATCAACAGATGCTAAAGGAGGTGGAGGGATGCGGAATGGCAAAATAATGGGCTCATCGACAGATCCAACAGCTACAATAGTTTTGCAGGGAGATGCAGGTGGTTGAGGCATGGCAGCAGCATCCAGTCCACTTTCTACTGCCTCTATGCTTTCCTGGGTTTCTGGTGGAGGTTTTTCAGTATTTACATCTGTTTCAACACTTTCATCCTCATTTTCAGGAATATCACTGGATTCTGTTGTGTCTACTGTGTGAACCATAAGCAAACCAGCTGACTTCTGCTGTGAGGTATCCATAATGTTTATCAGCATGTTCTTCTTTTCTTCTGGCCTCCTCTCTTTTGACATATCTGTTTCATATTTGTTCTCCGTTTCCTGCCTTCTCAGAGGGCCACGTGTATTTTGCCTAGCAACGGTAGCTGTCACTGGAAATGAAGTTTCAATATTGGATCTCATCTTTGTATCAATATAAAGGGGTTTATTAAGATCCGCTTTGCCAGATTCTCCTTTTCCTGGAATTTGCTGGGTTTGCTCTTTCATCGCTCTATCTCTGGCTGAAAGGGCAAGGGCTAAAGGTGAATTTGGATCTAGTAATTTCCCTGTGAGTGGATGAACATAGTTATCCAAACTGGACATACCAGCATTCTGAGTTGCCAATGCATTATTTTCCGAACCCACTGGTGTTTGGCCTGAAGAATTTGGTATTCTTGCATCATTCTGATTACTCGATTCACTACTATTGAAAATATTTTCAGATTCTCTAGGTGCTGGGATAGGAGACTGTGATACAAATTGCCTAAAACTCTCTTCATTACTAAACATGACATCATCACTAAACTTAGACTGTCTCATACGTGGTGTTGGAGGTGTTAGCCCAACATCCTCATCTCCCAAATCTGTGGAAAGGAATGCTGGGGAGTTACGCCTGGCTTCTAATCTTTTTTCCCTGTCCCTCACTGCTCCAGCAATGGCTGCTGCAAACGGACTGACAGTCGAGTTATCTTCAGGTCTGAGCTGTCCTGGTTGTTCTGAAGATTGTGGGTCAATTTCCATGCTGCTTCCTTGACTACTTTTCCCACTACTGCTGGTAGATGGTTCTTTAACAATGATGGTGGGAATTGGAATGGAGCAGATTTTTTCTGGACTATCCTCAACATTAGATTGCTTCACTAGCATTCCCTTCCGTCTTGCTGGCTTGGCTGGGACATATACTGCTTTGTTTCCTATTTTTCCAACTTCAGAGTATGGATTTTCCGGCATGTGACCTCTCCTGTTTCTGAAACTTGCCTGAGTTGCGGCATTTCTGCTATATAAGTCCTCAGAATCTAGAGAATAACGATCCATCTCTCTCCGATAATACATGCCTTTGTCCCTTATCACTGTCCCCATATTTTCAAATCTACCTGAAATAGCTATCTTTGAACCTGAATTCTGATTAAACGCAGGTTTAATTGTTCCATATATTCTAGCCATTGGAGATTTGGGAGAGTTGTAAAGAGAAGGAGGAGGTGGTGATGGAGGTAAAGACTGTGGTGGTGGAGGGATATCTTCAGAGGTGTCTGGCATGGATAGACTTCTAGTAAATTTTAGCATGGGGGGAGCCAAAAATTGCCGTTCTTCCTCTGTTATCCCTTTAAAAAAATCACAAGCTACAATGTTTAATTTGCCCTTGTATGTCAATTAACATCCACGATCACCAAAGACATAGTAAACAAGTTACAGCCAATACTGTATTACGTATACTATGTACTGCATGGTTTTATAATGCATCTGCACTAGTGCTTCTCTTTGAACACCTTATATTTATACTTTGGTTGTCTCCATATCTCCCCTGCTGCTTTTTCTTATCTGCACAGACAACTTCATTCAGACAGTGTGCTATTCTAAATGTGCATAAAAGGAGGAAGTGCTGGCCAAGGATGGTATAAAATTGGACAAAGAAAGAACGGGGAAGCATGTATGTTCTGTCAGTGAGCATTTGTGAACAGGTAGCCATGCATGAAATAAAACAAAAATGTTTCTGCCTAACCAAAGGAAATAGCCTGATAGACATTGTGGACCATTTGTCCAAATTAACATAAAGAAGATGGTAGCAAAATTGCTACTTGAGGTACTACATTTCATGTTGGAGTATGAAATATTCAACATAATTCCACAAGCTACCTGTAGAATTTTGGAGTGCAAATACAAACACTAGCTGTTCCTTATATCAGTGTTTCCCAACCTTTTTTGAGCCGTGGCACACTTTTAACATTAAAAAAATCCGGGGGCACACCACCAACCAAAATGACACAAAATGATACTGTAACACAGTAAAGAACAGCTGGGGGTGGTGACCTGCTGGGACTGCCAAAGCCGGGGAGGGGGAGGAGCCAGGCCACGCCATGCCTCCCCCCTCCCCCGGCTTCAGTTCTCCCATAACTTCGCCGGCCTTGAGGGGCAGTGCCAAGCCAGCATTGGGCTGGCTCTGCCACCGCTGGCTTGGCACTGCCCCCTCAAGGCTGGTGAAGCTGTGGGAGCGCTGAAGCTGGGGGGGGGGGCGGAGCCAGGCCGCACCATGCCCTGAACCCTCCCCCCGGCTTCAGTTCTCCCACAGCTTCGCCAGCTTTGAGAGGGCAGTGCCAAGCCAGCATTGTGCTGTCTCTGCCACCGCTGGCTTGGCATTGCCCCCTCAAGGCTGGCAAAGCTGTGGGAGTGCTGAAGCCAGGGGGAAGGGGCGGAGCCAGGCTGCATCATGCCTCTCCTCCCCCCCCGGCTTCAGCTCTCCCACAGAGGAGGAGCATGAGCGGTGGACGGGCTTCAGTGGGCAGGGCTCCTCTGCGCGGGCTTCAACAAGCAAGGGGTGAGAGTCATGGCGGATTAGAGGCTGGTTGGGGAAACGGCCGAAGGAGGCGGCGCCCGGTCCCTTCTTTTTCTTCGCCGCCACCTGGCCCTTCCTCCTCCTCTCCCAAGCAGCAGGAGTTTGGCAGGAGGAGGGGGGAAGGAAGGGGGGGCAGAGAACTTTTCTCGCGGCACACCTGATGATCGCTCATGGCACACTAGTGTGCCACGGCACACTGGTTGAGAAACACTGCCTTATATAGACAACCTCTCAAATCTGTAATAATATCAATAACAATAATGATAGCAGCAGCAATTAATAGATGTATCTGTTGGTCAGAGCCAAGACTGCAATAATTAGGTAGTTGAAACTTGGCGTGTATATAAAAAGACTCTTAGGACCATTCAACATAGATCTGTTTGGTAATCTTTCAACATTTAAAGCCTAGAATACTATCTTCTGTCGATATGTGACTATGGGATTGCCTGATGCCCACTGCTGTGGGGCAGCTTTCCTATAGGCAGGAAGTGGGCAGAGTGTTCTGCACTGAGTTGTAGGGGGGCATACCTGGGATGATCATAACCAGTGTTGTTTGGGTGGTGTGTGCATATCAGACAGCTACACAACCTTACTTGTCGTGTCTCTAACTCTGACAGCTACACCACTTTACTTCAAGACTTTAGTGTACCAGATTCCAACTGTTTCAAAGCCAGATACTTTTGCTGGCAATTAATGTGGTTGGCTTGATGATTGTACTGATTATACTGATAAAAGACACCATTTAGTCATGGATATGGCATTTAAATTGAAAATGTCTTGGTTTCATATTTTACATGGGGTTGCTATTCTGGCAAAAATATCTTATGCAATAACAAGATATTAAAACCAGCCTACAATAAATCCCAAAAACTATTATTTTACATTCAACTTTATAGAGCAAGATTATATTTGATTAATTTTGTTGAATATATAGTATATTTATTTGTTGTATAATCAAGTATCATTAAAATAAAGTGAATCAGTATTAACCGAAATGACATATACCTTCTTAATAGCCATGGTTATTAATTTGAATTAAAAGAAGACCAATTCATTTTATCATGGATGCATAGATTATAAAGCACTGATATAATTCATAAGATTAATTTCATGTTAACATCAATCTATGTGAGTAATTCACATCAGTATTTTCATTCTTAACTATTCTTATATTTAGTTTAGACATTTGGTCTTCTGTAAGAAAAAGAATCAAAAGTGAATACGATCTTGAAATTTCTTTAAATATATATATGTGACTGGTTTTAATTGAAATATCAAATAAATGTTAAAATTATTCAATTTGCTTTGTATTTGTAAGTTCTTTGTAAGTACAGTCTAACATTTTCTACCTTGCTAATTGTTTATTTTACATTTTACATTCCGTTTTCTATATTACTGCTTAGCTAGCTAAATAAATGAAAAATTACTATAGGAATTCTATGTTGTAAAGATACATTTCAGTTCAGATAAGCAGTCATGCTTATAAAAATGCAATGTATTATAATATAATGCAAATTATTGCTGGTAATTTGACTAAGCTTCAAAGCAAATTCATGAATAAATGCATTATAAGCAAGCTTGGTGAAAAAGCTAAAAATAATAATAATTAGAAATAAAAGAAGGATCTACTCAATAAATACAAAGAAAGTTATATTTTACCTATTGATTTTTGTCTTCTTACTGTACCTCGTGGTACACCCAGAAATGGGCCTTGTATACTTCCAGGTACTGTAGGTGGCATCACAGCAATTCCTTGTCTTTCATACATGGACTATAAAAAAAACAAACAAACAAGTAAGTCCAAGTCCTATATATATGATTTTACATTTTGCCTCAATCAACTATATATACTTGGTTTGTATAATACTATTGAGAAGCATGTTTATTGTTGCTCCACTACTCTTTTGGAAATGTGCCTACATCTGACCACATGTACAGTATATGCCAAGGGTAGATTTTGGGGTTAAAACTATGCATCTTACTTCGACCCATGGATAAGTTGAGAGTAAAACTTTGGGGACTGTGAAAAACAAATCTTTTCTTGTCCTTTAAAAACATATAGAGTAAACATTTTTAGAAATAGCTAAGAAAAGAAAATCTGTTTATTTGAGGATTACAATGGGTATGTCTATAAATCTCACTGCTGGTCTTAAAATGTCTGCAGCTATACAAATACAAATAGTGAACGGACTATAAATGAGGAAAAAGAATGATAATGCACCCTGGAAAGGCGGGGGTGGTGGTGGTGGTGCAAGGAAAGCAACCTCCCTCTAGTAGGGATTCAGTGCAAAGGCAAGTGGCAGAGGCAAGAAGCTTCTTTCCCATGGCAAAATTGGAGAAAGAAAGGCCATCCTTCCTCTTTTATCATCTTCTTTTTTGGTCCAAATGGCAATCATCAGCAACAGAGGCAAGCCTGAAGAATGTGGCACGCTTACTATTTTGGGTGCTTGGGGTGGAATGGGGCAGTGAGGGCATTTTTAATAAGGGCTTCCTCCATAAGCTTCTTTGTAGAGAGACTTGACAGCCATTTTGAATAGGGGCTTCCTGTAAAATAGTCCTTGCCTCTATTTAAAATGGCTGTCCCATTCCTACTCTGCAGAGAAGCTTATGCAGTAAGCACTTATAAAAAATGTCCACAACCACTTTGCTCCACCTCAAGCACCCAAAATGACAAATGCACTACATTCTTCAGACTCCCTCACGTTGCTGATAAATGCTACTCAGGCTGAAAAGAGCAAGGAACAAGAGCAGGCTGCCTTTCATTCTCTGGTTTGTACTAAGTAGGGGTAATGGGGTGGGAGCACTTCTCACCATTTATTCAAAACAAAGAGTTAAATAATATATGGTCCATTATCAAACTATATAGAGATACCAAAAAAAAAGATGAGACAAAGTTGCCCCTTGTCACCTTTATTGTTTATTTGGTTGCTATAAATATTGAACATCAGAATTAGAAAAGATAGTGGCATCAAAGGAGTGAAAATAAAAGGAAATGAATTTAAAGTAAAGGCATATACGGATGATATGGTATGCATTTTAGGGGACCCAATAAAAAGCATCAATGCACTACACTCTTCAGACACCCTCATGTTGCTGATGAATGCTGCTCAGGCTGAAAAGGGTAAGGAATGAGGGTGGACTGCCTTTCATTCTCCAGTTTGGATCAGATAGGAGTAATGGGGTAGGAAGGAATGCTTCTCGCCTCTGCCTCTTGTTCCTGTCTTTGTATTGGGTTCCTCTTTCAGCACTGGCTCATGTATACATTGACTGATAAAAATATCAGCCTCATCACACTAGAGCAGGGCTGTCAAACTTCTAACCGGCCAAGGGCCGGAATTGAGGTCACTGATGACCTGGGGGGCCGTTCGGCCCTGCCCCCAGGCCCCTCCCCCAGGCCCGGAAAAATTTAAAATGGCGGCCGGGGGCATAGCGGAGGCTGTGTCCAACAGGCTGGGGGGCCGTGTACGGCCCCGGGGCCACCAGTTGGACAGCCCTGCACTAGAGCATGGATCCACTTTAAATCGGGTTTCTGCCTCCTGCAGAATTCTGGGGTTTGTAGTTTAGTGAGGCCCAGGACCTATCTGGCTGAACAGTTTAAAGGCCCCTCCCTAAACTACAAGCCCCAGAATTCTGCAGGAGGCAGAAACTGGATTTAAAGTGGATCCTTGCTCTAATGTGATGAGGTCCCTGTACACAAGTATATACAATAGCTAGAAAACATTATGTGTTAGTATTCAGTGGTGCACATACCAGCAGTTTGAAAAGGAATGCTATATCCTATCTTACTCAGAACAGTGGTAAATCCATGTTACTGGAGCAGCATGGGGGCAACTACAGAAGATCAAAAGGGAATTGCACAAGGTAACATGCAATCAAAGTTTTGAAGGTAACACCCAACCAAAGTTTTTAAGTTTACTTTAAACAATCTGTAGCAATACTGAACAACTACCAGAAGAACTTTTCCAAGCTCTGGGTACATGAAGTATTCCACAATATCATTCTCTAAATTATCCCACAGCTCATATCACCTCAGAACACTGGCCATATGGATTAAAGCTCATGGAAATTTCAGAGATATGTAACAGAATGTGACAATATCATCAGAATGCTGGAAAGTCTTCAGAAACCATAAACTTTATCCAGCTGATAACAGATTTTTGGTAATCACAGAAATTTATGTGAAGATGCAGCTAGAGATTTGTTTTAAGTGTTCACTGCATAATGCTAAAATTGTAGTAGCTTGATTAAGATACTACAGAAAATCTGTAAGGTGGACTTTTGCCTGAATACTCATTATATATGTGCATAGTCCTGCTGTAAAATATTTATTATCTCTACGTATTTTGTATTAATTTTACACATCTACCACACATAAACTGTAGATGTCTTTGGAGTTTTGTCATACTGTACAGGATAGCATTGTGAGAAATCTTTACTGCAAAACAAATCAGTTTTCTGGCTTTCTTGTAAATAAGGAATATGTTGTTAACATCTTGGAATTTTAGTATTTCCAAGCTTATTCTTATGCAGTCCCTTTTTCAAGTCAAAGAGTATCAGCTCTAAGGACCTGTATTACACCCATCACTCACATTCATATCTGTTGCTGGGGGGAAACATCTACTAGAAGGGCGTTGCTTAATTGTTGCCACTCTGGAGTCCACAGCTGCATTGTCATGAATTCTTAATGGCTTGGAAACTGGTACTATTTCATCGACTTTATCTGTAACACAGAAGTATTTGCTAAAATAAATCTAATTCGTCCAAAGGCTGAAAATCTTAAATATTCCAAATATAAAATAAAGAGTTCATTTTTTAAATGCAAAGAAAAGGGGAATTTTGGCATTTTAACAAGGCAATGCTTGAGCATCGTAAATCGTGCAAGCCGAGCACTTTTATTACTGCTGCGTAACATGCATGCTTTAGTTTTAAGCCTGCATGCATTTAATGTTTACTTAGTGTGACTCGAAAAACAATCCTCTTCTTCAAACCTTCAAAATGTGAAGGGAAAATATCTATATAGAAATGGAAAGAAAACCTTTAGAAATAATTCACCTGCAGAGCACTGTTCTGTGAAATTTCAGACAATAAATGATATTATAAGTGCTCTTTATACCATTACTTTCTGATTTACTCTTGATGTAAGCCTATTAGGCAAAACAATCTTGTACTGCTATGACAGAACTCAGGGTTTGGATTTTTAAAATATATATCTTAAATATAGAAATGTTTCAAATCTCAATTTCTTTACTGACTTCTAAATTTTAGGCCCAATGAGACACAAATTCAAATCAAGGCGTTCCTATGAGCCTCAAACCCCATCTCTCTGACTTGACTGTCACCAAAATGTTATTAGTAATGAACTACTTTCTTTGATCCTGGAAAACAACATTCCTGCATTTGCCTATGCATAAATGGGTTATGAAAAAAATCCACTACTAGCTGAAATTGTACGATGGAGCAAAGGAGATTTTAAAAAAGCAGTATTTTTGAAATTGTAATCTGAGGTCAGGGCAGAACAGATGAATTCACTATGAACAAAAAACAGGAAAACTAGTTTGCAGTGGACAAAAGAAAGCAGCTCATTATGGACAAATCGTAGTTTTGCAATTTTAAATGCTTAGTAAAGGCGAACAACATATATTTCATCTATATCCTCAGTACCTCAGGAAAGAGGCGCAACTAATTATAATCTCAAACCAAAATAGAGGTAACCACTGTGTTATTTTTACATTTTAAAGATGAAGAGATATTATCAAACATAGTTACACTGCAATTAGATTATAATATTAGAACTGTGCTATACTGTGCTCCTTGCTAAAATGGAGATATTTAACTTAAGATTGTATATCACTTCAGCCTCTGCTCTTGGAGCACAGCTGAATCTGGACTGAAATAAAGCATCCTTTATTCTTTGTCACATCTCCAGTGTCAATACATACATCATGCAATCAGCTTAATCATAAGCACTATTTAAATATTTTCTTTAAAATGTAGCTTATCACAACAAATTCCCCAAAACATTCCTCTTAACCATAAGTCTTCGGATACACAGCATATATGCATATGTGTTAGAACTGGAATAATTCTGCAGCCTGTCAATTCCCCCTCCCCTCCAGTCTTCAACAACTTCCATGTTAAAAGTTATCCCAATTTTCTGCCTAATTCTGTTTGAATACCTGCATTGCTTTTCTTTTAGGAAGAAATAAAAAGTGGTTCATTAATTAGCAACATCTCACGTTCCGTCTATGCAAAGGCAGTCCCACCTAGGCCAAGTGCGATAGTTGGGAATGATTCTCAATTTATCACCAGCAAAGAGCAGAAGAGCCTGATTTTGAGTGAAATAGTAAAATGAAGGTTCAATGTCCCATGTGAGCTGTAATACGCACATTCACTTCAATGTACAGGGTAGGTCCATATGCTTACCTAATGGCTTGTGATATTAAACTACTGATGTAAACAAGGGGATTCCTCTGGCTGTGGGAGTTCTGTGGTGTATCAGAGCCTTTGTACTCATGAGAGATAGCTGCTGGATCAAGGCAATGGTGTTTTAAAAGTACTGTTGTTGTCTTTGGGCATTGAATGTTTGCCTTTTATGTTTGAAATATGCCCTGAATCCCACCGGGGAGATAAGGTGGAATATAAATAAAGTTATAGTATATTGTTATTTTTTTAAAAGCAGTGTAACTGTTAACATATATGTCCAGAAAAGAAGACTCTGAAGTTATTGAGAATGCCCTAGACCAACTCTTGATGTTTTGGATCTAAAAATGCAACTAAGGCCTACATCCAATTTAATGGTAACAGAGTGAAAATTTTCACTAGTGGAGTTCTACTGGACAACACCTTTGTGCAAGCAGTTGTGCCACAAGTTTCACAAATGGGTATAGAGCCACCTGTACAGCTGGTTCTGTACAGGGTATTCAACAATTTGCTCAGCCTCCTGCACAACTGATTTGCACAAGTGTTTGAACAACAAAAACTGTAACAGACAGCACCCCAACTCTGAAAACGTGGAATCACTAGAACAATGCCATTATTGGATACAGACCCAAATTGCCAATAAATATTAGTTATCTGCTTCCTAAATGCTATATTTTTGTTTATTTCAAACAAAATAAAATAATGATGCACCTGTACTAAATATAGCAGTACCATAACACAAACAGTGCTTTTCACATTATAGCTAACATTTGCGGATTTTAAGTGTAAACCCTATTTGTTTCATTTTTAACATTAAGGGATGCTAGTATATTCACTACCAAGACCATCAAGAGGGAAGATTTCATATTGCGTTCTCTAGTCCCATTAGGATATCCTTTTAGTATCAATTGTGAAATAATCTGAATATGGGAAGTATTTGTTACTCAGTTCAATAATTTCTGTAAAATCCCACATGAAAAGAATATTTTTGTAACTGAATAGACACACATAACCACATACCTAGGAAGACAATGAAAATTACAAGGAAAAATGAAGAGGCTTTGACTGACACTCAGAAGAGCATGGACATATTCCCTTTGGAAAGGATGAAAACCATGTATACTTAAGTGACTAATGTTGCAAAGCAGAACTGGAAATTTGGTTCAAGAACTGGATCACACTACAAAATTTGATAAAATTGCTACCACATATTACATTAGTGGGAAGCTGTATCTTGTTTTTGATCTTACACTTTATTTTTGTCTGCTCATTTCTCGTTCTTTAACTGGGAGCACTCATATGGTGTATATAACAGACCTTTCCGAATGTAGACAATTACAATTAAAGCAAGTTGGAATGGGGACAGGAAAACGGGCTCCATACATTAAAATGCTACATCAACTGAACAGCATTGCTAAATGCCTATGGGTCAACAATTTTGTGGTGTTTATTTTAATTTTTTTAATGATCACACTGCAGTAATACGATGGAATTTGCTAAATCTCACTAAACTAATCATAATAAATTTAGAAAGCAAATGTAATCTAAAAATTGTTACATTTAAAGTTATACTGAAAATTGCAGCATAATTTGATGGAGTCTGCAACATTTGTGATTTAAAATCTCGAATTCCACAATACCCTTAGGCAGTGGTTCTCAATCCTTGGTCCTTCAGTTGTTTCGGACTTCAATTCCCAGAAATCCCAGCCAGCTTATCAGCTGTTAGGAATCGTGGGAGGTGAAGTCCAAAAAACTTGAAGAATTAGGTGGGTTGGGTGGGACCCACTGTTTTACAGTGACCTAGTGCTACTAAAATATAAATTTTATTTCACAACCAGGCTGAAAGAGTATTCTTCCTTTTCACACACACACACACACATACAAAACAAGAGACAAAAATTATTAAGGCTTGATTCCCAAAGAGTGATGTACCTATGCTAAAGAAATCTTAAAGTTTATCAGCCTAAACTTGCTTATCAAATACTTGCTAGTTGACACTTCCCATTTGATTTTAATATTATGTAAATGGTGAGAATGACTCTTACGTGCTTCAGCTTGAAACTTATTTATTTATGAAGGTATCTATAAAACATTAAACATATGAACAAACAAATTATAAAAACAGGCACAGATGGGGCGCAAGTGATATGCAAGTGCAAAATGATTGCACCTGTTAGATAGGGTGCACTTGAGCATACAATCAAGACAGCCCACTCATGGATATATTCTTAATAATAAAACAGTTCTAGGTCTAATGTGTCTGAGGACAGGAATTTGAACAAAAATTGCGCCTGCAAAGTGCCTGCATCGGGGTTAGCCCACACCAGCTTCATTTCATCATCAGCCCAGTCACTTAGCAAAAAGCAGCCACAAGCAAATTATTTCACTTAGGAGCATATTATGGCTGGTTTGTACTGCAGCAAAATGCTTCCTATGCCTGGTTTTCTTTTGTCTCAGAGATATTGCACTGGAAATTATGGTCCACAAACATGGAAGAACCTATAAACACAAGATTTAGTTAAGAGTTTGACAAAAATGGTCTCAAGACTGGGGAAATTGGTTCAAAAGTGGAACTGAAAAGTCAACTGGGTACTTTGTTGTGCCTATAACTGTAGCACCAATCACGGCCCAGATTTGCTGGTGAAAACAGGATTTTTAAGCAATCTAGAATATCATTCAGTTGGCCATTTTCTGCTCCACATACATATACAGGAAAATTTGAGTCTCATTGTGTTAACCATCCCATACAGGCACTCGCAACAGTAGTAACAGCCCTGTCCTGAAACTATATATACTGCATTGCTTATCTTTCTGGCATGCTATAGTCATGCTGGTTCCACTCAGTCCACTCTAGCATCAGTAATCGAGGTAGCCTAAAGGGAGAGGAGCATCTATGCTATCAAAGCATACATCATCTGTGATGCAGAGGCATTTTTCAGACATTGTGGCATAATACTGAAGAGCACGTCATGACTCTTTTCTTAGGAGGTCTTGCTACAAGGGAGGTATTAGCTTTGCCTTATATAATCAGTATCTGTGACATTATCAGGAAGTTGGTCCTAGAAATAATATTTCTTTATTGAAGAAAGTTGTTAATATACAATAAACACAGTGCCAGTTCTTGATATTTAAATCTCCAAACTCTCCGAATGAATAACCGTGTTACCCATATATACTCAATACATTTTTTTTGCAAGTGTTATTCATATGTCTAGATATATCTTCTGGCACAGTTTTTTTCCAAGTTACAATGTTGCCGTATTGTCATTGCATATATCATATTACACAACACAGCCAAGATATGTTGATTACTTCCATCTAACAGGCTAGAGATCAGTCTGGTCAGACCCACAGAGGATACGATTTATCATGATCCAAAAAGGCACTTACAGGCTAATCCCAACATCTCAGGCCAGCATGCCAGAAACACCAGGCAAAGACTGAGTGAACACAATTTTGAGGCCAATGTTGCCCAAACCCACATACTTACCAAAAACTTCAGAATGCTTGCTCAGAGGGAATGGGGGAAGGAAGGGTAATGGAAAAAGAAAACTCAAAAAACAGCTGTGTCCAGAAATGATTTGTATTTGTAAGAAAAGCAATGAATGTCTGGCACAGTGTAAAAAATGCTCTTATGAAGCTAATGTGAAAGAACAGAAGCAAATGTTCTTCAAATACCAGCAGCAGACATTATTAACAATGGAGATATAAACTACAAAATGTTAGACTAATCTAGTCAGCCAAAATACAATGTTAGCCAAATGTATAAATGGTCAAGTTCTGCCATTCATGGCCTTATGGCTAAGAAGTAAAAGGACAGGCACATTAAAAAAATCTTTAAAAATACTATCGTGATAATTTATTTTTTCTTTCCTCCCCCTTTTGCCTGACGCATGGGCATGGGCAATGAGGCCCTCTCTGCTATGGCTCTCTGCATTCGGCCACTGCGACGAGGCACTGTGGCTTGTGGCAAATCTTGAGAGTCATTAATCCCTCCATTGCCTGGTAAGTATCCAGTGGGCATTACCACTGCATCCTCACCAGTCCACGTTGAGGCACTAGTTAACTCAACATGAGGGGCAGCTCTTTGGGAGATACGTGTTTCGAGGACTTGTGTCCTTGGCTGTTTGAGGAAAGCTAAAATCTCAGACAGGTAGTTATGGATAGCTCTTGTGGATGTTGCCACAATGCCTAGCTGCAACTCCATCCGGCCCATGGACTGTGACATGAGACCCATAGACTGGGCATGCTCTCTTTTAATGTTTTCCAGTAGCTGCACGATCCTACTGTTTGTTTCCATCAATAACCTCTCCCCTTCTGTCAGTTGAGGTTGCCCCCTCCAACCCCGATCCCTAGGGACAGGCTGAACACTATGGTGCACTTCATTCATGTCATCATTTCCCTCCTCAGGAGAGTCACTTTCATATTGGGGAGTTCTACTGAGAGACTGATCGCCAGGAGACTGTATGTCCATTGTACACTGTGGAGTCCGTTCTGGTGTTGGAAACCCTTCAAAATCTTCCCCAGTGTTGCTGTGTGTTTCAGATGATGACAATGGCCATGGCCAACTCTCTGTAGTTCTGGCTGGTGAATCTTCATCAGAAACAGGTACTGAAGATTCTTGCTCTTCTGCAGGTGTGGATGGTGAGCTTCCTCTCTGCTGCCTGGCTTGTCCTGAAGATCCAGGAACTTCCCCATCTTGCTCCCCAGTGACATCTGGCAATCAAATAGAGGAGCAACAACCACTGTATCTGAGGCCAGGAAGATGGAGGAATCTACATACATCGGACAACACACAGAAAGAAGCCAATTGGGAAACCAGCGTGTTTGTGTTTGGGTAAACAGTATGGCACACTAAAGTTTAGAGACTGAAAAGTACAGGTAGTTAAAAAATTATTATTGTTGTTGTTGTATTGAACAACACACACTGTCCTACACCCATAACACACACAGCTATACTGGATCCCAAGGCACAATATTCAATATAGCTTTTCGTGAGTGTGACAATAAATGTCTGTGAACCTATCGAAAAGCTCACCTATGCATTGTAGTGATGTCACAGTCAGAAATCTCTGGGATGAACTTTGGGTCAATTGTCCAAGCGACCTGAGCTTCCTGTGGTGTCAGATGTGCTCCACCACTGGCTTGTTTGGCAGCCCTTGAAGCACTGGTTGCTATCTTCTCTTTTGTCCAGCGTATCATCTCACCCTAAACCCCTTCCAGAATTATTGCCATAAAATCTGGGTGATAATCAAATTTATCCTGTGAACAATGATTTTTATGCCTTTCATTGTCTGTATACATTTCTTTCCTTGGTGCTATTTTAGAAGGTAATTATACACAAGGACATTGTTCACTAGGATGCTTTTTGTTTGTAGGTAATTGCCTTGTGATTCTTCTAATAATTCATTTTTAAGTACTTTTATAAGGAAGTACATGTACCTTTCCATGTAAGGCGTAGTTTACAAAAAGTATAAAAACAAGAATTTACCCACATTTATGCTTAAATTGACACCTCTCCTGAAGCAAAGATATCTCAAACACTAGAAAAATGAATATACATTGCATGCACTTTCTAATTGCACTGTCATGTTATGCCTTTTTATATCTAGTGAAAAATGAGAAAACATCCTATGTTGGTAAATACAGTAAACCTTCTGCCTCTGGGAAAATTTAACTGTTTATATTGATCTGGGATGTGACTACTGCTTCGAGATTCCACACTTCCCACTCTCCAATAAGAGTTGTGTGAGAATATTACTGTCATTAAGTCTTCCTGTGAAACAATAGTAACTATTTCTGATCATTCCTGGTGAACTGGTTGCTCTGTGTGGTTGGTGCTATGCAATTTGCATCTACATTTGTATTTTGTTGGGTATAACTCCTGCTCATTGACACACACCACATGCTGCTCTTATGAACTCTACTTTGAGTTGTGCATTTGTACAACAGGGGCATGGGTGTATGCATGTGTCAGATTTAAAACAATCATTTTTTTTATTTTTTCTTGCAACAATCCCTTGGATGTGAGGATGGGGAAAGGAATATTAGGGGTGATTCCCAGAGACAACCATATTCTATCTCACCACACCAGATCCTGAATCCCTCTAGCCATGTATTTGACTAAAGGACATTGTACATTCCATGAAATCAATGTAATCAAATATTTAGTGCTCTTAGCACTAACTTTTTCCCTCATCTAGCAATTAAAGTATGCACATTCAAAATATTCACATTATATTTGCATTGGGATAGACTGTCCAGTTGCATGTTTATGGAAAGTGAGGATGAAGGTGTGTCTGTATAAGATGTATGAGATCCTAATGGAAATGGGTGTGGGAAGAGAGGCATGCATGCCTTGGATCTTTCACTGCATGGGTATTTTGAAAAGGATTTCACGGGATTATTTCAAAATAATTCTTGTTGCCTTTGCAATTTTATTCCCATTTTTCTTCTGCTGGAACAAACAGCTGTGACTAGTGATTCCAATATCCCTTAAATAAAGTTACTGTGTGTGATCCATAAAAATCATTTCTAAAAATCATCTACTAGAATTCATGTATCATACAGATTTTTTAAATCATATCAGTAAATATAACTAAATGGGTTTTTTAATAGTATGGTTGGGAAACCAATGGTTCATAAACAAGGTGTGGCTCAAAACTATTTTTCTCTGCTGTACCTCCTGCCTTCCATATACAATTAGTAAGTCATGATATTTTTAATATGATATAATGCTTTATATCTTAAGGGGAACATTTTAAATAGATTTTATGAAGATCATCCCACACTACTAGACCTCTCTCTGAATTTTCAATCTTATACTCCACCAAGTCTTTACTATTTGATCATGCTGAATACAGAGTATATCACTGGCATTGCAATGCTCAAGTGAAATAATTTTTTTTCATATTTGAACATTTTCTTTTCTTGACCATTTAAACATCTGTTCTGAGATGGGACATAGAAGAAGTGACATAATCCTCTAAAAGGATAAAATCTAATGTCTCTATCAATGTATGACTAAACCCATTTGGATTACACAAGAGTAAAAGTGTGGAATTGTTTGTTATTTATATTCATGGCCAGTTGGTTCAAAATCCTAGTTCATGTACCTATTATTATTATTGGCTCCTGTGTAAATACATTCAAATACCAACTCAGAGAGAAGACACAACATTTTGTGACACATATGGCCATTAAAATAAATAACAAACAGGATAATAAAAGAGTTTTAAAAAATGAATGGATTTAAATTGAGACTCCTGTCAAATACTTATGAATCACAGATATATTCAAAGGTATTAGGATGATTTCTTAAGATGGTTGTTAACAAAGAAAGGGTAACTCAAGAGATGAGGCTAATAATATTGAAGTTCAAGCACCATCTGTAGCCTGGAATTTCACCCTTTGTTTGATATTGAGCACAGAGAACAAAATCAGCATTGCAGGCATGACCTTAAGCTGATTTTCATTCGATGCAAAGTAGTTGTGGCAACTTGGGATAATGAAGTGCATGACTGTGTTAAATGTATCAGACTCTGTGTAAGAGAGCCTTTTCTTGCTGTTTACAAGTTGGCCTGATAAATTGCATGACTGGAACTTGTTAGAATGATGGCACCAGCTGCTATGTTGGTGGTGTGGAAGAAGTGCATTGGTAAATGGAAACAATGGAAGTCTCATGTGCCTAGCATGTTTAACAGTAGGACTGGATGACTAAAATCACCAACCCCCTAAATTAGCTGTCTCAGTCTCATAGCCTTGACTGGCTCCTTATCAGAAGACTAAAGCATAGCATTCTACAAGATGAAACATATAAGTAATCTTTACCAACATATATCTACAACATGTCGATGAATTCTGTTTCGGTTCCACTACAGGGGCATAAACACTAATCTGTGACCATACAAAGTGGATGCAAAAAGGTTGCATGATGAAACATTTACTCAGGCCCAGTACAGATGTCATACCTGGGAACAAACTATGTGTACATGAACTCTGCAATATTTTCTTCTGTTATTCTGTCAGTTTACCCATGGGTTAGTGTTACAGTTACACAGACATCAGGGCTGTAGCCAGGATTTTGATTCGGGGGAGGGGTTGAGTTTGATTCGGGAGGGGCTGAGTCTGAGTGAGTGAGGGTCTACCCTACCAAACTTTTTGTATTGTTATTCCAATACCCCCATGAATATGGGATATATTGAACATGGTGATCAGATCATGATATGAATACACATAACAGTTTAAATAATGTACCAGTAAGGCCTTCTCGTGGACCACCCTGGCTACATGACTGACAGACATTAACCATTGTTTTCCAAATCACCAAAGTTTGGTGTGTTCACATTTGGTTTCAAATCCAGTTAAACACTACAGGCATATCTTAACTGACAAAATCTGAGACTGAAGCTCTTGTTCATGAAAGCTTAGGGGCTCACATGACCAGATGTGAGCTAATTTCCATTCCTCACACTCAGTAGAAGAAAAAGCCTACAAGCAGCACTAGCCCTAGTAAGGCTTAAATATGTATCAGGCTGGAGACTAACATCTATAGGAGATTCCCAACCTCCTCTCAACTGAGCTCAACCTGTTGTGTTCAGGTTTGAGTAATTCAGTCTGAAACTTTCAACAGATGCCTTGGAGATTGTGCCCATTAAGTGAGATGCTATGCGATTTTAAAATGGTAAAACAAAGCCTCTTTGCAGTTTGGAAGAAGCCTTCTAACAATCTATAGGAGTTTCAATTTCTTTTTACTTATGAAAGAGTTATCTGACTTGGTTGTTTCATTTCACACAAACTGTTTCAGCTGTTACTAACTTTGAACAGGCATACATATAGGGTAAAAGGGAGAAACGTGACAAGAGGAAGGTATGTCAAGCAAACTCTTGTCGCGAACACCTTCTATCTGAAAACCTATGTCCTCAACATAAAAGACCATGTGGATCCAGAATAGGCTCTACAGTCACTCATGGACCCACTGGCAGGACTCTACCCTTGGAAGACCATTATACTTGGCCACAAGTGATTGCCTATGACAATGATGATGTGGCTGTTAGTTCTGAATAAAAAGTTTCCTGAAATATATTGAATGGCATTTCTTTATTGTGGTGTAGAAACCCAGCCCTATTCTTTCTGTATTCGTACCGAATTTTCTGTAAAAGAAAATTTGAAAACCTAATACATTTATTTCAGTTAATGAAGTATACCTGTAACCGAAGTCGAATTTACAACCATGGATGCTAATTTTTTTAAAAAATCTGTTTTCTTATTATCTTAAATACTATTTATCTATAGAAAGGGGATTAATTCAAAATATATTAGAACACACTAATACAATTATAAGCAAAATAACAGAAAAAATCAATTGAAATAGTAAATGATAGAAACAAATAAAGCAAATCAAATGTAATGTTAAAAAATGGTTAAAACAGACAAGAGGTGGGGAGCGTGCCCAGGATAGAAGAGAAAGAGATTGAGCAAATCTTTCCTATTACGGTGCCCTTTACTTGTACAGCTTACATAATACAAGTACCTAATGATTAACCAAGCTGACAAAGATTGACTGGAACTACAGTCAAAACATTGGAAGGGCATCAGATTAGGGGAGGCTGGGATAGAATGGATGTGTCAAATGCCAACTTTTAAACCATGGTTAACAAATTAACAACATACTTGTTCTCTAAAGCCAACCCACATCATCCTCACATTTGAGCTGTTGTAGGTTTTTTGGGCTGTATGGCCATGGTCTAGAAGCATTCTCTCCTAACATTTCACCTGCCTCTATGGCAGGCATCCTCAGAGGTTGTGAGATCAGACCTCACAACATCTGAAGATGCCTGTCATAGATGCAGGTGAAATGTCAGGAGAGACTGCTTCTCAAACATGGCCATACAGCCCAAAAAACCTACAACAACCCAGTGATTCTGGCCATGAAAGCCTTTGACAATACATCCTCACATTTGTTTCCCTATCAAACTGATCAGTATTCTCCAACAGTTGGTAACCCAACAGTATGTTTTTAGATATCTACTGATGACTTACGTACTTTGATTAATGGCTTCCTAAGGCTTCCTTAGGATTAATGATTTCCTCACCAATATCCCCAAGTTTTCATTTTTGGCATGTTTTCAGAATTCCAAATATATTTGATTTTGAAAACAGATAGGGAAAGAAATGTGAACTAGTCAAGTATCTGATAACCATGTGCCCACTGTTCTTAGTTTTTGCCCATAGTGTTATTGATTTTTAAAAAATTCAAAACAAAATATCCAGACAGTAATTTTGTCTTCCCCCCACAAATGTTTTCCTAGTGACATTTCTTTATTTGATAACCAACTGGACTGTTAAAGCCCTACATGCATCATAGCAGTATTAGCCTTTTCACAGTTCTTCTGCTCAGTGTGATCAGATGTCTCCTTCATTTCCCTGATGAAACAAGTAACTGGTTATATGCCTGGTCGTATTGTTCTGGCACCTTCATGTGCTTCATGTACTCAGAGTTTCCTGATGAATAAAAAGTTGCAACTTCTTCTGATCAGCTTTGACACATCATTTATATATGTTTTCATTATTTGTTGTTTGCCCATTCCCTGCCCTGTAGAGTAGGCTGTTTGGTTCTGGATATGTTGTCTGTAATTTTTTTTGCTAGAAGTCAGAACTACACCAGCTCCATAGATGCATAGGCAGAATCATGGTGTTGGAGTACTGCTGGCTCCTTGCATCACAGAAGTCATTGTCACATCACATGGCTATTGTGCTTCAGGTTCCCAATAAATTGAATCCATAATTTATAGTTTACTTTTGGCCTATGATCCACAAAAAAATTGGAAAGACAGATGAAGTACATTTTCTAATAAATATAGGCCTTAGTTGGAAGAAATTTTTTTTATCTGATCACTGAGAATAGTTGACTCTTATGCTCATTTTGGAATCTTACCTGCCACTTGTATTGGCAGCTGATCCCTTCCCTGAGATGTGTTGATTTCAAACAGTTCCTCCAGAATTTTTCACCTCTACTGGATTGCTCTCTTTTTCTTACATATTCTTCCTTCCCCCCACATGAACAACAGTGTTGTAGGAGTAGATAGATACAATCTTCTCTGTGAGATATATGAAGATGTACTTTGGGTACAATAAATGTAATTAGAAATATGGCAGCCATAGTAGCACAGTTGAGAGATGTTTTCAAGCCTTGAATTATTTCTTGTAATTGAAGCTCATGTTTGCATCATGCCCATTTTTCTTATATTATTTACAGTTATATGATGAAAGATTTTGAATGCCTATGACAGATAAAAAAAACTGTGCCAGACACAAGGTATTACACAAAACTGGGTGAAGTATCCATTGCGTCTTCATATTGTGGATGTCCAGGGAATATGTATAGAATTAAGGCAACATATGCCCAGACTACTGTATATCTTTAATTGCAACATACCATCAATTGTAAGATGCACCTAATTTCAGTACCATAACCACTAAGAAAAATACGTAAGATACACCTGCAATTCTAAGATACACCCCATATTTTGGGGGAAATGTGTCTCAGAACTGAATAAATATAGTATTATCATTGGTCTATTAATATTTTAAAAATACTGTCACAAAAGAAGAATTTGTAAATAAATGTTATCTCACTAGTAAATGCTGAGAACACAAATCTTGAAGTTTGCTGAGCATATGCTGGTCTGTGATGCTCTTCACAACATACAAATTATCTCATACAGCAATGCAAACAATTACACATGGTAAGGAATTTGGTGTTAATTAAGCATCCAGGCTCTTTGTGAATTGGACTCATGCCGGTCTGAGTCCCTCGATAGAGGCGAGAAGGTCGAGGTACAAAAGTTTTGAATAATATAATAAATATATGCAACTCAGCTGATGGGAGCAGATCTTCCTCCTTTTCATCCCCGTTGGAAACCCTGGTATATCCTTGAAACACTACATGGAAGATTTATAGACCATGCTGAATGCAATGTTGAGGAAAGGTCTTTGTCCAAAACTAGGCTGATGAATTTTCTTTGAGCCCATGGGAAGCAGATCTTGGATGAAATTCCCACAGCTATGCAAGAATGCAAAATTCAAAACAGATGTCTTTGGAAAATTCTATGTATTTCCTAATTTTTCAGCACAAAAAAAATAAGTGAACTGATGAAATAGTATGCACCTGAAATAACCTTAACTCAAAGGGGAAAAACAGAGCGCAAAACCAATGCTTGCAAATAAGACAATACTGAATTACACCTACATATTAGAACACAAATACAGATTTTAAACTCATTCCAAAATTCTGTTTCATTATCTTTGATGTTTACAGCATTCTCCTTTTTTTGACATAGACACATATCAATATGCAAGAGCATCTCTCACTATATTATTTTATGCTTT
This sequence comes from Anolis apletophallus, assembly GCA_030556195.1. Classification (NCBI taxonomy): domain Eukaryota; kingdom Metazoa; phylum Chordata; class Lepidosauria; order Squamata; family Anolidae; genus Anolis; species Anolis apletophallus. Next base: position 68,354,463 of record JARBWK010000002.1, on the reverse strand, counting down.
TAATGTTTTGTGTTTAGTTTGTATAACTTTTTGTGTTATGTTTATTTAGTTATGATTATTTAGTCCAATCCTTGGTTAATTTGGGGTTAATTTCATAAGTTATATTGAGATCATTTTATTTCATGTTTGATTGCTGTTTGTCTGTTTTAGGCATTGAATGTTTGTCATTTTTGTTATTCCTGAGTCCACTCGAGGAGAGAGGATGACTTATAAATAAAGCGTTGCTGCTGTTGTTGTTGTTAGATGAAAACAAGATTACTATGCTGGCTTTTGTATTTGATAACACGTCAGACACTTCCCAAGTGTCTAAGACGATTATTATTATTATTATACATGAGCTCCTTCAGCAAGTGAAGCAGAGACAAAGGAAGGAAGGAATAGCACAGAAAGAGAAGAGCACACATGGTTCTGGATGTAGAAATACATAGGCTGTTCAAATCAAAGTTAAGTATTCTCCATTCCCATATGGTTTGCTCTTATGCCTACTACACAGAAATAAGCCTTAGTGAGTTTAAGGCAGTGGTTCTCAACCTGTGGTCCCCAAGTGTTTTGGCCTATAACTCCCAGAAATCCCAGCCAGTTTACCAGCTGTTAGGATTTCTGGGAGTTGAAGGCTAAAACATCTGGGGACCCACAGGTTGAGAACCACTGGCTTAATGGAAGAAATTTTAATCATGGATATCAATTATCTAATTGGAATGAAAAAGACTTAAACAGCTTCATTTTGGCTTGTCATGCCTGTGACAGAAAATTTCTAAGACATATTAAATTTATGAAGATTTTTATATTTATGATACATAATTTCATTATTTCTCTTGAAAGCCAAAGAAATGTAAAAGAGACACCAAAATACTTCACTTGGGCTAAATCTAATATGAAGCTGGTGCATATCATAGACCTTCCTTCCTTTCTCTTTGCCACAGCAACTTGAGAGGCTAGTTTCTCTGCTCTTTGGTGCACGTTTTTTGGGTGCTTGAGCCACGAGGAGAGAAAGAAAATAATAATATAGCAGAAGCGAAAGATTGCCTGTCTTCATGATGGATTCTACTGCTATGTGCATAGGTAAGTGGATACAGCTCCTTCTTAATAATTGAGTTCTACCTTCATTTCAGACTTATGGAGACCTTCAGGAAAACATATCATGGGGCTTTCTATCTGGTTCAAGGGGGAATTTGCCTTTGCCCTCCTCAGAAGCTGAGAGGATTTGACTCGTTCTAAGTCATGCCCAGAATTTCCATGGCTGAGCAGGGATACACACATTGGTTTCCTGAGTTGTACTCTATCATTCAACCACTACACTATGCTTAGGATGAATTTTCGAGATTTGTTTTTAGCATACCATTGCAGGCCAAGTATTTTCTTTCTTTTTTTTAAACCCCTCTGGAACAGTTATGAATATATGCTTTGGCTGAAATATGTTGACACTTGTACAGATACGAATTGCTAATTTCTGCTTCGTTTCAAGCTTGGGGTGCATTTACACTGTAAAATTAATGTAGTTTGACATCAGTTTAATGGCCATGACTCAATACTTTGGAATGGTGGAAGTTGTAGTTTCACAAGGTCTTTAGTCTTCTTTGCCAAATTGTCCTCCTACATCACTAAACCTGTTATCAGAATTGTAACCCAAATGTAGCTCTTCCTCCTTTACCTCCCTTACACCATTTTGTCCTTCTTCATTGGCTTCCCTTCTCTGCTGACCTCCTGGACTTTGGCTTATGCATACTGCAAAAATGTTACCCTCTCTGGACTTCAAATCCCAGCCTCTGTTAGCTCAGTGTAGTCCCTGCCCACTCTATTTTTAAAATAAAAAACCTTGGGTTCCCCTTGGATCCCACTAGAGTAGACCCACGGAGCTGATTTTATACTAGACACCACTTGAGGAGAAACCTGGTTTTAAACAATATCATGCCAGGCTCACGAAGCAGGATTTTAAGAGAGAAGTGTCAATGCTTGGTAGAGGACCACCCCTTACTTCTCATCACTGAAGCGATTCACCCCAGGAAATTTTGACAGCTCCTATCCCATATGTTTCTGGCTGTTTTCTCCTGTTGATATCCTGGTTCCTGAGTCCAAAAGAGAATCTCTGAATGTCTTCTCCCTGCTTCCTTTTTTGGGACTGCTTCAGATATTTCCCTAACAAAGCATGATGGACGCTGACAGGATTGTAGCCTCATTGGCAGACACTAATAAACAAATGGCATGGTGTATGTATATGTGGGGGAAGGAGGAGGAAGAGAGAGGAAATATAGCAAATGCAAAAGGAATAAGTATGGTGAAGACTTTCACCATGGTAATGGTTGTGAAGGGTCAATCACATGTGCTTGCGAAATGTAAACTGTATTAAAACGGTCATCATCCAAGCCTTGGTTGCTTAATATTGTTTAACAGTCATAGGAAGTGACAAGTACAGATATTAATGGAGGTGGCTTAAGAGTTGTTCAAAGCATACTGGTCTGTTACAAGTACATAAGAACATAAGAACATAAGAAGAGCCATGCTGAATCGGGCCTCAGCCCATCTAGTCCAGCATTCTGTGTCACACAGTGGCCCACCAGTTGTACACGGGGATCTCGAGCAGAAGGGAGGGCAAAACCCTGACCTGCTCCCGACCCCCCACAACCAGTACCCAGGGAAATCCTGCCTACCTCAACCAACTCCGAGGTGGCACTTGAATGTCCTTTTCAGTAACTACCGATACACTTGGTATCCATGAATCTGTCTAATCCTGCCTTGAAGTTGTTCAGGCTGACAGCTGTCACAACCTCTTCTGGAAGTGAGTTCCATAACCCAATGACCCTCTGGGTGAAGAAATATTTCCCTTTATTAGTCCTAATTTTCCTACCTTGGAGCTTCAGGGAGTGCCCTCTAGTCCTAGTGTTTTGTGACAAAGAAAATAATTTTTCTTTATTCACCTTTTCTATCCCATGCATGATTTTATACACTTCGATCAAGTCACCTCTTAAACGCTGTCTTTCCAGGCTGAAAAGACCAAGGCGTTGCAACCTGGTTTCATAAGGGAGCCGCTCCATCCCTTGGATCATTCTTGTTGCCCTTTTCTGTACCTTTTCCAGTTCCGTTATATCCTTCTTAAGGTGCGGAGACCAGAATTGTACACAGTACTCCAAATGTGGCCTTACCATCGATTTGTAGAGAGGTAATACAACATTTGCTGACCTATTTTCGATTCCCTTTCTGATCATGCCTAGCATAGAATTTGCTTTTTTCACTGCTGCTGTGCACTGGGTTGACATCTTCATTGAGCTGTCCACCAAGACCCAAGTATATATTCGTCCTTCCAGATAACAATTAAGTGGCCTGCTACAACCACTGTTAAAGCCATCACTGTGCTGTTATCTTTGGCATGTCTATGTTTGACATCTCTGTACTACCACCACCTCAAGCATACAGTTGACCCTCTGATTCGGCATTTTATAAGCAAAATAGCTCTGTTTCAGGAAAGAAGCAATTTTTACATCCATGGATATAGGCATGGCTTGAAAACTTTTTTTAAACATCCATTTGCTTTTTAGTATAAAGGACACCACTTCACTATTCTATTGTATATGAGGGACTAGAGCATCCACGGATATTGGTATTCACAGAGCCTTGGAACCAACCCCCAATGGATATTAAGGCCCCACTGTACACATACATCTCTTGCCTGCCGAGACGGAACTTCATGCATCTGAAGAAGTGAACTGCAATCTACAAAACTATATGTAAAATCAAATTTGTTTGTCTTTAAGATGCCACAAGACAATTATTTTTGCTAAAAGGGATAAATTGTTGTACTACCTTTGGGGTTGTTTTGGAAGTAACAGTTTTGCTGCTGGGTTTGATCTAGTCCAGAATAAGCTGTTTGCAGATTGCAGTCTAGAAGTATAAATTTACATACCCCTTTAATTTAAAATCCAAATTACATGAAGAAATTAACAAGTTTTTCAATGGAACTTAGTATTAGGCACTAGATATAAAATAACATTTAAACAGAAGACTACAGCTTAAACAGAAGTTGCCATTTAAACACAAACAAATTACAACACACATTTTATAGCCTGATTTATCAACTAGTATAACACTTTGATTTCAACTTGGTTCCTATCATTAACAACACTTTTGTGTGTTCATTGTAGGTAGATTGCAATTAAGGTGATAATTCCACCCATTACTCATCAGAAATAGCAACTGAAATTAGTATACAATTTACTTAATATCTCTATGTCTTTTGTGGACCACCAAATAAAATGGTGCCTGAATGGACATGGTAGAAATCATAATGTAACATGGTTTGTAAGCCATTGGTGTGTGTATGATAGTTTAGTGTTCACGCTCTGGTCAAACAGAAACTATGCTTAGTGCAAAACATTTTTGTGTGTGGTATTTATACTAAGCTGAACTATAGTTATATTATAATTTGAAATAGCATTGCTAATTCAAATGCATTCAAAATTATGCTATGATGTAGCGCTGTATAAGTCATGGACAAGTAGAGATAATGTAAGAGAATGCTTCAATTTTATGTTTTGATCAGAACACTAAAAGGAATTGTTCATGTTTGCTGGCATGGCTCAGATTTGTGTCATTCCACAGAATAGAAAATGTACATAAAACATCAATTAAATATTAACACTACAGCAACAAACTTATATAGGAATGCTTTGGCAGGGCAGAAAATTATCTGTCAAAATACTATGCCTCAGTATCCAGGTTTCACTAAAAAGCATGTAATATATTATTTCAGCACTGTACCATTGAAGGGCAGAAACTGTGGATAGATATAGCTATTATTTTCAAAGAATTAACACATCAGTACAGTCCTATAAGCCAATCTGCATATTCTTCTAATTTGAATAATACCTAGCGGCAGTTTTCACTTTTTCTCTGGCCAAATGTAAGCTTGTTTGTTTCTTGCAATATTCACTAATATTGCATTCTCGTCCTACTTGTCATGTTGCTTCTGTCTAAAAATGAACTAAAAGTAACTTCATCCCAAATTAATCTATTACCATTGAAATCATCACAACCTTGGAAATATGGTAACCGTTTAACATTATTTCTGTTATCCAACACTAAATTATACCTTAACTTCATCATATGCAGTATCAACCCAGATTCCCAATGACAGGTGAAAAAAGTGGTATGTGAAAGTACTTTTGAGACATGTGATTTATTTAAATTTAGTATGAGAGTCTGCACTGAAGATATTTGCTTAATAAGCAAAATAGTTCTTTTTCAGGAAATCGATGAATTAAGAAAACGTACATTCAGCAAACAATATGGGGGAAATGGGAACTGTCAGTGGCTACTAAAAGTGGCTATCGGATGGCATTTGAAAAGGTGAAATTAATCAGATGCAGTCTTCTCTGTGTCTTCTCTCAGTTCTGAGGTGCTGGCAAAATGGAATTCTACGAAGCTGACACATGGCCACTTCCAGTGGCTGCCCATCTAAATCTGTGTTGTCAGTGCCTTAAATGGACAGAAGACTCCATTTTTAATTGAGAATCGGGTAGCACCCAACTCCTAATTGCAGAAAATGGGGATGAAGCAGGGACAGATGTTGGGAAATGACATTGGATGGCCAGCCATCCCAAAAGATGGGGGAAGATGGGGAAATATGGTAGGGAACAAAGGAGGACAATTTCCTCCACTTTCCCTCACTTTACTCCTGCCCGTTTGATGAGGTAGAAACACAGAGCAGTTTTTCAAAGATATGACTTCATCACATGCAATAAAACCAGTGTTTCTACACTTTAAAGAAACCACAACTGATGCACATGATGCATCACATGATGCAAGCTTCAAATGATGCAAGCTTCAAATGTGGGGCATCTTGCCATTTTTTAAAGTGTGGGTTTTCCTGGCAATTTGTAAGCCGATTGGCAAATGGGAGGGACAGTGGAAGAAATAAATCTTTACCATGTGATGGCAAATCAAACAGATAAATCTTAAAGAAAGTGAAAAGAAGGATTAGGTGTGATGGAATAGGAAAATATTCCATTTAATTTCAAAACAGGGTGTGGAAAAGCTTAATGGAAAATGTATGATCTTAAACATTTTAATTATTCCGTGAGCTGAAGTCCATAGTAACGTATAGTGGTGTTCCCGAAATATATGAACTGACCTTTAGTACTGAAGAAGGGAAGGATAAACAAACCACAAGATGCTTGGACACACTTATTTTATAACTTTAATCAGTAAGAAATATCCAATTATTAACAATGGAAAACATCAAGGAAAGTAGCAGAAATCTTTAAAAGCAAAGATTGTTGTCCAACTCTCTGGTATCTGAAATGCAGGCATACCAAAGTTAATCCCACAGTGGTTGCTATAGCATATTGCAACATGATACCTGAAAAACAGAAAGAGAATAATAATTTTTAAAGTGCATTACATGTGCAGCTACATTTTGAAAATAATAATGATATAATAAACCCATTAAATTGATAAAGATAGTACTTTAAAAGACAACAGTTTTAAACAGATTAAAATATACTTCAAACCATAAAATTCACTTACCATTCCATTTTTCCTATTTTCTCCTACAATGCTTCTTTCTGTGCTGGGATGGCAAAATCACTTTCAATTAATTTTCCGTGGTGAAGAAAAACAGCTAAGTACTTTACATGTGAGAACTTGTGACTAGTTACAATTGTATGATTATTCTGCTCTTAACAAATAGGGGAAGAATGCTAACACAGAAGCCCTAAAAGCCCTGGTGTATTTACTGCTGCTAGCATTTCCAGAAGCACTGCTGGTTTTCACCACTGGATGCTTATTGAGAGAACCTGAACTTATCTTTTTGAGTCAGAACTGGGACAACATTTGAGATATTTTTTTTAATTAGAATGCAGTACTTCCTGGGAACTAGTAATCAGATTGGAAATATATCCTCCTTGTATTTCTTTTCATAATGGATGTTTTGTAGATTATGACATGCATCACACGTCATTAATATATACCAAGAAGAAAACATTATTATTGGCATATATTAAAATGAGTCAAATCTTAAATGAACGTATATAGATTTTGTTTTATCTCATAGGCATAAAAGAACAATTACTTAATCCATTAAAGTGAAGACAAAATTGAGACTTGGCTCATCTCCATCAGAATTTAATATTGCATATCGTATTACAGCTCAATCGTAGCAGTCTTAATTTAAGTATCAATTGGTGTCACAGATTAACACTTACACAAATATCGTTCAGAAGTCCCATGTTAAACCAGTAGCTTCAGAAATATTTGTTGCTATCTTTTCTTGTAAGATATCTGTTGGCATGAAGATTTCCAAAATGTCTTCCAAAATTATCCACAGATCTGAAGGTGTAAGCGCTATAGAGATGGTGCTCTATTGATTTTCATTACACTTCTGTTGTGAAGGCTTGATAATCTGTTCCCCAACTGCATTTTGTAGTATTTTTTCGGAAAAGTCACATTTAAGTTCAAATTATCTTTGGAATACAAGTAATGTGTTTACTTTCTGTTTGCATTGTTTCAAATGCCACTACTTCACACATTTTCCCCAAAACAAACTGGCACTGTACATACAACAGATTATAAGTATCATTTTCTTCTACATGCCACAAAGGGATTTCCCAAGAGACACCATTCAGCAGGCATGGGCAAACTTTGGCCCTCCGGGTGTTTTGGACTTCAACTCTAATAATTCCTAACCGCCAGTGGGCGGTTAGGAATTGTGGGTATTGAAGTCCAAAACATCTGAGGGCCAAAGTTTGCTCATGTCTGCCATTCAGCATTCTTCTGTTTTATAGTGTTGCAAAATATTATTCTGTTGAATTGCACTTTGATTGTATTTGATATGTGTCCTGCTCACATCTACAAGTGGTATCTTAATTATTCTTATGGAATAAATATTTATATCTTTAAGAGCAAGATCAACAAAAATTAGAAACTTTTAAAAAATAGAAACAAAATATTCCCATTTCAGAGAAGAAGAAAAATCTTGTGCTAATCACAACTCTAGTAGTTTTTTAAATAACATAAACTGATCTTCAGTTCTTTTAAAAAAAATAAAAACTAAATTAACAATGGTGGGCCTTTAAAATATAAAATGAAACTGTTTCCTGTTTAGACACAGTAAAGCAAGTAACATTTAAGGAAGGGTGAGCAAAGTGCACTTGTGGGCAAGATGTGAACTCCCATACCGTTTTTAAACTACAGCTGCTATTCCACATTTGCAGGTTTAACTTTTGTGAATGTGATTATTTATGGACTTGAATTAATGGAAGTTGCCAGAGGACCTAGAGTTTGTAGAGACAACACCTCTTGAAGTCCTCCAGGATAACTGTATTGAAAAATTTCCAGAGAGTTGCTCTGGATGACCTAGAAATTCTCAGAGATACATTTTTTCAAGTAAAAAATTTGAAATCCAGTTTTTCCACTTTTGTGGGGCTCCTGCACCCCTAACCAACAGAAAAGAGGAGGGCTTACTGTATTCTAACTCCTCCCGAAACGTTCTAAGCAGTTTCTTTTAGCTGAAAAATGCTGACATGTCTGTCCTGGAAACCTTCATGCATGGTGATTCAATCTTTTACATAGCTTACAATGCCATATATCAACCACACTCTGCTTCTAGTTTTTAAAAGCTAAAAGTTGCCAGAAGGATTCATTTCACCCGAATTGACTTTAGAGCAGGGGTTCTCAATGTTTGGTCCTCCAGTTATTTTGGACTTCTGCTCCCAGAAATCCCAGCCATCTTACCAGCTGTTAAGAATTGTTGGAGCCGAAGTCCAAAACACCTGGAGAACCAATGGTTGAGAACCACATGCTTGCACAAACAGAAAATTGTATGATAGAGTTAAAATTTGATACTCTCCCATCCAAGGAGTTTCTCTGTAAGTTTTACTTGGAGGAGGTCTGCTACTACCCTCCTCTGAGGGTGAAAGCATTATATAAGGAAATATGGTAACATGCAAAATATTATCCTCTAATTGTATGAGCTATATATTAAAAGTATTCACTGAAATTCATCTAAAATGTTTCAAGGAATTTCTTTTGTTTCAGTTTACATTAATTTGGAGCACATGGCCTAGCCACTTCACTTAGCTATGTTTGTTAGAAAACTACTACAATACAGATGACAGGATTAGGACACATGCTTTCAAACATGCATTCATCCCCCCTCCCAAAACACTGCCAACTAGAAGAAAAAGAAGAAAAGAAGCCATATTAATGGGCAAATATTCATTTTAAGGGCCAATGGATACATTTTGAATTTAATAAAGACAATAAAAGTGAAAGAGTCAACGCAAATGGAATCACTATTGTTTGATATGTCCTTGCCTAGTATACTGTGTGAGGAACAAAAGAAAAATTAAAAATAATGCAAAACACAGCACTTGATTTTAATCTTTTACAAACTTCTCATTCATTTTATGAATAAACCATAGCCCTGATCCAGAAGCTCCACTGTATTTATGGGGCTCTGATTCAATCACGGAGTTCTGTGTGAAAGGGGGCTCATTTCTTTCAAAATTATTGGAAGTTCAACATGGGAGAATATGTACATGAAGAGTCATGCCTGCTGTACACCAAATGGGATAGTTCCCACTTACAGATAATTCTATGCAGAATACAATGTATGTTTCTGTAAGAATAATTGTGTATCACCCCAAAGGTGGGAGACCTAAGGCTCTCCAGCTATTTTATTTTTATGCTATATCAGTGGCCATGCTGGGTGAGGAGAGAGCTGAGGTCCAAAACATCAGGAAGGACACTTTCATAGTATGATATACAACTGTATTTCGAAGAATGTGGGTATGTAGAAGACACACATTGGTCCTTGGTGTAAGCAAATATTTTATGTCAGTATATGCATCTTTAAAAATAGACATTATTTTCAGTTCTTACACTGCAGATATATGCTAAAGTTACAAAGAAGGTACTGAGTTAAATATCATCCTTGGGTTCCTGAGTTGTATCTTGAGTATTTATCTCAGGCAAACACAAAGTATGCTTATCAGATAACTCAGCCATACTACAGGGCATCCAAGCCCACTAATGAAAAATTATAGATAGGACTAGAGCTCCTGTCCACACAAAGAAAGAAGTGGTGTGCTGTTATAATATTAAATAATCAATAAAAAATAAAGCAAAGTTTCCTTTCTTTCATTGTTGGTAGCTGGTAACAAACTTGATATTTTATACAAACCTCTATCTTATAGACTATTTGCCCTTTGTTTCTTCAACCATATGATACCTAAAGTATTAGTGGTTTGCCGTGCAATCACATATATAGAAAAAATAAATTCCTTGTTTAGAAGAAAGCAGCTGACATACAAAGGTTGGGGGCAGGGGCGGGAAGGGATGCAGCTAAATATATGCAACCTTTATATACATATATTTAATTTTACTATAAAATGTCAACAATCCCCACCTGTCTGTACAGTTAGAAATCAGTCATTGCAAGATGTGCAATAGTCTCAGTAGGCTTTGCAGCAGAGGTGGGTCTCAAGGAGATAAAGGAGAGGAGAGTCGTGACCTTATGGATCAGTTCAGGGAGGGTGTTCCATGCATACGGGACAGTGTGGAAGATGCTACATTAAACCTGAAATTATGCAGAGCAGCAGTTCTCCAGGTAAAGACTCAAAGTGTGTGTGAGGTGCCTATTGAGACAGAGGCAGTGTGGTTTTGTGAACAACGACCAGCTATTAAGCAGGCAAGTGAAATAAGTGATGCAAGACTACACCAAACACATGTTACTTGCCACTGTTTCTCATAGAGCTGTTTTACACATGATGTTCTGACATAAACGGAACCTCACTGTAGGGAACCATAGATACATCCATGCATAGCATTAGGCACAAAAATGCTGCATATGTCAATTTTACTTTGATTACACATGTTCTGAAGCTGCAGCAGGAGGTTCCAAATATATGTAACCACAGAGAAGAGACATGCAACATAACATGGATGCACATTTCCCCCTAGATGGAAGCTTCCTCATACAAGAAAAATACCCTGTATGAAACAGCACTATGTGGTTGCCAGTTAGCACAGTAACCTTGGGGTAATGACTAGGGAAAGACTGGAAAGGATCTTAAACAGATAAAGGAAAAAGAAGTGGGGATGAAGAAGGCAAGACAAAAGAAATAAATGTATTCATTTATTTCAAACGTGATTTCCTTAGTCATTTTAGGTATTTGCAATTTATTAACTAAACAACTAAAACATATTGAATAATTATATTATTATTACCAAGTCGAACTATTGACAACTGTTTGGTTTTCTTTAATATGAGAATGTGCAGGAAAAAAATTAAAAACAAAGAGACAAAATGCTTCCCCTTACCCTTCTTCTTCCGTACTGAAGCTTGGAAATAGAAAGGGAATGAATGGTAAATCAAATCTGATGTGAAGTTCATTTTAAACTGTAAAGTCTCTGCTTCCATCTTGAGCATCAACACTGAGAACTGTGTCCTTTTTCAAATTACCATTTATAATATGAGTTATGGAATGGGAGGTATTCTAATTAGCAAGTGAGGTTATTCCATAAGAGGCAAATTGGGTGTAAATAAAAGCAAGATTTAGTTTCAAAAATTCAGTAAAATACCAAACATTTGTATGGTATGGAATTTTAAAACATACTTCCCAGAGTTTTAAACGTATTTTGAGTTGAAATGATGCTTATATCTTGTTGCTTTCTTCACCAAATGTGTGTGTGTGTGTATGTTATAAAACATTGTTTCCCATATTTAACTTGTTTCCCCACTATTTTTTACACATTTCTCTTCACTGCATAAAATGCAGAGCAAAAAACACGAAAAAGGTGGCAATATATTTTAATTGCTATCATAAAGAGCCTTCCACCTGGAAACGGCCCATAGAATTGTGATCACTTGCTAGCCTATTTCTCCCTGATACTCCTGCAATTTCTATATGATATAAATTATTTAGAGAATGTTTGTAAGTGAGTGGGAAGTAATATTGTAATATCATAAAGAAGATATTTAAGTGAATGAAGTACAGCACAAAAAATCATGAAACTAAATTAATGAACCCAACAAGCTGCCTTAGTTTCTTCCGAAAACTCTAACATGCCATATAACAACATAGGTTTGAATCTGCATACAATTTTGAAAACAAGAGATGTATAAATTTTATTTTAAAAAAAACCCTGCAAGAGTGAACAAACCTCTTTGAGTAGAATCACATTCTAGAAGTAGGCAACAATTATTACTATCAAGTAAGATATCAGTACAGTGCAAAAGTATTAAATTCAGACCATTTTTTGTTCCTTTCCAAGTGGTGTGTCAGGAGAAAAAATGCTCACCTTCAGGGAGAGGCAAAAATCTAAGAACCTTGTCAGTGTGAATGTGCTTACTCTAATAAACAATGTTTATGTGTGTGTCTGTCTCACAAAACTTCAACAACTGTAGGTCCTCATTCCTTTAAAACAAACTTGACCTACAAACACATTCTTTCAATTCACTCTTTTTGCAAATTTCTGTATCCCATGAAATTTGAAGGAATTGTCTCAACATTAAAAGATACAAAAACAGAAGGAATAATAAAGCTAATAGTAAGATGGCCTACATATCAGGGAACATTATGAAAGCTGTGCACATGCTCTGCACATATAAAGTTTTAGCTAGAATCCTTGGCATTTTCAAGTAACCCTAACCCTAACCTATCTTGAAAAACCTGACTATAAGGATAAATAGGTTTGAATTTTTCTCTGATAATATGCACATTTAATTTGAGTTTGTGTGAGATCATGTGTTATTTGGTTTGCTACACAAGAAGGTACTCCATATCTCCTTGAGCTAAATACCTCCCCCTGTGCAATTGTTATCTTAGATGTCATAGTCTAATCCCCATCCAATTCATGACCCATGTGTAGAGATTGGGGAAATGACCTCTCTCTCTTCCTGGCTGAGAAAATGGGGCAAACTGTAACAAACTAAAAGGACCTAAGAATAATACACTGGGTACATGAAATAGTATCCAAATTATCGACCATATAATTATATGGAACGCAATTAATACATCCATTCATTACATGTTCTGCATATCTAAAATATATTCCATCATAATTGCATAAATGAAGAAATATCTTTGCTTTGCACAGCTCTGAAGTATTAAGTATCTTGTGCCAGCAACACATAGTGAACTTTTGCCAAAACTACCTCTATCACATGTAGCATTCTCTTAAAGGATTCAAAATATTTTCATGCAAGCAAATAAACCACCCATTCTACCATGAACAACAGTATTATACCACCAACAGAATGTGTTCAGCTAAAAGTCAGCAATGCATCCATACTTAATTCTATTAATGTTTGCCCAAGAGTGCATATATGTGTTCAGTGGTTTTATTCCCATGTGAATCCTGCCTTCATTTCATTGGAGAAAATATCTCGCTTGCAATTAGTATTAGTATGAAGTAAATTGGCACCCTATTTAGAGAGCTTGAAAAAGTTTACACTTTTGATTACAACTCACAGAACCTCCCAGACAGTTGGGACCATAATCTAAACAGGTAACTTTTTCAAGGTTTGACTATTCATGTGTAATATTCTATCCTTATCCAGTGACTTTTGGATCATGTTAGAAGAGTATATTTGAAGCTGTTATATGCATATTTAGTCATTCCAAAGGGTCTTATTAAAAACAACTGTTATTAAGTGAAAACAAAGCCCAACTTCCATATTATAATGTTCAAGAAAGGTTTTCTTTATGGCCAAGTTCTGTTTTTTCTGTGGCTTCTTTTGAAGTTATTAAGTGCCAAACTTTTAAAAAGCAAAACATTGCAATTCTGTGACCCCTAGTTTCAGAAGCCTAAACGTTTTTGTTGAACTAATCAGGAGCTACAGCTGACCAAAGTACTAATTACTATCTGGGCCAGTTAAAGCTATAAACTATGTTTATAAACTGATCCTTTGCATATTTGGCTTTATAAGTCTTCTTAGCAAATCCTTTTGAAACTGAGGAAATGCCTTTCCTCTGGACCTTTCTGCTGAATTAATTTTAATCCACAAGTAAACCACATAGAATTAATAGCAGATTCTCTACAGTGATTCAAATTAAACATTGAAGAGGATCCGCTTCAGTGCATAACCAGAAGAAGAAAGGCTATTATTTAGCAATTTTCTGATTTACAGGGAGAATGAATTGTATTGAGCAGAAAAACTCTTTCCTGAATCTCAAAATAGCTAATCGGAGGGAAAGCATAAATGTGATGAATCAGCCTTAGTAAGTACTACACATTTTAGACAGATTACCCTGGGGGTTATTCCTTTTGTCCAGGTGTAATGTCAAAATACTGAGCTGGAATCTGATTTCCTGTTAGGGCACTCTGATCATAGGATATGGTATTTGGAGGAAGTGCTATTTCATTTGTATTCTAACTCTTCCTTTCCTCCTGAAAGCTCCTCTGAATTTTGTCAGAGCCCCAGAAAGATTGTGAGAATCAATAATATAGAGCAGTGGTTCTCAACCTGTGGGTCCCCAAATGTTTTGGCCTTCAACTCCCAGAAATCCTATCAGCTGGTAAACTGGCAGGTATTTCTGGGAGTTGTACGCTAAAACATCTGGGGACGCACAAGTTGAGAGCCCATGATGTAGAGGGTGGGGAAGAGCAGGATTGGCAAAATCCAAACTTGTCTCCCTCCACTGGATTGCAGCCCCTTCCTAGAATGAGAGGAGCTCTTTTATTTTATGTATCTATACATATTTATTATGTCGCCTTTCTCCAGAAGTGGGAACCAAGGTGGTTGACAGATAAAATTAGTTATCCACTGGAGTGCAAATCTGGATGCAACCCACTGATTTGAAATAAGAAAAACTCCTGATTTTAGGATTGGCAGGAAGCAACTCTCCCATGAAAATTATTTCGGCCCAGTAAAATATCATTAGTTTTCTACCTCACAAAAAAGGCTCTCCTACTTTTCCCCAGGCAAGGTGAAAGAAAAGGGGCTAAGCTATGATGCAAAAAATTAATACAGATACATTTCCCAACATTCTCAGGCTAAATAAAATATACAAAACAAACTTTCTTATTTTCCATAAAGAGTTTTACAAATCTCAAAGCATTTTAAAACTAAAATTAGAGATCGCACGAAAGGAAATAACTTTTTTTTAAAAAAAACTATTAATAAATCATACACAATAACTTAAACAATAAGATTTATGCAAAATGTTAGTTTAAGGATCCTTTTTTGACTGTTCTAAATATTCACAAGTCTTCTTTTCTTCCAACAAAATATAATTTAAATGGGTATAGCATACTGGAATGGTTACAAAACAGGTCTTATTATAACTGCTTTCACAATAAAGAAAGAGAACTTTCTATTAAGGTATGGTACTAATTCAACTACCTTTCCACTAAAGGAATAATTGACCTCTGAATTAATTTGTCAGATATTAAATCATGACACTCATACTAATTTGCAGACATCAGGATATCTAAATCAATAAACATGCAACATTAAAAGAATGAAGAACTCCTTTTAAAGTCATGCCTAAAATTTTCAGTTGGAAGTTTGAACATATAAATCTTAGCTAAATTTTCAGTATTGAAACTATTCATATAAAAAGTAAACAGATTTCTAGTTCATTCAAATTTTAATTTACCAATAAATCTATCAAGCAAAATTGGTTCCCAATCCAGGTGGACAACAGAAGCTGGTATGCCAGAAGTCACATCTTTGGAAGTCTTCATCATGTGCCTTATAGATGATCTCCCTCCTGGGTTTATTTTGATGTTCAGGAGAAAGGATGTGGTATCTTGAGAAATCCAGGCCCCCGTTTCCCTTGAGTTACAGGTACTGGGCTCCTATTAGAGTTGGTAACTTTTTCAGTAAAAATCTATGTATCTTCCAAATGGTGGCTCGACCCTCATCACCAGCGTCCCTGGGTCACTTTTGAACTGGTATTATTATTATTATTAATTCATATACCAATTTTATTTCTTGATTGAGAATCAAAGTGTCTACTGTCTATGAGGCAAATCTGAGAGCAGAAACCTGTTTCCACTTTTTGTTTTAGCTGGATTGGGGCAAGGGACTTCAATGAGAGCTATTTCCCTATAAGCACAAAGCTTTATTTCGTGTCAGCGTTTAACAATGAGGGCTAGCAGCTTACCTTTATCCACTAATGAGAGGCCACAGAAATTTAAAATAAAACAATATTAGATAAGCTGATTTTCTTTTTAAAAAACCAAACTAATAAATATGCTATAGCTTTTACTTAACATGTAAAACAATGATGCACATACATTATAATCACATTCTCTCGCAGAAACAAAGGAAAAAAATATCACTCATGCTCATCATGCATACTTGGAAATTTCCAGAAATGCAACATTCCCAAGTAAAATTTCAATACAATATTATCTACAGGATGCAGTTTCAAACAGTATTTTCTTTCATTTCAATTATTGCAGCATGCTGGTTAAAAAACACTTTCTTACCAAGCTCTTCAAGCTCTGAGGTCATTGACTTAGACCGCAAGGTCAGTGCAGTGGTTGGAGCCCGTTTTGGAGGTGGAGGGGCTTTGCATTAAACAGAAGGACATACAACATAAGTAAAGATACTTCAGTATATGCTAATACAGTCACTGCTCAAATTCATCCCCAAAATGCACTAGAAATTAAATGAGTGTCCTTTTGATCTTTAGTAATAACTCCCAAACATTCATATTCATTTCTACATTCTACAAAAAAGGACATTCTACAACATCTATTTCAGTTTTAGAATTTTTAAAACGTTGGGCTGAGCAAGGTCCCCACTTTGATCCAGGGTCTCATTCAGTTTGGCTTTGATTCGGGTCAGAATAATCCAAACTGAAATTTTGAAAACCTGGGTGCCTGTTGTGCCTTTAACTGTGAATTTGCTCTGGGAAACAAAAAATGGTGACAACCCATTAAAAAACATCCATGAAGTTTATAATCTGAAAATTTACCTCTTTACAGAGGGTATGTACTCTGCCAAAAAAAGAAAATACATCTAGGAGGTTACCTTAACAACTGCCACAACATTTTTGTATGCAAAAATCATTAGATTTTACAAAAGGAAAACTGCCTCAAAGAGAGAACTAATCTTATACTACTGTATCTCACTTGATACCTCTTCAGATATTAAGACATGACATTACAGAGGCCTTAAATTTTATACTGCTGTAGCACATATAGAGCTTCAGGTAGACAACTTACTTAACATTAAAAAATTCTGGCATTATCTGACTGAGCAGAAATCATGAACAGAAGAATGGAAGGCAATGAAATTTCTATAATGCTGTTTCCAAGAAGTTGAAAAGGGATAGGGTTTTTCCAAACATTTATCTTATAAATCTCAATGATAAGGAAAGGAAAATGAGCTAGAGATGTTAAGACATTCTATCATCCAGAAAAGGATATAATTTTTTGTCTGTACTTGCCACACAAAAAGATCAACATCCAATGATCAAATGTAACTAAAATATTTGTCAATAAAATGTTTGCTGTTTTGAACCCACAGCTGAAAAATCTTTTCAAATATCACAACCAGAAAGAAAAGCATAGCATTATCATGTCAAAAGAATAACCTTTTAATTTCCAAGTACACTGGCAAAACCCAGCTTACTGCAAGTAGGTTTTATGATAATATTAGAATTTGCAAATACAAAACTGGCAGCCATTTGGCAAAATCTGTACAACTTAACGAAATGTATTTTCAAGCAACACATATCCTCACACAACTGCTCCAGTAATCTTAGAAGTAGATAATGGACAGTAATGCTGACCAGTTGTGTCTAGAGGTAAAGAGTAGATACATGAATATTTTTTTCTATACAACTGCTCAAGGCTATTCATCCCACCATGGATGTTTCATTTTCTTATAGTCCTATCAAACGATCAATGAATACACATTTTTACTGGCTTTTAGATTGCCCCAAACTGTTAGTGACTTATTATGCCTGCAAAACATTTACCAGTCACTGGCTTGGCAAAATAACATACAGTATGGTGATAAAAACTATATGTGGAAGGTGACATGCTACAGTTCCAAAACTTTCAAAATAATTTTGATGCAAATGATATCAAGAAATACACAAATCCCATACAACTTTTAAAACAAAAGCTTGGTTTAAAGAACACATCCTTAACAAACAATGCAAGAAGCTAAATTACTCCATCTTCTGAGGTATCGTATATTCCGGAATACAAGATGACTGGGGCATAAAATGACCCCCCCCAATTTTTCAAGATAAAATACAGAGTTAGGGATATACTCTGCATTTAAGACTACCACACTCTTCCAAGATAATGCCCCCATGGCCCCTGCTGCTCTCCGTTCAAGGACCTCCTCACACTCGTTGCTAACCTTCTTTGAAGACCACTTGGCTTGCCTAGGCCCAAGGAAGTGCCTCCGGACGCCAACTCCTAGCAGCGATGGGAGATGGCGTGTCTTGGATGTGCTCTCAGAGGCATGCTGGGAGCAGTAGTTCCGTGACTCCTACTGCTCCCAGCCTGCCTCTGAGATCACATCCAAGGCATGCTATCACCCAGCGCTGCTAGGAGTTGGCGTCCGGAGGCACTTCCTTGGGGCTAGGCAAGCCTTTGGAGGAGGCAAGCGGCGAGGGCAGAGGAGGCCCTTGAATGGAGAGCAGCAGGGGCCGCTGGGAAAGCCCAGCGGGCCATCACCCCTAGCCAGTCTCTGTGGCCGTGGGGCTTTCCACTCCTCCTCCCTCCCTCCTCAAGCCGCGCCACTAAGGGCGATTTAATTTTTTTAAAACTTATTTTAATTTATACCCGGCATACTAGACGACCCTCAACTTTTCATATTATTTTCCAGGCTTAAAAAGCTGTCTAGTATGCTGGAATATATGGTACTATACTTTTTTGTCTACTGACAATACACTTTTCGGTATAGAAATGCATTTCTTGGAAATAACCAGAGAACGAGTGAGCAAACAAGTCTCCCATTTCTTTGACCTCTGACACTTCCAGGCACTTTTCTTTTGGCCTGAAAAAATGGTGAGGCCTGATTTGAAAAACAGAAGTGAACTTCTAACCATCTGCATTTTTGTGCCAAAGGCCCAAATGATAGAGAACTAGTCATGAGGGTAATCACTACTAATCATGAGGGTAATCACTACTGCTATATTGAATATGGCAAAAAGAAACAAGTTTCCAGCATAAATGTATTATGGCTTTGTTCCATATTACCAAGGAGCTCAGCACAGAGGGTTCTACATCTCTGGGAAATACACACTAATTGTTATGGGATGAACAGAATAAGGAGGCACCAATTCTTTTGGGGAGAAACTACTAACTAGGACACCAAAAAAAATCCACACATTTAACCAGAATGTTGACACACACTGGCTAGAAGTGTCTGTTTGCACTCAGCTCTCACTTTATTGCCGTCTACTCAAACAAGAATGAATTTGGAAATAAACCCTTTCTTCATTAAAATAATGATTACACACATTATCTTGTGGAATAATGAACAAATTGAACAGCACATACATAAAACATTGTTTAATAATTGCTGCCTTAAGTTGTTTGGTCTGTAGAGGAGCATGAAAAAAACAGTTCAAACAATCGAAAGACTGTACCTTTCTTTCTGGCTGTGTCATCTGGATCAAGATTCCTGGTTACTGTGACAACTTTAAGTACCAAGTGATTGCCTCCGTGCCGAATCATGTTAACCACCTGCCTGTGGCCAACTTTTACTACATTTTCATTATTAACCTGCAAGGAAAAAGGGAATAGGATTAAATGAAAACATCGGCAGAATACCTGGTTTTAAAAGCTATATAAAGAAGGAGGTCATTTGTAAGGCCAATGTGACATTTGCTAATCCTGATACGTACTGGCCTTACTGTACTTCCTGGTTTTCTGGATTTTTCTCTATAGTTCTCAGCTTAAAAGTATACCAAAATACATTTAAAAGTTTATTTTGTGGCAAAAAAGTAGTTTTAAAATGTATTAATGCACATTTTCAAATTGAATTTTTAAAAACCCTGCAGATTCCTGAGAAAATGGAATGGAACACATCTATAGGTAAACACAGGCAAGAATGGCACAGATTGAAAACTCACTGTGAAATAACGAGCTCCAGACACATATATAAAATAAAGGGCCAATTATTGACCTAACATGCAAACTAGTTTCTCCTGGGCAAATGCCAACTATTTTGAGGCGGAAGCAACTAATGTGAGTCTTTAGCTGAGGGACATATATCAACCCATGACCATCTCCTTCACACACATCTTGGGCGAAACACCAGATCCTGAGAGCAATCCATCCTCATGAGTTGCTCACTGTGTAATGATCAAACTGTAAGCCTTGAAAAAAATCCTAATGCATCAACTATTACTGATAAATATCTAGGAAACTGGAACAGATAATGGCACAATTCCTACAAAACATAAATGCCCATCCACTAACATAACATACCTTAATCCCCAACCCCACTCCTATAGCCCTTTACATTGCCAGAGCATTGACTCTGAAAAGCTTTCCAGGATTCTGGAGCAATTTTGGGGGTTAAAAAAAAGGAGATCCCATGGTTCACCTGACGAAAACAATCCCATTGAACCCCCGGGTCTGTGTTATATATGTAACATCATTATTTTTCACAAGTGAACGTTTCTTATACTTATTGTGAATCAAACTATTGAGATCAACAAATTAATGAGAAATTATGCTCATCCAGCAGAGTTACCTTTTTCTTTCATTCCAACACCATAACAGGTGGTAGGCATGAGGTGGCAGAAAGTGAAGGAGGGTTGTTTGAACTCTAATGCCAAACTGCTTATTTCATTTCCAGCTTTTCTAAAGAACTACAACATTGATTAGATCCTGAATGGTATGCTAATTTCTAAACCCTTTGCTAGGTACATACCCTTGGTTAGCTCTGAAAGAAATCAATTTAATAGTGAAAAAGGAAGCACTGATTTTAGTGTAATTTATTTTCTTCTTATTCCTGGCATTATATTCCACCCCCCTGAAAAGCCTATTGCTTATAAATATAGCAGAAAGACAAATTGTAAGGGTGATGGTCTTGCAGTACATAGTTAGATCATTCTGAGAGCAATTAGGTATAAACAAAACCTACGCATCCACATGTTATTTTCAGACCAAGTTATATACCATATTTTCCAGCATATAAGACGACTGGGTGTACAAGACAACCCCCCACTTTTCCAGTTAAAATATAGAGTTTGGGATATACTTGCCATAGAAGACTACCCCTCTTCCAATACACACCAAATAAAAATTTAAAAAGTATCAGATTTGATTTCAATATGGTAATTTTCCTATTACTGTACCTCCTTCTCTGCCTCTCGGATTTCGCACCTGCGCACCTGCACCGCTTGCAGTCTTCAGGAGCGAGATCTGAGACGCAGAGGAGGAGGTACAGTAAGAGGATACAAGGGTGGGTCAGACAGGTAAAAGAGGTGTGTTTTTCTGGGCCCAGAGCCACTCTATCCCTTTTTTCCATACCCCGGGCGACCCGGAAGCTTGCAGCTTCCTCCGCCCTTCACTTACACCTTCCCGGTGAGGCGCCCCTTCACCTCACAATCGGGACAGCATTAAATCCATGAATTCTGATGAATGGATGTTCTTCTACCGTACTTGTACAGCATCACCCTTAATGCTTTCATACAGTCGTTGCATACGACAAGGACGCGGCCACTGCCATTTTTGAGCTCCCCACACTATATGCGGCAACCATAGATTCTCCAATCTAAATTGGAAGTTTCAGCAAAAAAATATTTTTCCCTTCTTCAGTGCCACTGTCAAACATTTGTCCAAACCAAACTTCATGCTGATATTGGTGCTAAAGATTCAGACAGTGTTAGTCAGAGACTGGATTTCAGTTTTGGTTTTCCCATACAGCAGCTGCTGCAGCTTCTTCTTCTTCCTATTATTAGAATGCATATAGGCTGGGAGGGTAAAGTTACATGGGATCTGACCTGTGATGGTGTAACTGCATATAAATACACAGAATTACCAAATAGAAAAAAACCTGGAAAATGATAATAAAAATGCTAATAGCTAACAGAACACTGCCATATACCCAAGATCTCAACTGTCACAATGCTGGGTCCTGGCCCGGCCCCTTAACCACACACACAGAGACAGTGATCAATTAACTATTTATTGAATAATAAAAAACAGGTGAAAAAGTAATTGTCCAATTAAGAAATTGTCAAATAGTCCAAAGTGAAAACAAGTGAAGTGCAAAAAGCAAAAAGCATGGAACCAAAAAGCAAGGTAATCCGTGGAAACACAACAAGGCAAAGTCCATGAGAAAACAAGGTCCTAGGCAAGGTACTTGGCAAAGCAGCCAGACTATGGCTTCCAGGAACATGGTCGCTTCACTCCCTTCAGATCAGAAGTGGCTGACCAACTGAGGAACTGTTCCCAGGGAACGTATACTTAATCCCCCCCCCTTTTGGGAACCCATCGCCGCTCTAGGCTTCGTCTCCATTCCTTACGATGGGACTCAATGCTTCTCCTACGATCAAAACACCCTTCAGGCCAGTCCGCAGCTGGCTCACTATCTTCCTGAGAAGCTGCCTCCCCTTCTGTTTCCATCAACTCATCCCCCGCAGGTTCCCAGATGCGTTCCTGGGAACCGTGCCCTCCTGGTCTCTCATAACTATCAGAATCTGGGTCATCCTGACCTTCTCCATCCGAATAAGCCTCAGGCTAGGTGTCATCCCACTGCAAACTATCTGTTGGAGATGCGGGCCCAGCAGCCCCATCATCCGCTTCACCTGTATCTACAGCAATCGGGTCCAAAGCAATTGGAACCCCCGGGACGGCCCCCTGGCCCCCCGGCTGGAATGGAGGCTGGGTTGCTACATCAACACTCTTCTAACAACCTTGCTAAATAGTTTAGTATGATCTCTATCCCTTGGCCAGTTCTTTATTCTTCATAATTTTCTAGTTGGCACTTACATAATTCTTAAAAACTCAAATATCCAAACAATGAGCAACATATTTCTTTTTAGCTTTAGTGTGTGTATGAAGGGAGTGCAGATCTATAACAAATCATAGACTAATAATAACACATATAAATTTTTATGGTGAAAAGTAACAAATGGCTTAAGATGTGCACCATCTGTTGGCATCATTATGTATGATGATAATAGGACACTTATCTAACAACTGGCATAGGAACAAATTGATACCATACATTTTAAAACTCCTAACAAAATATGCCCATAACTGAACATGAAAAAAGTGTTGTGGTTATTAACTTTGAATACGTTTTGATGGTTTTTAACTGTGAATGTTTTAGTGCTGTTTGTATTTAATTCTTTTTAATGGTTGCATATTTATATATTCTAAATTTTATATTAATGTTTTTATAACAACAACAACAACAACATGAGCTAGAAGACTACTGTATATTCTGATGACTTATGAGTGGCAACCACAGAGGGTTGTTCCTTCCAGTTTATTGTAAAAGTTTAACCAACTGTACTCACGAAAAAGTTGACCTCACATATGTTGAGAGAAGGGTTTGGGTTCGAAATTAATGTTTTTTCTATCACCCATTCAAGTCAAGCATCCTTCCACCAATGCCACCTCAGAGGGTTAGCTGCCCCCCGCCACCATTTCCCCATCTGAGCAATTCAATTTTGGGGAAGTGGTATTATGACAGGCATAGCACAGGGGGGGCTCAGTGTTTCTACTAGGTGTTCCTGGGCAGGAATGTGGAAGCTGCTACCTTAAGATCCCATGTGGCCTTCTAGGTCCTTATGTGTAGCCTTTTGAATAAATCTAAATGTTATAGAACAAATCCTTTTTAAAATACATTTTTGTCTTTTATATTTTACTTTTAAAATGAACATATTTAAAATAACAAATAAAAAAGTGCTAAAGAAATAACCCACCCAGGTTGACTGACAGAATATTAGGAGGCATTTTAAATTACTGTTGCTCTGGGCATAAATATTTCAGTAAATCAATCTAGATTAAACAAAATAATCAAGGAGAAGGGACTTCCTTTACAAACATACTATCTGTGAAGGGAGGATTATGTGTGCATTTGTGGAGCATGCAGTTAATTGAGTGTCACAGTAAGAGGCTGATTTAGCAGGTTAGACAGAATAGATGATGCGGAATGAATTTAAATTACTAGATATATTTGAAACCTTACTTAAGAGTATTCCCGCTTAAGGGCATTTTGAGTTAAGAGCTATCGCTTGGCCCAGGTTTTACTTTGACATAAGAGTGGCATTTTAAGTTAAGAGCTTGCGACAGAGGGAACGCTAGCATGAGAGTACAGGACTTTAGGGCTACAAGGGAGCAACCTCTGTGTCTCGTGCTCTTGTCCGCTTTGGGGAACTTTGGGTTAGTTGATTTTGTGTGGTTTTTATTCCTGGTACCTTTGGCTTCATGAAGAAAGGTGGGGGGGGGGGGCGAAGCAAGAGTAGGAAGGAGGCTGGAATGAGTAAAGTATGAAGAAAAGGATGGTTCTGTCTCTTCACTTTGTGCTTCCTTGCCACAACATTGTGCTTCTACAATTTTAAAATACACCTTTCTTTTTATTGTCCCATGTGAATATGCAGGTTTTTGCTTTGCTGTTAACACTAACCAGCATACATTTTATTGCCTCAAATGTGCTTTCTTGCTACAACCTTATGCTTCTACCATTTTGAAGTTGATATTTCTTTTTTATTATTCCATGTGAATGTGCATGTATACATTACTTATTATTTCTAAAGTACATTTTCTTGTTTAAAAACATGCAACAAAATGGGGGCTCGAATGGATTAATAACATTTCAATGCATTTGAATGGGAAAATTCAGTTTGAGATAAGAGCATTTTGAGTTAAGAGCTCAGTCATGGAATGAAACTTTTAAGTCAAGGTATCACTGTATTATGAAACTGTCTTTAGGTATTGAAAACCAAACCAGAAAGCTTTTGGAAAGTGCCATTATACCAGGAAAATGGTTACACTTGGAAGGTATAATTGTTTGAATGTGGGAATATTTTCCAAGTTAGATGTGGAGTTTTGATTAATGCATTAATCACAAAGCTATTAGCACCACTTTGCTTTCTCCTGCTCACCAGCAAGAATGGATGTAAATGGCTGTTTGTACTGTAGAATAGTTAATGTGTTTGCATGTATAAAAGGTGGCCAAATAATTTCCAGAAAAATAAATATTTCAAAGAAATATGAAAAATTAGAATGGTTTGCCAATTACTTAAAACCATGTTTCCAATCCATCAGAAACAAGTGTTTTCTTGTCCTTGATGGATTGGCAACCTTGGCAAATTTCCCAACCTACTTATGGGGAATTTACGAGAAATAGACAACTGTCCAAAGTCTTACAAAAAACATGTATGGGGATGTCTTAAGCCCTGGGATTATCAAACTAAAGCTTGTGACCTAGGCCCCTCATGATGTTAGTAAGTGTTATACATTAAGTACAAGCAATAGTAAGAGCTTGTCATTCAAACACAAGCAAGTGCATGCTACATACTGTATTTTTCTGTTAGACAGTTAGGACCAAAATCTAAGTTGAAGGAACTGTTCCCATATAAAATGAAATGAGATCCTTCTTTCTCACTTTAGAAAGATTGGGTAAGAAACGTTTCACTGAGCTTACTTGCTTCTATTCAGAAGGTACATGAAAAATAAAATTGAGAATGAACCCTGGTGCTAAAATAACTGAAATGAAAGAGAAAATTAATGAAGTCTCAGGAAAGTTTTTGCATGTTGCATCAAGAAATCACTTCACCTTTGCAAAATGATGCAAGCTGGTACTGAGTTGGAAACTTGCACATTGGCCTTCCCACTTGCCTGAAGCTGAATTCACCCAAACTGGAACATTTGTAACCTTGTAACCTGTCTGGAGGTGACCCATAAAACTGGAAACTTGGGGCCAGGCCCTGAGATCTGGCAGCCCTAAATATATGTTATATTTGTTTGCATAGTTGACCTATAAAGCCCTATATGGCCAGATTGTATCTCCTAGTATAAACCTACCCAGGCCCTGAAATCCACAGGAGGCACACTTCTCTGGATCCCACCAACATCGCAAGCAAGGTTGGTGGAAACACAAGAGAGGGACTTTTTGGTGGCTGGGCCTCAATTTTGGAACTCCCTGTCCAGGGAAGCCAGAATGACCCCCTCCCTGCTGTCCTTCTGGTGCAAGGCTAAGACTTTTCTATTCAGGCAGAATAAAGTTTTTAAGATCTAGAGATGGGTGTTATGTGGTGTTTTGTGTAAATTGGTTTTAGAGCCTTGTCATACATGCCACCGGAATCGCCACCAATTGTGTTGATCTTGACGGCGCCTGCCCAGGAGATATGGGGTCCTATCGCCCCACACCATCCTGGCTTCCTCCCTACCTTATCACATGAGGGGGAAGCATTGTTAAGGGCAATGCAACACGGGAAGCCTCCCATGTTGTCGCTGGCAGCCAATTTCAGTGGTGACCTGGTGGTGGCAAAGCTGTTGTGTAACTGGAGTTGTTGCTGAAATTTTCTCCATGTGAAGAGGTTCTATATGTTTTTAATTATTCATTTTTTAAAATAGTACCTGGTTTAATTTTATCTTGATGTTTATAGTCTTTAGGTTTTATGTTGTATATTACATTGTTTCTACCACCATTTGCTACTTTGAGATTCTTTTAGAGAAAAAAGTGGAGGAATCATAATATTTATTATTATTATTTTACTTTCCATTGGATCAACAATGATCAACAGCAAGATTTAGACTTGGGTTCTAAATGTGCAATACAGGCAGAAATTTCCAAGAAAAGAATAAGAAATTATTATTACAAGTGACTACTTTTTTTGAGTATGTGAAAATAGAGACACATGTCTGAAAAAATCTTTTGTCAAAAATGATTCTACCTTTTTCCTACCATTTGAAATGACAGCATACATCAATCAGATGACACTTAAAAATTCAATGAATGACAAAAAATACATAATTTTCAGATGAAAGAAGAGTCCTTATTCTCACCAGACATAAATAAATTAACAAGCTTAATACCAATAGCCCCATCTCTTTTCCCCTCACTTTTTTCTACCCACACTAAGCAAGAAATAAGAATAATATGATCACGATTTAAGATTCTAAAACATATGGTTGCCTCTAATTTTCCAATCTCACAGACTAACATAGGATGTTTAAGAATGAGAATCAAATGGTAAATGGTAATATTACACTCTGTACCTTCAATCAGAGTCTGCTCACAACTGCGACTGCAATAAAACTTAAAAATAAATTAAATCATCCACATTGTCAAAAGAAAATGAAAATGAAATCAATATTTTATTCACAGAATTAAAAAGCTGGGATAATGGAAATTCATATATTTATTTATTTATGTATTCATTTATTTATTCGATTTGGTATACCGCTCTCTCCGGAGCCCAGAGCGGTTTATCCAATATGAGTACCAGAAATACCACTTTATTTTTTTATCTGTGTGGCATCACCTCTGTCTTTCCCATATTTCAACTAAAACACCTTGAATTTTGATTTCACAGGGTTCCAATTCAGGGAAAATTCTTCTATGAATAGAAAAGATGGAGACTAGTTGAAGACTATTGGCGCAGCTGGCAGGGAGTCAGCTGCATTAAGATCACTACTGACAGAAAGGTCATGAGTTTGAAGCCAGCCCGGGTTGGAGTGAGCTCCCGACCAAAATTGTGTAGCTTGTTGTTGATGACTTGATGACAGTTAATAGCAACAGATCATGTATACCAGTGGTTCTCAACCTCTGGGTCCCCAGGTGTTTTGGCCTACAACTCCCAGAAATCCCAGCCAGTTTATCAGCTGTTAGGATTTCTGGGAGTTGAAGGCCAAAAAGTTTGCGGACCCACAGGGTGAGAACCACTGCTGTATACAGTAAATTAATTGTACATGGGCACAGATGGGGGGAACTGATCAGTGCATGACAATTTAAAGTAGCCCTTTAAAGCAGAAAATGGTTACTATGAACACATATATGCACATCTGAACTTGAGAAGTTCATACTTCTCCAAATGCCCCCTAATCTTCAGGGTTTTTTTTAAAAAAGACCTGACAATTAGGCTGAAAAAACAAGCAAGCAATTACTTTATGGAATATTAGGAGTGTTTTAAAGCATTGCTTACTATGGAATATCTGGAAGACACATCTTTTGGTCTTGAGATGCAACCAGAAAAGGATTTGAGGCACAAGGGTTAAACACAATTCATTGAAAATTGGCTTCACATTTTTCCAGAGACAGCGAGGAACGTTTTCACTATGGTTTGGGTTCTCTCTGGTCTTTTAAGACCTGGCAGCAAACAGCAGCAAGGCATATTTGAGGTTTTGAGAGTGGAGTGGGCACTAAAAAAAAAAGGGTACTCTGGAAGAAGAACATGCTCATTCTGGAAGAATAACATGGCAACCAGTTACATAGCACCTATTTCTCAGAGGCAAACAACTGAGTTTCAAATTAAAGTTCCTTGCTTAAGTACAAGTTGCTGCTTGCTTAGGTAGATTGAAGGTTTACACTCCAAAATGGAAATCTGTTGTTTTCTCATTCTAACACTTCTTTCACAGAATGGACCCAGGGAAAAGACTGGATTGACAACCCTCGGAAACGCTGTAGTTACATAGTAGTAAATGGCCCCCAGGGAGGAATTTACATTTAATTTCTAACTTTTCTAACAATGATTATACATGGCTATATAAAATAACTTTGATGAGTTCTTTGCCACTGGCCTTGGTATCAGTTGACTGGTTACACTTTGCTTATGACATGCAAGAGAAGTTATGAAAGGGTGCAATAGTCATGCCACTAAAACATCACTAAGATATTAAGGACTTCATCACACTTACTGTTGGATCCATGGGGATTCACCAGCTTTTGCAATGTATCTGCGGGGCAGCAGGGGCTGCAGCGATGCTTTCCTATTCCATGCTGGCCAGTAGAAAATGGGAAGCCTCCCATGTTCTAGGCAGAGCATCCTAGGATGCTTGTGGCACAGTTCATCTACAAAGCCTAGCCGGAAGTGAGTGTGTGTTATGTGATTAGTGGTGTGGGGCTCCGTAGAGAACTGCAAACATCCTAGAACGCTTGCAAAGCCCCATGTGACCATGTCATATATGGCCTTCGCCCAGTATCTAAATGTTCCTAGCATAGAAGTCATCAAAGCAAACCCATAGAAGATACAAACTCCAAAGTAATAAGCCACTCTTTCCCACCATTGATACTTGTGTTCGGTGTTTCTTTTGCACAAGAAATCACTATGCCCCATTCCTATATTTAATAATCAATGCAATTCTTTTTCTAGTGTGCCTGTCTAGGGGCTGAATAGAAATTGCTATGGGGATCTATACCTCTCCCTGCACATTTTGTCCATTATTTTCAAATCATGCCCACATGCCTCACAAACATGAAACTATGGCTCTTTATTACCCCCACATTGCCATTGTTCTGCAGAAGTTAGGCAGAATATGAGTCATTCTCCCTGACCAGGTATGAGGAAATGGAGTCAATGGAGCACAATGATTGCAACCTCCACACTCTCTTTAATGTTAATACTTGTTAAAAAGACCAGATGTGGTCTTCACCCTTTTAGTGTTTCTTAAGTTGGCTGATGTAAGGACTCACCTGCCTTAAGCAGGGCCGATGCCTGCTTAGAAGGGGTTTAGAAATCCTGTTTTGGTTGTGCTGGCATCCATCTTGGAGAGGTGGCTGCAGCCAGCAACCATTAGGGGAAGGGAAGCCAGAGCAAGGGGGCGTGGCCTTGCAGGCTTGTGCCTAGCTACAGTGTAGAGGCTGTGATTTGCTAGAGTAGAAGGGGAGGAGTTGGAGCTGACAGAGTAGAAGTCCTGTCAGAGAAAGTTTCAGTCTGGAGTCTGGAGTTTGGAGCGAGGCTGTGCAGATGCACATCTCCAGCCTCTGCTGTTTAGAGTCAGGCTGTAGATTCAGCATCTACGCCTGAGGCAGTCTTGAGCAAGGTTTCTGGGGGAGTATCACCAGAGCCTTGGCAACAGAGACTGACAGTCTGTCCTAAGCAATTCACCACATAGGAATAGGCTGGACTAGTGGGAGTCACGACTCAGTTCTGACCGCCCTTAGGGCCAGTAGTCATTCTAGTGGGAAGCTTGTGGAAGAGTGCCAATTAGAACTGTTCTTGTGATAGGCAGTTGGGTTACCTGGTCATCTCTGGAGATAGAGTGACAGATAGTTGGACTCTTAGACTGTGTGGGTTACGAGTAACCCAGTAGTAGCCAGACTCAGGGAACGATCTAGGTGATTAGATGTTCCAGAAGTTTAGTACAACAACCATCTAGTGGAACTATTAGGTGGGAGTTGGGAGACAAGTCCTAGTACTGTCTGTGGAACTGAACGAAAGATCTTAAGAAGTAATAATAACCTTTTATAGTCTGAAACCTCTACGCTCTAGCACATAGATGATCTTGTAACCATCACGCTGTTCTAAGTCTATCATTGCTGTAACTGTACGCTAGTTGCCTCTTTGTAGAACCAATACGATCTGTGCCTATTTTATAGCCTCATTTATAGCCACACCAGTATTGATCATGACTGAACTCTGTTGCCACTCTCAAAGAGAAACTAAGGATTAGATGGAACTGGGTGTAATCTAGGCTGACACTTGGGTTATTTCATGGAGGAGAAAGAAGGAGGCATTAGCTGTCTTCTACATAAACCCATTCCCCAAGAAAGTAGGACCCAAATGAGACAATGTGCACTCTGTAACAACATAGTAGTTGGAGTTAGGATGTGAGGGTTTATCAGTAGTTGTAACAATTCTTTGCTATTTTTTGTAACTGGCACAATGTCATCTGCATATCTTACTTCCAATTTTCATATCAAAGTCTAATCCAGGTTTACGAATGACACATTCAGCAAAAAAGTTAAAACAGATAGGATACATAAATGCAGGCCTTCCTAACCCTTTTGGCAATTGGAAACCATTCTGTTACTCAAATTAGGTCCTAACAGTGGCCTCTTATCCCTATTTCTCTCTCCCTTTCTTTAAAAGTGATCATAGTTTTTCATGTTGCTATGTAACAAAAATGTTGCAGTGGAGCGTGTGTACAAAATTGTATGATGAAATCAAAAATATCAACTGAAAAATGGGGGATAATTTTCCATGTCCTACATGTTTGCCAGCAAATGTGGATGAGAGACTAAAAGCAAGAATGTGTTTGCAAATGAGAAAACTAAAATGTAGGCATGGGAAGAAAACTGTGTGTGTTTGCTATGTTGAAATGGATGCAACAGGAAAGTGGTTATGGTCGAGTTACACTTAAAATTTGCCTTTATAATGCAAAGGAAAAAGTGCCAGTGAGGACAGGAATGTGCAGGATTGGATACCAATTTGTTTGAATGGTTGTGTGCATGATATGTGAATCAAGCCATTGGAAGGCATGAACAGTCATATGCAATCAGACACTGTTAGCATTGCATTCACCCTGTCTGGACCTGCCCACAGTTATCAGCCACAGCAAATTACAAGGTGAAGGAAGGTTATCGAAAAGAAAGGGGAAGCAGGACCCAAGGGCAAAGAGAACATAAAAATGCCAGTCTAGAAACATCATTCAATCTTCCTGAAGAGAAGGAACCAGCTCTTTCAACATTGCTGTCAGGTAATGAGACCACAAAATGAGAAGCTGGGTGCTTACATGCTACAAAAATTCAAACCCCAGAATGTTCAGAAAGTCTTGCTGGATGCAAGTTAACAATTTTGGTGCAAGATATATATCTAAGCTTCTTGAGTTCATATATCCTACGCAAAGTACAGCTAAGAAACACAGCATAGACATTCTAATTCCAATTAAATTTCTTTGATGGCTCAATCAGGTACAGCCCCTGGAAGCATCAAGTTGATGAGTTGACATTACCTTATTCTTCCACTTTGATGTAAACTGACCTGTTGCAAATAGAGCCCTACTGTGCTCCACTGGATTTTGGACCTCTATGATTCCATGTAAAGATTTATTGAAATGTAAAGACTCAAAATTAAACTGTGGGAATTAAGGTGGCCTTGGAGGTCTCAGGGGCTAGAGGTCAAAAAGGTAAGGTTCAAGGCTCCATCTTGGCTGTAAGGGAAGTGTTTGTAGCAACAGTGACTTGATATTGCTTTGCACAATGGATTAATCAATGTCTTCCCTTAAGTCTTGTGGGAGATATTTTAGAAGAGTGAAAATCTGGATTGAAATTATATATATATTTGCTGAAGTCTATGAAAATGAAGCAGGGCAAAGAGGACAATAGTAGTTGTTAGGCATGGTTAGGTCCAGTCAGAATCCTCGTAATTCAGATTAAATTCAGATCAAATTCCTTTTTGAAGCGATTTCAAAGCGATCTCTGGACCCAGAAGTATCCTTGCCCTTTCAAAGCCACTGTCGCCATCTTTGTTCCGACTCAGGAAGTGAATCAGAAAAGACCCAGTTTTTGGAGGCAAACAGTAGCTTGCATGCTGCGATGCTTGCCTCCAGCCAATGAGGGGAAACCATGTGGGGAGGGGTTATGGCACAGCAGCCATTGCAGTTTAGAAAGAGCTGTGTATGCCTCAGCGGGTCATTGCAAGCTGGGGAAGCGAACGGAGCTTGGGTCAGAAAGATGCCACTGCTTGGAACGGGAACAACAAGGTTAGGGAAGATAACAAAAGTTTTTTTGGAAGGGAACAACAGGGGAGAACAGCTGTTAGCAGGCCCGTTGCCTGCAAGGCTTTTTTGCCTTTCTACTTGTGTGTGTGGAGGGGAAAAGGGCAGGGCAGGGCAGCACACAAGGGCAGCTGGGACAAGCCACTGCCAATTTCCCTTTTAGAAGCAGTGATTTCAACTTTGAATACTCTTTCTTTCCCTTTGGGTTAGACTTTGTACTTTGGAATACCAGAAATCCACTTTTCTCCTAATAGTTTCCTTGCACATGCAGCCAATTCAACTTTGAATACCATTCCTTTCCTTTTGGGTTAGGTTTTGTACTTTGGGATACCAGAAAGTCCCTTTTCTTCTAATATTTTGCTTGCAGATGCTGTGAATACAAGTTTGATTATACCCTTTATTGCCCTCTGGGTTACACTTTGGATTTTAGGATACCAGAAAGTCCCTCTTCTCCTCATACTTTGATTGCTGAAGCGCTGAATACAAGTTTAAATATACCCTTCATTCCCCTCTGGGTCAGGCTTTAAACTTTGGGATACCAGAAATTTCCTTTTCTCCTAATACGTTCTTTGCACAAGCAGTCAAATCAGCTATCAAGACCCTTCATTCCCCTTCAGGTTAGACTTTGTACTTTGGGATACCAGAAATCCCCTTGTCTCCTAATACGTTCCTTGCACAAGCAGTCAAATCAACTATCAAGACCCCTCATAGCCAATTTTGCTTGGTGTTTGTTTGGAGGTATACCAGAAAAACAATTTCCTCAAACTATTTCCCTTCAATATGCTGTGAAACCAACAACATAAAGGCCTGTGTTCTTTCTTCCTTAGAGTTGTTACAGAGTTGAGACTATAAATCCCATTTACTCTAAACATTAACCTCCATCGAGATGTGTTATATCTACCAAAATTCTGAAAGGCCTCTCTCTGCTCTTTGTTTCCTTATTTTGCTTAGTTTTTGCTATGGACTCCATAAATAACAATTCCTTAAGGTGTGAATCCATTCCAAAAGCCAAAGACACCTTTCTCAAAGGGCTGCGTGCATGCGTGTGTGTTAAATTTGCCCACTCAAGCCTAGTTGTGCCTCCTTGAGTCATTACTCTTTCTACCATTTGACTTCCCTATGTTTTTGGTTTGGTTAGAAATTGTGAGGTTTGTGAGATGAAGCATTCAGTTGTAAGCAGATCGAGACATTAGGCAATTTGGAAATTTCGGAAATATTCCAAAGAAAATTCGGAAAAATTCGGAATTCAATTCCGAATTGAACCACCAGCGCCCCCACCATCTGAAACGAGTTTTGAACCTTTTTTCCTTGATCAAACAAGCCTAGTAGTTGTAGCTACTATGAGCCGAGAAGAAGTTTAGTATCATGTGGTATTGTACCACATGCTGTAAAAACTCCTTGAACTATTGATATCAGGGTGATGCATGAACAGATGGAAACTCGAAAAAACCTTGTATCCAGTATTATTGTATACTAGCTGAACCCGGCACGCGTTGCTGTGCCCTATGTAGGAGATGTGAGGAAGTCTGGGTATGTAAGAGTGGGAAGTGATGTGAGTATGCATGTTGTGTGTGTTTATATGTGTATGTTTGTGTGTGTATGTGTGTTTATTTTTGTGTGTATACGTGTATGTATATGTGTGTATATATATGTGTGTGTCTGTGTATTTATATGTGTTTGTGTATGTGTATTTATGTGTGTGTTTGCGTGTGTATATGTGTTTGTGTATGTGTGTGTATGTATTGTGTGTATATATGTGTATGTGTGTTTTTGTATATGTATATGTTTTTATATGTGTATGTATGGTGTGTATATATGTTTATGTGTGTTTTTGTCTATGTATATGTTTATGTGTATGTGTTTATGTGTGTTTGTATGTGTATGTATATGTGTATAAAAGTATTGTGTATTTATGTGGTTGTGTATGTATGTATTTATATGTGTATATATGTGTGTATGTGTGTATATTTTTTATGTGTATGTATTTGTGTGTGTTTTTATATGTATGTGTGTTTTTGTGTGTATGTGTGTATATATGTGTGTGCATATATGTGTATGTGTGGGTTTAAGTGTATGTATATGTGTATATCTATATGTGTGTATGTGTTTGTATATTTATGTGTTTGTGTATGTATGTGTATATATGTGTATGTGTATATGTGTGTGTGTGTGTGCATGTGTCTGTTTGTGTGGTTTGGGGTAGGAGTTGTATTGTTTGGGGTTTTTGGTTTTTTTGGGTGTTATTGTTTTTATGTGTGTTGTAAGCTTGCTTGTTCCATGTCTGTCTCTTCAGTTGGATGGTCGCCCTTCCTCGCCACCTTCCTGGCGGGGGGAGGTGGTGGTGGGGGACCTTCGGTAGGAGGATGGCTGGTGTCCTGTGTGTCTCCCTGTGGTGTCCTCCTCCGGGAGTGGCAGGGAGCTGGAGCGCCGCCGCCTCATTGCTCTTCGTCGCCACTGTCGCCTCCTTGGCTTCCTCCGCTGCCTTCCTCATGTTCGTGGACGTGGGTTGGGTCCGGGAACGTTTGGGAGGCTGGGAGATGGAAGAGGAGGTGGGTAAAGCCATGGGACTATCCAGAAAGCTCCGCCCCTGCTTCCCAGGGAGCCTTCTGGGAGGTGTAGTTCCATGGCCTTACCCGCCTCCTCCTCCGTCTCACAGGCTTCTAAATGTTCCCGGACTGAACCCACGCGGCCCGGATCCATGAACATGAGGAAGGCAGCGGAGGAAGTCAAGGAGGCGACAGTGCCGAGGAAGAGTGATGAGGCGGTGCCCCAGCTCCCTGGCGTTCCCGAAAGAGGAGATCGCAGGGAGAGGCATCGCAGAGCAGCCGTCCTCCGCCGCATGGTGCCTTGGGCTCCTTGGGGTTCTGGCCCTCTCCTCCTCCACTTCCAGGCCGGCCCCTAACCTCCGGAGGGCATTCAGGCGGGGAGGAGGTTCCGCTCTCCCAGTGGAGAGCAGGTGAATGCGCCGGGCTGGGGATCGGGTGAAGGCGCGGCCGCCGCCGGAGCCTCCTCCCATTGGTTTGAATGGGCTATTTTGGGGGGTCGTGGTTAGGGGTCGGCGGAAGTTTAAGGGGGGTGGGGTTGTGCCACGTTTGTACCTAGTGGTCTGGTGAAATGTGTGTTGTGGGTTTTGTGGTTCTGGGGGTTATAGTGTGGCCGTGCATAATCGTCAACCCACGACCACTCGATTTTTATATATATAGATAGAAGTGACGGCAAACCATTTAGAGACCAAGTGCCCAAACTGCAGGGAGAGGGAGCAGGGAAGGTCAGGAGAGTGGAAGGAGCAAAAAACCAAGGGAGAGAGTAGCTAGGTGAGAAAGCAGGAGGGGGATGGTGAAATGCCAATAGAGAGGATGCTGTGTGCCCCTTCTGGCACACGTGCCATAGGTTCATCACCACTGGTATGCAGTGACTCAACAGTGTCAGTGTTGATTAAGACTTTTTGCTATCAGCACACAGTCTTAAATTTGAAAGCAGAGTGAGAGTGAAGTCAACTAAAAGCTTTATATGGGTGCCTGCAACAAAGACCAATTGTTGAAATTCAGAAAGATAGCTATATCTCTGGTACACAGATAAGCAATATTACCTGGTTTTCAATAAGACATGACATAAAGTTAAGGGAGTAAATACAGTTAAATGTCTATATCCACATATTCTACCATAACTTGAAAATACCTTCCAACCCCCCCCCCCTCTCCAATGATCTTATAATTTGACATATGGGGCACTACTGTACATTACTATGCCACTGCATATAATGGGACTTGAGCATCCACTGATTTTGGTATACCAAGGGCCTGCTATAATAGAACTTTGAAATAGTATAGCAAGTTGTCTATTGAAAATGAAAACTATTTTCAATTGTAGCAACAAACTGCAGTGTGAAAATAAGTGTTTTTGAGCTCTATCATCATGAATTTATCACTTCTGTAAAGTTGTAAGATAGTGCCATTGCAGAAAACTTCCCGAGAGTGAGAACTGGACACAAGTATTATTTTTTTATAACAGTGAAAAAATGGGGTGTGGGTGGGTTTCCTATGAGTTTCCAATTGAAAAGGCAGACATTGCTCCTTTTTGCAGCAATCATCCCCCTACCCCTACCCTCACCCCGAAAAATAACCCACCAGAAACAGTGTTGTTACACAGACACATTGATCACAATGAGTATTGGGGGATGGGAAGTTGCAGCTGGAGATAAAAAACAACAACAAAACAACAAAAACCCAACAACAAAGTTTAACTAATGGAGAATACCACAGTGGTATTTGAGCATTTTATGAACATGATAAATTTCACATACTCATTTTGTAGGACATTCTATTGTCCTTTAAGTGATATCCATGACATCAGCCGTCTTGTATGACACATCCTTGACTGGAATATGGAAGTCATCTGTCACAGCTGCAGACCAGAGCAAAGTATGTCATCTAAGAATAATGCTGCCTATCATGGTCTTAGAACTACAATCAATTTTGCTGTTTTGCAATACGATGATGCTCTGTCTGAGGATGCTTCCAGACAGAGCATCATCCCATCATCTCTTTATCCCAGGAGCATCCGCATTTAAAAACATGGATTTTCCTGGGGGGCTGTTCACACACACCTCAGAGAGTGCACGCATGGAGCATGGGAGAAAATTCAACTGCAAGATTGCTGTGGCAGTTCTTTTACGGTCCTTCCACAGAGCCATATAACCCAGAATATCAAGGCAGATAATCCACAATATCTGCTTTGAGCTGGGTTATCAGAGTCCACACTGCCATATAATCCAATCCAGTTCAATATGGATTTTATACAGCTGCATGGAAGGAGTCTTATTTGCAGGCAGGAGAGGTAGGGTAACAATTACAATAGCCAATTCTCTACACAGTGGAAAATCAGTACAGGCGGATGTCGCTTGTCTGCATCAAAGCCTGAGGTCACTGCTTCTTAAACTGTGAATCCCAACCCTAAATAGCCCCCCCCCCACTTAGTTCAATATTGGGGTCATGAAAACTTTGGCAAGAGTAAAAAAATTGAACACAACCCAGTTATATAAATCTGTAAGTAACAATATGCAATGTCTACAGTGGACTCTGCAGAAAATCTTTAGCTGTACTTCGTAAAAAGGAAAATCCGCCTGTTTAAGCAAGCCTTGCAAATGTTGATTTTTATGGCAAATGTATTTCAAAGGAATTGGTCTTTCTCCTGCAG
Organism: Anolis apletophallus; assembly: GCA_030556195.1. NCBI lineage: Eukaryota > Metazoa > Chordata > Lepidosauria > Squamata > Anolidae > Anolis > Anolis apletophallus. Next base: position 68,316,666 of record JARBWK010000002.1, on the reverse strand, counting down.
AGTCACATAGACAACTTTCTAAACTGAGTCTCTCTGGCATTACTTCGCGAACGAAGATACTTTTTAGGAAGGACTCATTCCACACTTTCTACAAGCGCATTCATGCTTTTTCGGAGGTTGGATGTGTCCTTCGAGCCTGTGCAATGGATTTTTCTGGTAGAGCACAGCATGCACAAAACTGGCCTCACCCTTTAAACCAAAGGTTCATCTGCCTGGGTTTGAAATTAGAGTTTTCCTTCTCTTAGGATGGTTGCCAAAAGGCTAGAGAGCCCTTCCTGCCCGTTGATGCTTCTTGTCAGACCCTTTGGTTGTGACCTGTCTGGCATGGGAGGCCCTACCATTGGCTACTATACCACTGCCAGCATAGCACACAACTTCATTAGGGTACGCAAGCCTCTTCCCCCACGACAAGGGAGTAACCTGGATGGAAATCCTACTCCAGCTGCACATAAAAGCAATATCATCAGAATTTTTTTCAAACTAATTATTGCTGCACACCTTTAGTTATGAACTTTTAAGCCCTATACAGCTCAGGTCCAGGCTATTTGGCTGCCTCTCCATGTATGAGCCTGCCAGGGCCCTGAAATCTTCAAGAGAGACCCTTTTCTCGGTCCTACCTCTATCTCAAGCTTGGATGGTGGAGATGCAAGAGAGGGCCTTCTCAGTGGTTGCTCCTTGGCTAGAACTCCCTTCTTCCCAAGGAAGACAGATTGGCCCCCTCTCTGCTATTCTTTTGCCAGCAGACTAAAATCTTTCTTTTCAGCCAGGTAAACAGCATTTTCAAACCCATTTCAGTATTTCAAAGGAGGCACTAATGTGGCCTGTAACAGACTGGCCTACCTTAAAGGGTTGCTGTAAAAGGCAGGAAAACAGGCCCAGCTTGCAAAAGCTAAGGGGAAATGTGGGAGGAGCAAACAGGCAGCCTCATAGCCAGGAGTGCAGTCTGATTGGCTGATGAAATTGGAGGAAAAAGCTCGGCAACTGGAGATGGGCGTAGCCAGAAGGGGAGAGAAGAAGCTGAGGCAGCCATTTTAGATCGGTTAGAAGTTTAGTCGGGAAGAAGACAGGAGTTTGAAGGGGGAAGGAAGAGATTTGGTAATTGTTTTGCTTTTTGAAAGATATCTCTTTCAGGATAATAGTTAATAGGCCTCTATAGTGATTAGAGTGCTATGGGGGGAAGGAAGAGTCAAAACGTTAAAAAAATTCTGTTTGGATTTCTGTGTGTGGAACTTTGTTTTAAGAAACTCAAGATATAAGTACCATCCTCTGTAAGAATCAAAGCCTGATAAGTTATTTGAAACCATTACACATATTGACTGTTCAAAATAAACAACATATTCCAGTTGCATTCCAACTGAAGTCTTCATGTGGCTCTTTAAACATTCCAGTGGTAGCTTCCCACTGTCTGGCCTTGTGTGTGTGTGAAGTTGTGTGTGCTCTGATTCCCTCACGGCCTCGCCTTGGGCCAAGCCTTGTTGTTTTTTCCTTTATCCTCCATCTTGTGTCTGGTGTGCCTGTTGTAAATTTTGCCTTCCATCTTTGTTGTCTGTCAGTTTGCTGCATGGTCCTATAAAGAACAATCTATTGCAGTATTGGACCAAACACTGCCAAGCCCAATCCCATTACTGATACTGACACTAGTTGATAGCTTGTTACTGACCAATGCAGTGCACTATTCCTCAAAGCAATGAACACTAGTGATTAGAGAAAATTGATCCAATCAGCAATTATTTTACAAATGAGATCATCCATGCTATGGGACCGTGCCAAGAGAGAGAGAGAGAGAGCATGTGCAAATCTCTCCACTGAAACTCATTTTTCTTTGACCGTCCCAGCTAGGCTTCCTGTCTCCACATTGTCATCATTCACCTTGGAATTCAAGGAGAGAAGGAACATCAAAATATCAATCTCCATGTTTGTCCTCTAGAATTTTCTCATCTAAGGAGAAAGACAGGTTTCCTCTTGTTGAACACAGTTTCTTAGCGGTTTTTATTTTGGCAGTCACATTTCCAGATCCATGCTTTTTTGACATGTCAGGATGAGGCAGGTTAATCTGCTTTCCTCTGATTTTGTTGTTTTGCTTCTCACACATGCTTAGTAAGTAATTCTGGAAGCATCTGTTTATTTTGCCTCTTTCACATAAGCACACACAACTATGGTAGGATCACCTGGAATAGAATCACCTGGAATAGAATAGGTCAAATTTTATTGCATTACTTATTGCAGACATGATGCTGCAACCCAACACTGAAAATATTGTTCTCATATCCTCCTTTACCACCTTTCCAATAAAAATGAAACAAAAAATTCCAGATATACTGAAGACAAGAAAAGTACTGGGCCCAGAGTCATGTAACAAGGCTTTCTAAATAAAGAGCTTTTTGTCAGATGCTATGTCTGCATATATCTAACGTATGCATTCAGTGAACAACACAGTATTATTCGCTATATCCCAATTCATTACCGTTGTATACAGGAATTATATTGTATATGCAAATATTAAAAAAATGGACAGGAGAGATACCTATTCTAAATGGCACAAAACAAGGGTGTCCATTATCCCCCACTTTATTTGTAATAGCAATAGAGATACTAGCCGAAAGTATCAGAAATAGCACCAAGTGGACAGGGTATAAAATAGAAAAGGAGGGAGGAAGAAAAGAAGAAATAAAGCTGAACCTGTTTGCAGATGATGCAATGATTATTACCAACCAACCATTAATTATGATAAAAGATATGATAAAAATATTGGAAGAATTTAGGAGCATATCAGGATTATTTGTTAACATTGAAAAGTCAGAGATATTATGTCTTAATACCCCCAAAAGAACAATTGGAGATTAGAAAAATATCAGGATTAAAATTAGGATTAAAGAAGATAAAATATTTAGGAGTGTGGATATATAAAAATCTAAAGAGTATAGTTGAGGGGAATTATAAACAAAAATGGAAAATAATAGAGAAACAACTTAAGAAGTGGGAAGGGAAAACGTTAGCAAGAGTGGATAGAATAAGGGTATTGAAAATGTTCGTAATACCAAAAGTATTATACCTATTCCAAACATTGCCAAATGCAGTAGAGAGGAAGACATTAAAGGTATGGGATAGAAGAATAAAAACATGGGCAGTTGGAGGAAAAGACCCAGAATAAGGGACAAATGGTTAAATGCCAAAGAGGAAGAGGGAGGCTGGGGATCCCAAGTTTAGAAGTTTACCATGATGCATTTCAAATACAAAGATTGTTGGAAATACAATACATGGGGAAAAATGGGTAAATATGGAAAAGATAATAAATAATATTAAAGGAAAAGAAATAATATTTACGGATTGGAAGAGGAGAGAGGAAACAGAATTTAAGGAACCCTTTAAAGGAACAGTAAAAGTGTGGAAAAAGAAAGAAGAAGTTAAACCCAGGCAACGAAAGCAAGGTGGCAACTATATGGCAAATGAATTATAATAATGATGTAAGCATAGGTAGAACACTGAGATTAATCGAAAGAAGGAACTGGATCCAAAGCTGGGCCATAAGACAGGAAATTTTCAGACGAAGGGAAAAAATAAGAGAACGGGATAGTCCATTTGAGAAGGTGATTAGGAAATGTTTGAGAGGGGAGAAGAAAGTGGCAGGAGATCTGTACGAACAAATCATAACAGTAAAAGAAGAAATAATAGAGGAAATTTTCCAGACATGGAGATTGGACATGGAAATTGAGAGGGAAGACATCCAGAGGGAAATAAGTAATATAGCAAGAGAAAAGTATAATGCATTAAGGGAAACCAGAAGGAAAATGTTACAAAAATGGTACAGAACTCCTGCACAACTTTCACGCTTTGTACCAGGGATGAAAGATAAGTGTTGGCACGGCTGTGAACAAAGAGGGGTGTTCAATCATATGATATGGGAATGTGATAGAGTGCAAGGTTACTGGAAAATGATTGAAGGAGAAATCAATAGAATGTTAGATTTACATATTGTAATAGTTAATAGAAATGTATTACATGCACGGATAATAGGAGTGAAGAATATGCAAAAGAAAAATTGATTGATAAATTAATAGCGTGTGCACAGATAGTTTTAGTGAGGGGTTGGAAGGATAAAACAAAATGGACATTGACCAACTGGTATAATTATATAATTAATATGTTAAATGTGGAAATAACAAATTGTAAATGGAATAATATAGATAAAATTGAAAAGATAATAATAACAAAGAGGATGTGGGAACCAGTTAGAAATTATTTAGAAAATGTGTTAAGAGGTGGAGTAGAAAAATTAAGACTGAGACTGATATTTCAAATGTAACCTCTGTAGTTGGATGTATAAACTGTATGTACAAGGAGGGGAGGGTGGGAGAGGGGAAAAAACCAATAAATTTTTTTTAAAAAAAAACCTGGAATAGAATAGGTCAAATTTTATTGCATTACTTATTGCAGACATGATGCTGCAACCCAACACTGAAAATATTGTTCTCATATCCTCCTTTACCACCTTTCCAATAAAAATGAAACAAAAAATTCCAGATATACTGAAGACAAGAAAAGTACTGGGCCCAGAGTCATGTAACAAGGCTTTCTAAATAAAGAGCTTTTTGTCAGATGCTATGTCTGCATATATCTAACGTATGCATTCAGTGAACAACACAGTATTATTCGCTATATCCCAATTCATTACCGTTGTATACAGGAATTATATTGTATATGCAAATATTAAAAAAATGTTAATAATTCAAATGCTAATAACTACAGCTGTCTTTTTAAATGTATTTGAAATACTCAAATCCAGTCATCTCACAAATGAAAAGTACTATTATTTTATATTAAAAAAATTAACACATGGTGTGCTATGTTTCAATTCCCTAAAGGCATCATCTGATCTTGGAAGCCAAGCAGGGTCAGTCCTGGTTAGTACTGGGATGGGAAGATTGCCAACGAATACCAGGTGCTGTTGGCTATATTTCTGAAGAAGAAACAGGCAAAACCATATCTGAGTATTTGAAAAAACTGAAAAATATTTTTAAAGAGAATGCTTTCAATACTATCAACACATAGTATTTTCTGTTGTTTTTCAATACTTTAGAAAATATTGGAGTAAAATGACAAAGGGGGGAGCACTAATGACATCAGTACCCAAGAAACAGAAGTGAAATTAATGAAACATCTACAAATTCAAGGCACAAATGTGATTTAACCTCCTCCAACATACTAAAGGGGAGGGGGGAGGAAAATCAAACTGGAACATGAATAATTAATTATTATTTACATGGTTAGTGGTTCTTTCAGACATTATTTCTAATTTCAAGCTAGGACCATGCTATTAGATCTAAACTTCAATAAGATTTGTTTGGGGCTTTTATTTGCTGCCTTTTATTTATTGTCCAGAGCTAATTACTCAATTCTATGAGACTGGTATAATCTCTCAGATTTCACTAATGCACTGATGCTAATGGAACAACATATTGAAAGTGCCTAATAAAAGTTTCAAAAGTGTTAAATTATAGCAACCCTTTGTTTTATTTCTTTGGTTGCAGAGCCATTGTACCATTCACACTACGCCTAAATAATCAGTACAGATTTAGCTTTGCAAAGATTTATGGGTAACAATTATAGCTGAGAGTTTTCTGGAATAAGTCTCTATCAGCTTGACACTTTGGTTCCTACTAATTTGGCCCACTTCTCTTGGTAAAGTTGCTCTTGCTCTGTTAGACTAAAATAGACTAAATAGAAGCTTGCTATAAACAAACAAACAAACAAACAAACAAACTTTATTTATATACTGTCCAATCTCCCCAAAGGGACTCGGGGCAAGAAACAACATAGTCAGCAAACATGCAGTTCTGGATTTTGGCCCATTCAGGTATTTGTTTTCAAACCAGTTCAGAATTTGGTGGATTGCCTTTTTCAGAAACTTACAATTGTAAAATGGGTTAACTTTTTAAAAAGGAAACTGTTCACTATTAAGAAAGAACTGTCATCAAGTATATTCTTTTGAAAACATTGAATTACAAATGTTAAAATCAGCAGAACGAAAAAATTACTGCTTTTGATGTTTGCATGCAATTTAGTATCCAGTATTTATATTATTTATTTATTTATTATTCCAACTTGTATACCGCCACTCCCCGAAGGCTTGGAGCGGTTTACAAAACAACCAGAGACAATGTACATAAAACACAATTAAAACAACAGCACCCCAATTATTCAATAGGATCCGAATGCTTGCCGGAAAAGGAATGTTTTACACACCGTCCGGAAGGAACATAAACTTCAAATAGCTCGTGTTTCTACTGGCAAGGCATTTCACAAGTCTGGTGCCACAATCGTGAAGCTCTGCGCCTGGTGGCCAACAGATGAAAGGTCCAGATATTAGGGATTTTGGTGTTCTGAACGAAGTGATCTCTGGGGTTAATAGGGGATAAGGCTGGCCCTCAGGTACACCAGCCCTAGACCATATAAGGCCCTGAAGGTTAAAACCAGCACTTTGAAAGTAATTTGGTGCTCAATTGGTAGCCAATGCAATTGCTGCAAGATTGGAGTAATGCGACATCTCGCCGGCTCCCCGGCAAGAAGTCGAGCAGCAGCATTTTGCACCAGCTTAAGATTCCGGATCACTGACAAAGGTAGGCCAATGTAGAGGGCGTTACAGTAGTCCAGTCTTGAGATGACCGTCACCTGGATCTCCATAGCCAGGTCGTGCCTAGATAGATAAGGAGCCAGTTGTCTAGCCTGACGGCAATGGAAAAATGCAGATCTGCTCACAGCAGAGACCTGAGCCTCCATTGTCAGCAGCGGGTCTAACAAGACCCCCAGGCTCTTTACCAAGGACGATGGGCATAATGCCTCGCCGATCAGGGTAAGCAACTGGATCTCCCCCCCCCAATCCGGGCGACCCAGCCATAGGATCTCCATCTTCGCTGGATTCACCCTCAACCTTCTGGCACGCAACCATCCAGTAACGGCCTCAAGGCGCTGATAGAAATTATTGGGCACGGAGTCCAGCCAGCCTTCCATCCTCAAAACGAGCTGGGTGTCATCAGCGTACTGATGGCACTCAAGCCCAAAGCTTCGCACCAGTCGGGCTAGTGGTCGCATATAGATGTTAAATAACAAAGGGGAAAGAATGCCCCCCCGAGGCACCCCGCATGTAAGGGGGGACCTCTTGGAGATCACACCTCCCCTCTCCACACACTGTCCCCGAATTTGGAGAAAAGAGGACACCCATTTAAGGGCTGTCCCCCTGACTCCAGCCACGGCTAAGAGGTGAGTCAGTAGATTATGGTCGACCACGTCAAATGCTGCTGTGAGGTCCAATAACACGAGCAGCGCTGATCTGCTTTGATCCATCTGGCAGGGGAGCTGGTCTGTGATGGAGATCAACACAGTCTCCGTCTTGTGCCCAATACGAAAGCCAGATGGAAAGGGATCTAGTCTGGCTGTGTCATTTAGGAACTGCTGCAGCTGTTCTGCTGCTACCCTCTCAATCACATTGCCCAGAAACAGAAGGTTCGAAACCAGGCGGTAACTGGAGAGAACTGAATGATCTAAGTCCAGTTTCTTCAACAGCGGAGATACCATGGCCTCTTTTAAACCCCCTGGAAAAACCCCTTGCTCAAGGGAGCTATTAACTATATGCAGCAGGGGGGCGCATAGACTCTCCCAGCAAGGTTTTATATGAAATCCAGTGGTTGATCTTTGCCAAGTCACATTCTCTCAACCTCAGAGGAAGACAATAACAAATCTCTTCTGAACAAAACTTATCAAGGAAAACCTGTGAGAGTTTGCCTTAGAGCCACCATAGGTTGGAAACAACTGGAAGACACACAACAACAATCTTTCTCCTCAATATGACAGGCAATTTTATTTCACTGATGGGTTCAGTCTTAAAAATAGAACACTTCTCCAATATTCATGATGGGGTATTTGTATCTTGAACTGCAAGAACAATTCTGCATTCCACGTACAGCTTGTATTCCATTACTGGCATTTGAGAAATATGCTATAGTCTGTTCAAATCTACAATGACAGACTGATTCTAAAGAGAAGAAAACAAAGCAACCTCTCCAATAGGCACAGTGTGTATATCACACAGCAACAAATCAGCAAGATCCTGCCAGAATTGATATCCATTCTATCATTCAATATGATGTGACATTTCTATCCCAGTTGCAGTTAAGAACAACACAAGGTTATTCCTCAAGTCATTGCCATAGAACACCCCAACAATGTCACAATATGCAGTCTGACCGCAAGATTCAATTGTATCCTTGATTTGGCAATGCAATAATAATAATAATAAAAGCTCAAAATAGCCTAGACTGATTTGGATAATGCACAATTCAAAGTGGGTCCGCATCCAAATCTTGATTCCGAAGTCCAGATTGTCACAGATTCAGTGACTGCTACTGAAAATAATAATTTCTGTAACATCTGGAATTATCTGACTTTGAAGCTCACCTCTATAAAAGCCATTAACTCTGTTCACTAGTACAAACAATATACCTGTGAGTAACAAGAGATGTACTTTTGAAAAATGCTACAAATTCTTATATATATATTTCAGGAAAAAATATATTTTGCATGTCCAGAGATCATTTTTTCCTGGATGAAATAGGGAACTGTTTTGGGCTTACAGCTGTTAGTTCACAAAATATTTGGCCTAAATTAATAACTGCAGAGCTTTTTTTTTTAAGGTTTGAAGGTTTCACTCTATGGCTTGAATATCAATGGAGCAGCTCTACATCTGGAAAACTGGAAAATTTTCTAAAATGCTTGCTTTTCAGAAAATTTCCTCATCTATCAAATATGATGGTGAAAGACAGGCATTACTCTTCCACTCAAAATTGAGACTACTGCAGTAGCTTGCCTATTTCTGCTATCATTCATTGCTCAATCTTTCCAAACTGTGAATTTATCTTGACCATATTTTTCAGATGTACAAGATACTGAGCTACTCGATAAAACTACCTGTGTTTACAAATGCTTACACTTATGCTACTTGGAAATAGGCTTTAGGACTATTGTGGTATAATTGCTTACATACACCATAAGATAAGCTGATAGAAACTGCCGGCTTGTGGCTGCTTTCTATTCAATTTAGTGAGGTAAACCTTTCATGTGTATCAGAGCTGGGTTCACCCACAGGAAAAACCTTTTGTTACACCAGCTTTTCCTCACAAATCATATAAAGTGTTTCTAAAAGAAATGTCATGAACCACAAAATGTGATTAATTATGATGGGCTTCAGGATAACCTTAAGTAACTTATGAAAGAGTAATGTTGTGGCAAATCATGATAAACATTAAACAGTCTACAAAATGTTCATACTTCTATTTGTGTACGTGTATCTGATGCCTCACTTAACAGTGCCAACAGGATGATAGTCTGCCCTTGGGGAAGTTTGTTCCATAGCAACATATTCAAGCTGCATTCAGTGTATCTAATGCATTCATGCAGTTTTCTTTATCTGGGCAAAAAGAGCAGCCAAAAATACTGTGGCCGTGCCCTCCGCACCAAAATTTTATTATAATAAAAACGATTGAACTGTCTGCCACCCAAAGACAATTATTGCATTATACACTCTTATACATTTTAAGTTATCAATTGCATCAAAACCTGGCAATTTACAAACATTCAATTTGTGGAAGGCCACTGAGAAAAGAGAGGCTCATAAATAACATATTCCAAAATCAAATACCCAAAATGCAATTGTTAACAATGAAAATGAAGTTCAAAGTTGAGGAACTACTGATGTAGTGGCTTTCTATACAGGCTGTTCCTTCACTTGCCTTCTCTGCTGGGCAAGGAAAAAAAACTCCTGAGAAGAATACTTGCTAATCAAACCTTCATATTTATAGGTTTGGTTTTGCAGGTTTAAGTATTTATGGATTTTATTACTATTTTCTATCAGAATCTCTAGGTTCTTCGGGGCAGATGTTGACTAGAGTGTCCCTGGAAGATTTAAAGGTTCCCAAAGAAGAGTTTTCTAAGCGATTAAAAAAATGGTTTTTGCACTTTGTCAGGTTCCTTGCAATGTTAGCCCCCACAAAACTGGAGGGCCTGGTGTAGTGACAGCAACAGCACAAAGGAGGGTTGTTTGAACACTCGAGACATCCAACCAAGGCAAATGGGAACTGCTTATCCATAATCTTCCACCACAAAAACTGATTTGACTTAATTATTTATGTATTTGATTAATATGTTTTCTCTGGGAATTTCTAGCTCCTCCAAAGTGACTCTATGGTCTACTTCTGCCATTATCATATGACATTCTCCAGTGGTTCTCAACCTGTGGGTCCCCATATGTTTTGGCCTTCAACTCCCAGAAATCCCAAACATTGATAAACTGGCTGTGATTTCTGGGAGTTGTAGGCCAAAACACCTGGGGACCCACAGGTTGAGAACCGCTATTCTAGATATTCAGTGGGAAAAATATATCCATCCTTGCTTCAGATAGATAGTTGTGGACAATTTATCTGTATATGTAAACACACTAATTCAAAATACTGGGAATGTAACAACCAAATACACATAGGAAGCTTAGAATTCCTTATAACATTATATATTCACTCTATTGTTTCACAATTAATTCACAGTGTCCATGCAGATAATGCAATGCTATACATGCCAGTTGGAGCCAATGTGCATCACTGGGATAGACTGGGAGTCGCGGAAAGTTCTTGTAGGGTGGGGTTGTGTTGAGACCGGAGGGAAAGTTCAATAGGAATTACAGTCCATTGTCCAAAGAATGCTGTCTCACCACACTCGGTCTGCACACCCAGATGGCAATATAAATGACCTGACGATTCCGCAGCACTTTTTACGTCCAGGTCGGCTCCTGAAGGCGTGTATGGCAAAAGCCGCGACGGTCTAATTACGAGCCCGGCCGTTTCGCCCTTCACAGGCTTTTTCAAGCGGCAATCAACATTTTAACATGGCATGACACAGGAGGCATTACTTCTGAAATAATAACATACATTTAGGACATATAGTACAGCAACCCATTCCCAATAAGATAGCCCGCAGAGAATTTACAAACATACCAATTCATGGCTGAGATTCCACATACATCTCCTGTGGACCCGAGGGTATATACAAAAGAACCAAGATGCAATATATACATTCTTAATCAGAGCTGATTCAGGTGAGTAGGGCGGATAAGGGGAGAGGCTCGTTCAAACCGATTGGATATTCACTTTGGAGGTGGATTATCCACCATGTTTCACGCCTTATGAGTAGATCATGTATATTCGAATGAGGGGTGCCCTAATTTTCTCCAATGCTGTAAATTTAAAGGAGCCAGGCACATGTTTGGCCTCCAGAAAATGCCTGTATAAAATGCTATTGTCAGTCCCCGTTCGTACACGTGAACGGTGTTCAGACATTCTTGAGCGTAGATGTCGTGACGACATCCCCACATAAGCCTTTCCACAGTCCAAAAAGACAGTACACACAAGCCTCCGAATCACAGGTCGTATGGTCACGCAGTTTGTATTTCTTATGAGTCCTAAGGCTGGTAACCTCTTTGTCCTTATAGACCTGTCTGCATGACACACAATGCCCGCAAGGTTTACAACCTGTTGATATGATGCTTCTGGGTTGGGGATCGTGTAAAGTGGAGTGGATTAACATGTCCTTAAAGTTTTCAGTGCGTCTATATGCGATCATGGGGAAGACTTAAAGGCTGGGATGTTGGGTAACATGCCCCAATTCTTTTTGACTATGGCCACTATCTGTTTGCTGTGAGGGGTTAATCTCAACGGCCAAACAATGCGTTACAGCATTGGAGAAAATTAGGGCACCCCCTCATTCGAATATACATGATCTACTCATAAGGCGTGAAACATGGTGGATAATCCACCTCCAAAGTGAATATCCAATCGGTTTGAACGAGCCTCTCCCCTTATCCGCCCTACTCACCTGAATCAGCTCTGATTAAGAATGTATATATTGCATCTTGGTTCTTTTGTATATACCCTCGGGTCCACAGGAGATGTATGTGGAATCTCAGCCATGAATTGGTATGTTTGTAAATTCTGCAAAGGCTATCTTATTGGGAATGGGTTGCTGTACTATATGTCCTAAATGTATGTTATTATTTCAGAAGTAATGCCTCCTGTGTCATGCCATGTTAAAATGTTGATTGCCGCTTGAAAAAGCCTGTGAAGGGCGAAACGGCCGGGCTCGTAATTAGACCGTCGCGGCTTTTGCCATACACGCCTTCAGGAGCCGACCTGGACGTAAAAAGTGCTGCGGAATCGTCAGGTCATTTATATTGCCATCTGGGTGTGCAGACCGAGTGTGGTGAGACAGCATTCTTTGGACAATGGACTGTAATTCCTATTGAACTTTCCCTCCGGTCTCAACACAACCCCACCCTACAAGAACTTTCCGCGACTCCCAGTCTATCCCAGTGATGCACATTGGCTCCAACTGGCATGTATAGCATTGCATTATCTGCATGGACACTGTGAATTAATTGTGAAACAATAGAGTGAATATATAATGTTATAAGGAATTCTAAGCTTCCTATGTGTATTTGGTTGTTACATTCCCAGTATTTTGAATTAGTGTGTTTACATTGTATCCCGGTTCTCCGGTTACAGCCTTGATTATGGCACAAATGAATGTGGTCGAGTCATTCAATGACGCGGAGGCAGACTCTGCCATTCATGGTCTGTTCCTGTTTGACCCTCTGGTGGGCCCCACAGCGGTTAGTGCACCCCCCAACACCACAGCCCCCTTTAAGGATTTGGAGGAGAAAGAGCAAAGGCTCATTAGGGTGCAGCTGAATGCGGCGTCCTTGTCGGAGTATGTGCGCCATTCCTTAACACCTAGGGGTCTCCGTGTGCAAGTACCCCCCGGGGTGTACAAGGGAGATGAGGAGTTTTTGGCATCCTGGAAGGCAATCGCGGAACGTTGTGCCAGGGATTTTATGATTTTGATTGTGAAAAGGAATTCGAAGGAGTGTTCTGAACTTAAAGGGGAAATAGACCAGTTGAAATCTACTCATGCCGATTCCCTTTCGGCGGCAGATCTCACTAAGATTAAACAGCAATGTGATAATCTGCAGGAGGATTTAAAGAACTATAAGATCAATAAGTTCAAGCGGGATCAACAGGATTATGCCACAAACCGTGTGTATAAATGGGTTTACAAACCCAGGGGGTCGCGCCAGGTACACTTCTCCCAAGAATCCCTGCCCTCAGCCACTTCCATGGAGGAACTGCCTTCGGACTCCTCCGCCAGTACCTCGTCAAGGTACCCCACCAGGAAGAGAAATCCCAGCAGGCCCCGTTATTTTCCACAGGCCAAGAAACAAAAGGGCCAGACTTAGTTGTTAATTTGTCCTCACATGTGTTCTCCACTGAGGAAATGAATGTTTTGAATATGGGTGTTTCATTTGTGCATACTCCTTTATGTTCTGACCTGCACATCAGACAGGATCTGGCCAGATTGTTCAGATCTGTTAGATTAAGAGCACTTCGCAGACTCTGTCTCGTCTACAGAAAATTTTTGTGGTCATTCTCGCATGCAGGTCAAAAGCCAATATACACCCTTGGACATTTCACATAACCTCAAAACATTTGAGAGCACAGTCCTTAGGGAAGTCCAGGAAATTAACCACAAAGGTGATAGTCGACATTGTAACCTTAAATTACAACAAATCAATATGATTAGAGACCTAGGCAGGGAACACAATCTGGTCTTTAAATCAGCAGATAAAGGGGGCGGGCTGGTGGTATTGGACCGTACAATTTATGTACAAGAGGCCCATCGCCAGTTAAATGATGAACGCTTTTATAAGCGCATCCCCGGCGATCCAACTAAAAAATATCAGTCGATCATTAGAAATATTGTGTTTGAGGCTGAAACTATGGGGTACATTGACGCAAGGGTGGCCAAATTTTTGATGGTTGAACACCCCGGGTCCCCAATATTATTTTTACCAAAAACACACAAGCCCGGGTTCCCGCCTCCCGGGAGACCAATTTTATCCGGTTCTGGATCCTTGATGGAACCCCTAGGCATATTTGTCGACTCCATCCTTCAACCCCTGGTTAAACTAATACCCTCCCTTATAGTGGACACCACAGACTTTATAACACAGGTGGAAAACCTAACTATTTCACGTGGGGACATCTTGGCATCTGCTGACGTGAATTCTCTTTACACTCGAATCCCTTTACAAGATGCAAGAACTGTTCTATCGGATGCATTTGATAGGAGGCCCAATAGAATGTTCCCCCCTTCACATTTTTGTTGGAACTGATTGATTGTCTGTTCGATTATAATTATTTTTCTTTTGGTGGGGAATTCTTCCTACAGGTCAGTGGGGTGAGCATGGGGCAAAGTTGCGCCCCATCAATAGCAAATTTGTATATGGCCGCATTAGAAAAATCGTTCCTACATGACCCATTGTCCCCTTCAAAACACATCAAATTCTATGGACGATTCATAGATGATTGTTTCTTTTTATTGGACCGCCATACCCCGCTGGACACTTTCCAGCAATGGCTAAATTCTTGGGATGTCAACATACAGTTTACGTTTGAACACAGCACCGATAAAGTGAATTTCCTTGATACCACGGTGTTTAAATGGGGGAACAAATTGAGTGTGCGTAATTATAGAAAACCAACAGATAGGAATTCACTGCTACACTATCGCAGCCATCATGCACACTCCTAAAAATTCCTTACCATACTCCCAGTTTATACGTTTGAAACGTAACTGTACTCGTGAGGAACACTTTGCACTTGAATGTAACAAACTTAAGGCGCAATTACAGGCCAGGGGTTATCCACACGCAGTAGTAGAAAGGGCTGAAAGAAAAGCCAGATCCATACCTAGGCCAGAGTTGTTCAAGAAAAAGGTACCCACATCCACACAACGCATTGTTTGGCCGTTGAGATTAACCCCTCACAGCAAACAGATAGTGGCCATAGTCAAAAGAATTGGGGCATGTTACCCAACATCCCAGCCTTTAAGTCTTCCCCATGATCGCATATAGACGCACTGAAAACTTTAAGGACATGTTAATCCACTCCACTTTACACGATCCCCAACCCAGAAGCATCATATCACCAGGTTGTAAACCTTGCGGGCATTGTGTGTCATGCAGACAGGTCTATAAGGACAAAGAGGTTACCAGCCTTAGGACTCATAAGAAATACAAACTGCGTGACCATACGACCTGTGATTCGGAGGCGTGTGTGTACTGTCTTTGCGACTGTGGAAGGCTTATGTGGGGATGTCGTCACGACATCTACGCTCAAGAATGTCTGAACACCGTTCACGTGTACAAACGGGGACTGACAATAGCATTTATACAGGCATTTTCTGGAGGCCAAACATGCGCCTGGCTCCTTTAAATTTACAGCATTGGAGAAAATTAGGGCACCCCTCATTCGAATATACATGATCTACTCATAAGGCGTGAAACATGGTGGATAATCCACCTCCAAAGTGAATATCCAATCGGTTTGAACGAGCCTCTCCCCTTATCCGCCCTACTCACCTGAATCAGCTCTGATTAAGAATGTATATATTGCATCTTGGTTCTTTTGTATATACCCTCGGGTCCACAGGAGATGTATGTGGAATCTCAGCCATGAATTGGTATGTTTGTAAATTCTCTGCGGGCTATCTTATTGGGAATGGGTTGCTGTACTATATGTCCTAAATGTATGTTATTATTTCAGAAGTAATGCCTCCTGTGTCATGCCATGTTAAAATGTTGATTGCCGCTTGAAAAAGCCTGTGAAGGGCGAAACGGCCGGGCTCGTAATTAGACCGTCGCGGCTTTTGCCATACACGCCTTCAGGAGCCGACCTGGACGTAAAAAGTGCTGCGGAATCGTCAGGTCATTTATATTGCCATCTGGGTGTGCAGACCGAGTGTGGTGAGACAGCATTCTTTGGACAATGGACTGTAATTCCTATTGAACTTTCCCTCCGGTCTCAACACAACCCCACCCTACAAGAACTTTCCGCGACTCCCAGTCTATCCCAGTGATGCACATTGGCTCCAACTGGCATGTATAGCATTGCATTATCTGCATGGACACTGTGAATTAATTGTGAAACAATAGAGTGAATATATAATGTTATAAGGAATTCTAAGCTTCCTATGTGTATTTGACAATTTATCTGTAGTCATTTCACTCTACATGGCAAAGGAGTGGAAAATATCTGGCAAGTCCAAAGGCAAAGCCCTCCTTTCAAGATCAAATGTTAACATATAAACAACAGCTATGCACCATTAACATTTGATGGGGCAAGGGCAGCATTAGGAATAAATACACTTCTGGTTTGGCGCATACATTATTTTATAGTCCACAATAGCTCTCTATAATACAACTACACACAATGAACTTTGATTATAAGGATTACCATAATGTGACCCATTAATTGAATGATGAAAAGAAAAGTGTGTTGTCTATAGAACAAGAGTCCCTTTCTTCCAGAACAGATCTTTTTGACATGGAAAAGTCCATACAATGTGTTTTGATAAGTACATGTCAGTACTCAACATTTCAAACAAAATATTCCATTATATTTGTTAGAGATCACTGGGCTAAGAAATTGGATTTGTCCTCCCTAGCAAAATGTTATCTATTTTTAAACTCTTGGTATACAAAATATTTCTAACATTTCTGGCAATGGAATACACCAATCTTACAAAAGAAAAAAAACCCCAGCATAACCTTTTTATTTCCTATTGTTCTAGATCCAAAATTATAATTACAACCGCAATTTAACATAACATGAATGTTAGAACCTTCAGGGAAAATGTAGTTCCCAAAACCTGCATCAATCTATGCTTGCATATAATGCATAAGAAGTTAAACTGCACTGAGGCAACGGGAAATAGCTATCAGTTTCAAAGAAAGCAAGACAGTGAGCTGTGTATAGCCAATACTGGTAATTTACATCTCATTTAAATTCTTCTAGGTGCTTAAAGTTCCATTTCAATATTAGTGCAATTAATCAAGCACCAAATCCAACTCAAGGCAAGTGTTATGTTTTTATAATTTTATGTCTGTGACAGACTACTGGAATCAGATTACTTTAATCCAGTTCTATTTCAACTATACTAACCAGAATTGTTTCTAATTTATGCAGACATAATTTATGTGTGCATTCTTTTTATCTGAGATAACAGGAACGTTATCTGAGGCACAGCCAATCAAGTCAAGGGAAAGAGAGCATTTCACACACAGATATAGAGAAGGGGGGGGGGGGAGTATCCAACAGATTGTAAGCTAAGAACTAGAATTATTTCTTTCTTGAGAAAATGGCAAACAGACTTGCTAATAAGTGATTTGAAAGCAATTAATGGGAATTTATTGTCAAAGACCGATTTTTTTTTAAAAAAAGAAAACACCCAGTGCCCTAGGTGTCCAATTATTTGAGGCTTTAACTCAGCATTATATACTTAGGCTCAGTTAAATAACAGCATGAACTTCCTCAATTATCATCAGGAATGCACACTTTTCAGCCAGATAGGTCATCCAATAAGCCTTTCAGTGTGCATTTATATCAGAACTGCTTGCCAAATAGGTTCAATACCATTTTTAAGCTCAGCTTCAGCACAAACAAAAAACAAGTTATGCAAACAAGCACTACCATTCTTGAAACAAGTACTAATTAACATACAAAAGTATACAACCGTAGCTAGTCTGCCAGAGGAGCAGCTATGAATGACCTTGCAATTCTAATTATTACTGCTATTTTCAAGAGACTGTATTTGAGTCTTATTTTCTGGTGCATCTTGAAACAAGTTTGCTCCATCATTCACGAGGCATCTATTAAAATAAATGAAGATGGCCATTATTCAACTTCTGGTTCTTCACTAATGCAGGCTCAAGGTATTCAGTCCCTCCAGTATTTCCTTATAGCAGTGAGGCCACACTTTCATTGGCTTCACAACTTGTCTCCAAATGAATATTCCTCCAAATAGTGCTGTAGACACCATGCCTCTTAAAACATGGTTTGATCTTGAGGGTTCATGAAGTCCCTTCCAACTTCATAATTCTATGACCCTCCTCCAAGCCCAGGATCCCTACACTGGGGGAATGGGCACTAAAAAGCTAAAGGTAACTCAATATAAGCAAGGACAAAAACATCAACACTGGAGTAAAACTTTTTAAATATGTGGCATAGTTCAGGTACCTGAAATCATGCATGGTACAGGGGAAATTTATGTTTTTGATCCTTCTGTCATAATTCTAGAAACTCAGGTAATCCAATGAAATTGACTGGTAGAAGATTCAGGATAAATATAATAAAGTACTTCTTTACTATGCAGAGTCAAATTATGGAAGTCATTGCAACAAGATGCAGTGGTGGCCCCCAACACGAATAACTTGTATTCAAGTTGGTGGCCATTAATTGTTCTTTTTGCAATGTATTTGAATTTAATGTACTAATGTCAAATAGTGTATTAAAGTCAAATAGAAACACTACCAAACCTATACGGAAATGCACACTCACCTACACCCACACAATGGCCACAGAATCCCAATTATCAATTTATGTTCACGAACTGATGTGTGCGTGTCTCTGTGTTAAAGATGATTGTTTCACCCATATTGTAAGTGTGAGAATTATATCCTTTTACAGAATTATATTTTATGTCTAGTACTTTTTATGGCTTAGAAAAATTGATGTGAATTTTAAAAGAAGAAATGTAACCTAAAAGAAATCAATAGCAGAAATACCCCTTCCGACCCACAAGATATGGCTAATCTGTGAAACTGGGGAGCTTCTTCCTATGGCAAAGTCTGATGACTGATCCTTTCTTTCACTAAGGTGGAGCAATCCCAGATGTGAGGAGTGCCCTCTGGACACCTGTGAAAGAAATGAGGGTTTTTTTTGTCTCACCCCAGGGTTACCATTAAATTTGACTAGGAAAGAAGATGAATTTTGTTTGACATAGCGGAAGCCCATCTGGAGGCTTGCTGGAGATCAAGAAAAGCCTACGGCAAGGACTGAAAATTGTGTTACGACAGCTACTAAAAAAAGCCCACTGAAGCCAGCATAGTTTCTACTGTGTACATGATTTATTGCATTAAAATCCTTCTAGCTATTATATTCACCTTCACAATTATATATGTACAATTAACACGTGCATAGAAACACATCAACTTGAATCCAAAGAGCCCTCTGCACAAAAAAGATGCTTCTGAATTCTCCTTCCAGCTGCATGCCTTTGCACCCCATAAAACTCCAGTAGGTCACTTGGTTATTATGATTTTTTTTCAGGGCAAACCAAAGCTTCAGCTGGAATGAGGGCTAGCAAAAACTTTGAAACATTTGCATAAGTGGCTTCTGCTAATTCATAGGAATATTTGCATCACCTTCATTGACTATAAGAACCAGGTTTTTATTCACAATAAATTTCATTGAAATGAATCTTTTGGAGTGCAATAATGTTCAATTTTTGAAGCTGAAAAAGCTCTCACACTTCATATCCTCAAAGGATTGTGGAGGGCATTTTGCATTTGTACCCTGAACTCGTTTTAAGCTCAAGCTTTACCTTGGGTTTTTTTTTAAACCTATAAAATTCCCATACCAAAAAAGGGAAATGCTAAAGAATGCTCAAACTTTCGTACAGTGGCACTTATTTTACATGCCAGTAAAGTAATGCTCAAGATCCTGCAAGGAAGACTCCAGCAATACATGGAGAGAGAGTTGTCAGATGTACAAGCTGGGTTTAGAAAAGGCAGAGGAACAAGAGACCAAATTGCCAATATCTGCTGGATAATGGAGAAAGGCAGGGGGTTTCAGAAAAACGTGTATTTCTGTTTTATTGACTATTCTAAAGCCTTTGACTGTGTGGATCATAATAATTGTGGCAAGTTCTTGGTGGTATGGAGATACCAAATCTCCTTGTCTGTCTCCTGTGGAATCTGTATAATGGCCAGGTAGCAACAGTAAGAACTGACCATGGAACAACAGACTGGTTCAAGATTGGGAAAGGTGTACTGCAGTGTTGTATACTCTCACCCAACCTATTCAACTTGTATGTAGAACACATCATGTGATGTGCAGGGCTTGACGAATGCAAGGCTGGAGTTAAAATTGCTCGAAGAAAAATTAACAACCTTAGATATGTAGATGATATTATTTTGATGGCTGAAAGTGAGGAGGAGCGGAGGAGCCTTCTAACCAATGTGAAAAAAGGAAGTGCAAAAGCTGGGTTGCAGTTAAACATAAGAAAACCCAAGATTATGGCAACTGGACAGATCAATAACTAGCAAATAGAGGGAGAAAACATGGAGGCAGTGACATACTTTGTATTTCTAGGTGCGAAGATTACTGCAGATGCAGACTGCAGCCAGGAACTCAGAAGACATTTACTTCTTGGGAGGAGAGCAATGACCAATCTTGATAAAATAGTGAAGAGTAGAGACATCACACTGGCAATGAAGATCCACATAGTTAAAGCAATGGTATTCCCTGTAGTCACACTAATACATCCTATTAAGTGTCCAGGTATCTTGTTCTTTATCATCATATCCCAGCCTGTAATCTAACCTTTGCATTTGATACTAATGCCTTTTGTTTATTTCTATTTTTGGCATCATACTGAGTTGGGCAGTCTACATGGCATACATACAAGACTTGACTGCTTTTTGAGATTCTCTGAGAAGAGGATATCTTTTATAATAAGTATGGAGGAGAAGTCTAAACAATTGTCGTTTCAATCCCTATGTGTTCAAGTGGTGATTTTTATACACCAAAAGAGTGGTGATTGGAATTGCAAAGCTGACCAAAGACATGCATAAAATTCATGTGACAATAATAGAAAAGCAGATTTACCTTTATGCATCTCTTGGCAAAAGTTAATAATACTAGACATGAGAAAAGTATCAATAAAATAAAGCTCAACATTTATTGAGATGAACAGAAGTTTAAAAGAACAAATATTTAATGCACAAATAAGCTTTTGGCTGTGTAAATTAATTATAAAAATAATATTTCCTTAACTAAAATGTATAGCTTGCAAATGACACTGTGGCAAAGAACATGAGTAGGAGAAAATGGTAAGGTCTCTTTGTCTGAGATCTCCTGGGTGCCAACTGCACTATAATATGTGGCAAACTAGAACCGCAGAAATTAGATACCTTGCCTACCTCACATCACCAACATGCAATACATTTATTTATGCTTCCATTTACTGAATAAAACAACAAAAGCATTTGTCATGTATTTTTTAAAAGCATTATTGAGGGTAAAAACAAGTCAAACAAGGGTATTTCAGTGCCATCAGTATTTTTGAAAGAATACATTCAAAGTAATATCCTATTCCCAACACTATTCTGACAGGCTTAGTATCCTTTCACCAAAAAGAAGAAAACCTGGTCTATTAAATCAAAACACTGCTGTACTTATACAGGTACAACTCAGTGGCATATGCTGTTAAGCTGCTAGTTGAGCCACTAACTACCAAATATTTTTAAACATAATCTTAACCCTTACCTTAAAAATATATTTAGTTAGAAATGGTACAAAACAAATACAGCAATCCCGAGTTACAGCCATCCAAATTACATACGATTCCTGGTTAAGAACGGGGTGAGGCAGGAGGAAGTGAGATAAATCTACTCCTCAGAAGGGACATTCACTCCTGAAAGAGTTATTATAGGAAAAGGGTGTCTTCACTGAAGTTTTATCAGCAATCCTTGTTTCTACAAGAACCCCAAAATTTTAAAATACAATTACTACAGAGACAGAAAGGGAGATGAAATTTTCTGAAGAGGGGCATAGGCAGCAAAAGAAACATTACATAGGTGTTAACCCTTCCCTATGCTATCCAAAACTTTTTAAAAATGGCTGGAGTTACACTCTAAAAATGTCACTGTTCTGACTTACATACAAATTCAACTTAAGAATAAACCTACAGAACCTATTTTGTTCATAACCTGGAGACTGCCTGTAAGTATAGGAAGTAGTACTATATATATCACAAGGCACAAGTAAAGGAGTATTGCAAAAGTCCTACAGGTACAACAAGCTCAGATTTTAGACAACCGTAAAGCTAATAAAAACTTAAAAGGTTTGCATGCACCCAAAACATTGATGTTTTGTCCTGTTTTAAGTCATTTTCTTTGTGCCATTTATTTATTTACCATATTTATATACCACGCCTCTCAGCCCGAAGGCGACTCAAGGTGGTTTACAGCAGTCAATGCCCACAAACAACATAAAATACAGTTAAAAACATTACATATAATATAAATCATAAAAAAGCAATAAAACAATAAAAGCCATAAAACACAAGTTCTCAGTGTCTCATCACTAAAATCTGTTGGGTCGTCCAATAGTTCCGTGGATCTCAATTAGTCTGTTACACTGCGTCTGCAAATGTCTGCTCAAACAGCCAGGTTTTGACTCTCTCTCAAAACGTTAGGAGGGAGGGGGCTGATCTAATATCCCTAAGAAGGGCGTTCCATAGTCAAGGGGCCACTGCTGAAAAGGCCCTGTCTCTCATTCCCGCCAATCGCATCTGCAAAGGGGGCAGGATTGAGAGAAGGGCCTCTCCAGACGATCTTAAGCACCTAGATGTTTCATAGGGAGAGATGCATTTGGACAGGTAAACTGGGCCGGAACCATTTTAGAGCTTTAAAAGCTAAAGCAGCCATGGCCTGCTGAGAACCCTCTCTCATGAAAGTGATGCTACTCTTTTTAACGTCTCCCTTTAGATTAATACAGAATTGATTTTTTTTTAAATTCAGGAGTTATAGTACAGAAAAGGCAACATTCCACTCCATTCCAAATCATGATAACCATATCTATGAAACTAGAGCTGTTGTGCTCTATCCAATGCAATTTTCTGAATCAGTGCCCCAAATAACCACAGAAATAGAACTAAAAACAAAGACACCAATAATATTTTTGTTGGCCTGTGTTATCACAGTATAGTTTCCATATTCATCTGAGTTTTTTTCTTGCATAGCAAAATTAAGATAGAACTCACACCTTTAATATAGTTCCAAAAAGCTTTCAAAACTGCAGTCTTATATGCTAATTCATGCAGGTAGCAAGCAGTGCTGCAACACTTCAGTGCAATTTCTGTGCATTCCTATTTGGTTGCTTAGCATTATATTTCAGTACATTTGAAAACCTACACTGTATACAAAATGCAGGGACTGCGTTCATCTTAAAAAAGTACTAACCATTTTCTGTTATCACTGTCCTTATGCCACACAATTTGTCAGGAAATGCTCTGTGTTTTCTTTAATGATTTCCATTATTTTGGAACCACTAGTGAAGACATGCTGCCTTTTTATTAGGCCAACTCAGAGGCTACAAAACACTGTGCAAGCTTTTGAATGCTTCCAACTTTTTAATCGGGTAAATAAAGCAAAATAGTGGGGAGTTGTTGATGTTCAAGTCATGTGTCCATGGTTACAGCCTTAAGATGGAAATCAAGAGGAAAATGCAGACATTCGAAGTGCCTGGCAATGAAGTGATATACAGGACTCCCCTAAAGATTATTGTAGAAAAGAACAACTACACAGGGAGCTATGGTTAGATCTTCATCAGAGTTCCTTTGACAGGGAGAGTAACTGAACACAAATAAGAAAACAGTAATTTCTTGTATTAATAGTGTTAAATCATCTAATGCAATGTTTCCCAACCCATGGGATGCGATCCCAAAAGAGGTTGTGAAACATTTTCTATGGGGTCACCAGGCAGTGGTGAGCTATGATTATTTTAAAAAGGGAAAACAAAAAATCATGTCACCCAAATGCCATCATGCTTGTGCTTTGAGATTCTACATATCTCTGTGAGAGCAGATTTTCAGTGCTTCTTCAACAGAAAACCAAAAAAAGGAGAAAAAGATTAAAAGTTGAGAATGACACGAGATAACGAAAACTCAACTGTGAATTTTTAAGCTTGTTAATGAGTTACAATTTCAACCACTGCATTAAATATGTCATACATTAGCATTATTTTGAATTATATTAAACTGAAAAATCGATTTTCGATGTGTTTTCATTTACCCCTTTTAAAAGCCTATTTTTAATGTATCAGGGTCATGGGTCACTTTGCCTCTATTACTGTAAATGGGGTTGTGACTCGAAAAAGATTGGGAATCACTGATCTAATGTAATGTAACATGTTTACCTTTCTTGACTTTGGAACTACACAAATGTTCTTTTGCAACCACACATTTTGTATCTTGTTATGATTTTAAAGCTATGCTGATAGCCGAGTATCAAATAACAGTCCTACTGTATCAGATAGATGTGATGACTGAGCAATGACAGAAATATTTGAGAAATATTTCAAAATCAAAATACGCAAACAGCATTGGGGGCTGGGGAGCAGAGAATTCCTGAAAACAAAGTTATTCCATTCAAAATTATGAAGAATCAATGTAATGATAAAAAGAGGAATAATAAAGGTGGGCAAGTAGAATAATGTACAAGAAAGGCATTTTAATACATGTACATTGCTCCGTATCTTTCACATTGTTAGGTAGAACTGCCAAACTCCTGACACAGCAGATAAACACAGGGTAGAAATATCCAGTTTTCTGTTTTGCCACTGAAATACATATGCTTCCTTTTTGAAGTTTTGTAGTCTGCTAAATCATGTAATATTGTCATGCTCCAGCTTTTCTTTCTTTCTTTTTTATTATGGAAATATCCACCATAATATACACACCAGGGATTCCCTGTAGAAAAAAAAAACTGGACAGATACACCACACACAGTTTAATGTACTGCAGCACTACTTATTCTTGAGTTTATCAGAAATATGAATTACACTAAAAGAATATATGTTCACAGATATTTTTGTGTCAACAGGATTTGATAGTACTTTGAAATAAAGTGTTCTTTGTTGTATTGATGGGTGACTTACACCAAGAATGAAATAGGGGAAGTGTTTCCCTTCTGGTTCTGTAGGACCACTCAATAATATCTCTAGGTTTCTAGGATGAAATTGATTACTTGGAATCTTTACAGTCTGTATCCAGGCCTATTTATGGGACTCAAATATCCTTCATAGGTTTTGTTGGTGACATATTTCAGTAACTGAGGTTCTGAGGGATCCCTATTTCATGCATTTACATGAATCTGTTGGGAGATATTGCACAAAGATCTGGGTTCAATGACATTAATATGCTATCACCCAACTGTGCTTAGCCTTTCCATCCAAATTTGAGGAAGCTTTCTTAATACCAGTGCCTGGTGTTCATAATGGGCTAAATGAAGGGGAACAAATTGAAGTTCAGTTCAGAGAAGATAGATTTGCTCCTAGTCAGTAAAAAACAGATCAAGAAAGAGAGACTCAACTTTTGCTCTCAAAAGACACAGGTATGAGTATTCTCTTATATTTACCCTAAAATAGATATTTCCAAATTTCACTGTGGCCAGCAAGGCATTTGCAAATTAAATCTAGTGTGACAGCAGCACCCATTTTTCAAGGTGTCTGATCTGGCAATTGGGTCATGTGGCATAGAGCAATGGTACTGTGCTCTATATGGGAAAGGTTTCTCCACTGAAGCTTTATCACCAAACCTTGTTTCCACAACAAGCCTTTTTGTTCAAAATCCAATTATCACAGGGACAGAAAGTGAGCTGAAATTTTCTGAACAAGGGCATAGAGAAGCAAAACAAACACTACATGGGGTGTTAACCCTTTGCTATGGTATCCAAAGCTAAAAATACATATTTTTGACTGGAGTAAGACTTAGAAAATATACCTGTTCTCTCTTACATACAAATTCAGCTTAAGAGCAAAACTACAGAACACATCTTGTTCATAACTTGGGGTTTGCCTGTATATTGTATTTTGGAATATCTACTATATTCCAATTTAGCAGAATCTTTGAAACTGTATATTAAAAGCAGTCTTTCAGCCCAGCTCTGGAACAAAGCTGGGGCACAAATAAGTAAATAAATATGCAGGTCAATAACTTTTTTAAACCCTGGTAATTTGCTAGGTTTTTTTCAGTTCTATGGTACCTGTGCATTGCTAAGCATGTGTATATGGAATATAAACTACCAGAAATGAGCTAAATCAATTTCTCAAAAAAGACATGACAGGAGAAACTTTTAAGATGGATGGCTTGGTACCTGGACATTTTGTTTGCACTTGGCAATGTTATCCATGATAGAATCACTATTTTACAGAATAATTGTCAGGAATTTCTTCTAGTCCCAGAAATATGTCACTTTCCAGAGTTGAATCAGAAGAGAAATCTGAAATCTAGGTAAGGCAATTTTATTCTTCTCCTATCAGATCTTCTCTTGGTCTAGAGTTTATGGATTCAACAGGAACATAAACTCCTCTATTGATTTATTTATTCACCACACTTGTACCCCACTCTTCTCACCCCAAAGGGGACTCCGAGTGGCTTCACAAAGGCAACAATTTAATACCAGATATGCATATTGATAAATAAAATGCATTAAAATCCAACCCAATTAAAACATAAACATTAAAACATCAATTAAAATCACACAGTCCAGATTATATTCCACAGGAATGATTTTCATCCTACTAAGAAAAATGGGTACGTTCTGAAATATAAATATACAGTGGATATTAGGCATGGTTAGGTCCAGTCGAAATCTTCATAATTCAGATTAAATTTGGATCAAACTCCTTTTTGAAGTGATTTAGAAGCGATTTGGGAAGCATCTTTGCCATTTCGAAGCCACTATCGTCATCTTTGTTCCGACTCAGGAAGTGAATTGGAAAAGACCCAGTTTTTGGAGGCAAGCAGCTGCTTGCATGCTGGGATGCTGGCCTCCAGCCAATGACTTCAGACTTTGGACATTTTCTGCTAATAATTCCCTTCCTGCAGCAGTGAATACAAGTTTTAAGACCCTTTCCTCTCCTGGGGTTTGACTTCTGTGCTTTGGAAAACAAGAAATCCCATTATATGCTAATAATTTCCTTGGGAAAACACACAAAAGTTTGTAGGCCCCTTTGTCTGGGGTTACACGTTGTCCTTTGGAAACTAGAAATCTCCTTTAATCTGCTAATAATTTCCTTGGGATGGGGCAGGGTTGAACAGTGGCCTGGCCTCCGCTCATCTTGGAAACAAGCAAATGTAATAAATTAATTTAATGTTATGAGATAAATTCAATTTTCTCATATTGAGAGAGGTGTGCTCTAGACAAATATGCAAAACAGAGAGATAGATTTAAATTTTCCAAAAGAATCCTGGAGGCAGCACATTTCTTCTTCTTGTAATATTCCTTATTAGATTACTGAAATTACTTTAAAAATTGTCAAGAACCCAGGGATCTTCTAAACACATTGAAAGTTAGTATGTTAACAGAGGAGAATGTTTTCTACCACTGTGGCAAGTTTTGTCAGTAGCAGTCAAAAAACGAGGGAAAGGAAATCCTTCAAGTTTTGCCTGTCCCGTTTGCAGGTTCTTGTGTATTGCACAATCCCGCCCGCCATTAACAAAGCGATTCAGAAATTTTGGAAAATTCTGACTTTTTTTCAGAAAATTTCAGAAATCATTTTGAAATGGAATCGCCAGCACCCCCTACATCTGAAACAAGTTTCGAACCATTTTTCCTTGATCAAACAAGCCTAGTGGATACTACAGAGGTGTTTTGGAAAACTGTTCAATTTCCAAAGTATAACTCAAATATTCAGAGGAGGCAGAGACCTTCTGTACGTGGGAATGCTTTAACAATTTATTTGGTTTTATTTCTAACATGTCTCTTCATTCATAAGAAGTCACATTATCATTTTTCCTACAAAGGAAGAAAGAGAGAGAATGAAGACTAAAAGCGAACATTCTTCTCCTAGGCATCTCCATGCTATTGACATATTTGGATGGAGGTCATTACTGCTGGCAGCTTTGAGGATAAATATGGTTGGCTAAGAGGAGAGGTTTAATCTGAAGGAATAACATACAGAATCCATATGATTTTCACTTTAAAAAAATGTGAGGTTTTTTTTGGTATGATAAGGAAACTAACCCAGTTGCCTTTTACCCTGCCCCTAAGAAGGCTAGGCAAAGGAGGCAATGTGTAACTTTGTTTCCCTGCCATTTGTATCACAGTATATGTGGGGAAGCAGAGATGACTTTGGTCTTTGGCTTGTGCACCTCCCTTTTGATTCTAGAAATTTTGCTCTAGTTTCACCCAGATGCAGGGGCTGACTTTCAAGTTCTTTAAGTCTTTTCTGTCTATTGGCTTGATGATGGTGAGTTGTTTTATTTTATGTAAGTTTTTTCTTCTTCAAAGTATCAATGAACCTCATGGATTTGTTTATGTTGACCTATTAGACAGCTCATAAAATAAAAATTCAAAGTGATTGTCAGCTTTTTCACAGTTTATTTGTATCATCCTCAATGAGAACAAGCAGAGGAAGAAAGATGCATGCTCTGTAAAAGATACATACTATGAAAGAGTCTGTAGGAAATATTTGAGATTTATATCCCACAAGGTTATCTACATCTGATGACAAACTTCTGGACCATCAATAATAAGAATGAAAATATGGTTAATAATACTATTGTGAGTCGCCCTCCACCGTTGCCTCAACAGTTAAAACCAATGCAGCAATGGAATATAAACAGGAGGGGTGGCTGACTAGTC
Source organism: Anolis apletophallus (assembly GCA_030556195.1). Taxonomy (NCBI): domain Eukaryota; kingdom Metazoa; phylum Chordata; class Lepidosauria; order Squamata; family Anolidae; genus Anolis; species Anolis apletophallus. The sequence goes on along the minus strand of JARBWK010000002.1, from coordinate 68,288,081 downwards.
TACCGAGCCACGAACGCTAGGGCGGAAAGCCAGGTCCTCTTATAGTGTTGAGGCAACAGAAATGTCTTATAGTGTTGAGACAACGGAAATGTCGGGACGGGAGACGCTAACTACCCACAAAAGATTACTGCTACCATATCTGCTCTAGATTATTAAATATGGTTTTCTGTGGGTGAGCAGATGGCGACTACTGGATGGCATATGTTCTGTATCAGAAACTAGAGCTGATGTAGTCTATCCAATGCAATTTTCTGAATCAGTGCCCCAAATAACCAAACCCAATTGAAAGTTGACCAAAAACTGATTTGTAACCTGTTTGGTACTAATGTTGGAGAGTGGTCCCTGGTCAAAAAAAGGTTGGGAACCACCGTTCTAGATAAACAGGATCAAAATATGTTGACCTTCAGTATATTCAGCAGCTTTATGAGAGCTTTATGAGGTGTTCAAAATTGTATATAAGCAGATTTTCTTTTGTCATTCAAGATTCAAAATTTCAAATGCATGCAAGCAAATAGCTCTAAGAATATGCATTGTTACCCCAGAATGGCTGAACCCGAGCTAATCTTTGTTCCCATATCCAGCAAACATTATTTTTTCTTCTTCTCTGTCCCATACCATTCTCCCATCTTTGCATCTCCATTTTAATACTGAGATCCACCCTGTGCTGTGTCCTTTGTCACACAACCCCTAGACATTCAAAGCTCTTATTGATAAAGTCCTGTTAGTGTGCATGGCACAAAACACAGGCACTAAATCATAGGAGGAGCCCTTATATGTAGGCTCAGACACTTCTCTTTCTGACAGGTGGAGTGTGGTGAGGAGGCAGATAATGGTGATACCACAGATGTAGGCAAAAACAACTGCATTTTTCTGCCTGATGTGACTATAACTGCATAAGGGAGGAATAAGATGTAGCTTTGTAATAGAACTTTAAAAAAAGAATAATTTTTGAAATAGAAGCAAACAAATTTAAGTAATTTCTGTACTATGAGATGCTGGAGTTGAAAAAAATCTAATTTTCAGAGTATACCCCATTTATTCTTTTCATAACTTGGTATAATTTAGACTTACTGATCACGGTAAATGAGATAGGTCTAGATCACTCTAGCTTTCTTAAATTTTAAGATGGGAAGGAAAGCATGGCACTAAAAAAATAAAATAATGTTCAGCATTGCCTGTGATTGAAGAAACTGTAGTTAAATCTCAAGTTGATCAAACGATGGTGAGTTTTATAGTAAAAAGCACAATATTCTTTTTGGCCTGGGGAAACATTTAAGGCCCTTTTCAAGGAATTGTTTAGAGAACACTGTGCTGTGTCTCCAGTTTATTCTGGTAAAACGACCTCATCTTCCTTAATATTTTTCAATCCATGTAGAGCAGTGACACACAAAGTGGAGGTCTGTGGACTGCTCCACGAGCCATCAGATGCTAATCTGTGACAAGTTTCTGGGATAGAAAGGCACAGGCAATTGTAGGCAATGAGCACAAATATGGTACTGGTCCCTAGTACATACATTAGAAAAATAACTTGTCTCCTACATAAGATAGTGTGAGAAGCATGTAATTAGACTGTATAATCTATAAAAATAAAATCCTGACTGCCTTTCCATCAATGAAATAAATTCTGGATTCCATCTTTGGAACAAGAAGCATCTGTGTTTACAGATACAAAGGCATCATCTGGTCCTAAAAAAGACAAGTATACTTCACATAGTAAGTCTCTTGAAAAAGGGTATGGAAATACCTCATCAGCAACTGAATAATTCTGCCTGAGACCCTAATACCGCCATTAAAGAGTTGAAGAAGTAAATGTAAATGAATATGTAGAAAGGCAACTTTATTTATTTATTTATTATTTTGATTTATATACCACCCTTCCCAAAAAGGCTCAGGGAGGTTCACAACAATGAATACACAACACAACGTAGTTAAAAACAGAAAAAAACAGATTAGGACCAGAATGGAAAGCACAACCTTAGAGATTAAACTTGGATGTGTTTGACACCAACTCAATTTAAAATACATTTTAAATTATCCAAAATGCTTGAGCCCAGAAGAATTTGGGATCCCCCCCCCCGATTTTGTATATATGTACATAATGAGAACCTGAGTGGCATCCGTCACTGAGAGGACCTGTCCATTGGCCACCCCAACACTGTGGAACAACCAGCTAGAAGAGCTCCAACAGATAAATGAGCTGTCAGAATATAAAACACAACTGAAGACCTATCCCTTCTATCAGCCCTGCCCAGTCAGTTTTAATTATCAATTTTTAAATCGCATATTTTTTTATTGTGTTTTAACTTTTGTGTCATAATATGTGCTTTTATGAATGTATTTGAACTATGTTGTACCCCACCTTAAGCAGTAAGGAGAAGCTGGTAATATATAAATAAATCATCATCATCATCACCTTGGGGATGGGACCCAAGTGTTTCACTGTATACACATAGCCTGAAGGAAATTCGATATAATGCAATCATCAAAAAGCAAAGGTGCAACTAATCCAATGTGGACAATTTCAGATTGCAGAGTATTTTGATTTCAGAATTCTGGACAACCAGTATTTGTTTCCCTTTTGAGAAATTCAAAAATAGTCTCTTGATGCAACATGAGGACTGTACAGAACAGTACAAAGGGCCACTACATCAACAGATGCTACCATTCATAATTATTTTGAGCATAAACAGTAGTAAAAAGGCCACTCAGGACCAAAGTGCAGAAAATTCACTGCTTAGGAGTAATGGTTACATCATAAAGCTGTGCCCAGCAGCAGCCATAGACTTTGCCAACTCCCATGTGGTCATTTTACAAGCTATGTAGACATTAGCCAAACCACAGGAAACAACTATCACACGGCATCTAAAATCTTTTAAAATGTTGTAGTAAGAAAATGTATTTCTAAGATGGTAAGAGAGACTGCTATACTTCCCATCTTTTAGTATAAAGAGAAATAGAATCAAATTAGCAAAATGGATGCCACCCACTTGTGACAGTGATATTCATGGATGATACTTGTTTGACAGTATGCCTGAACTACAATCATAACAAGGTATTTCCATAGGTCTTCTCAATCAACCAATGTGTCACTAGATTTCTAAGTTGCATATGAAGTTGCAGATTTAAGACGTCACTACAGTATACAGATCTTTTATTTCCCCCAAATTGCATGAAGTACACAAGCAATACACCACCAAATGTCGTAGAGCCCTCCACCTATAATCAGGGCATGCTGAATTATAGGTTTTGGCAAAAAAAAGAGTATTGTCGATGAAGGAAATCAGGATCGTGGAGCTCAAAATTCTTATAAAATGGTAAAGAAAATTATAATGTTTGTAAATTGTTCTTATATAACATTTCTTATATCGTGTCTAGCACTTACAAAACAAAATTCCATTTTTCCATAAAATGAAAGTAGGCTTTTTCAAAGAGCGTGATATGTCAGAAATGTCAGACTAGAAATTCCTGCCATATGCATTTATGAACAAGTGCTCTGTCAAAGCACCAGGGACACTTTATCCATTGTTAAAGTGTGTTCAGTATGTTACTTTTAGGATCAGTCACTCTCATTTTGAAATGTGCACTATTATGACGGCCCATAAACTAAGTGTATACCAATGTCAACCATTTGAGAGAAATGATACCTGTTCTGGTTTGTTCTTGTGTAAAAGTTTATGGCTGACAATCTTCTACAAGCAATGAGATTTGATGTAAAAGCACAGATGGAATAGGTTGTGTTACCGTTATTACTTAAATGACTAACAAGAATGGAACTCCCTTCTATCTTCTTCATGATTCATCCTATAAACCCCAAAGGGGTGCCACAGCACTCTATACATTTGAAAACCAAAGATATTGCAAGGAACACTGTATGAAAAACTAGCTAAAGAAGGGACTATAGAGAGAACAGGAAACCTTCAAATAACTAAAATAACCCTTGTTTCACAACAATCATTCCTTCTAACTTCTAACTTTAGAGTCAAGTAGCTGGTGCCAAGAGGAGGACCGTCAGCTAGATTTTCTGGGTAAGAAACAGGAAATATTAGCATGCTTCAGGGAAGGTAAGCAGATTCTTGTAGTCACAGGAACATGTTGGATGAAGGGGAGAAAATGAACCTGACCATTTGAATCCTGTACAATTTATAGTATCCTGGAAAATAATATGGCTAACTAGAATCCGGGACTCGCTCTTGGAAGATAAGAATACAGTCAATATTTTATCATAAGACACATTTGATTTTTCTAGACCACCACCACCATGGTATTGTAATAGTTTTTGCTTCTTTGTTTTTACTGCAAATGGCCAACTCACAGATTATTTAACATATCCTTTGGGGAAAACACGTCACAACACAATACCGTTAATTAAATGGAGGGAGTTCCTGTGTTCCCATCAAATGATGAACTTGCATCAATCAAAGAAATAACTTGAAATATTTAAAACCAAGCCTTTGAGGCCCTATGTAATGTTTATAAATGTTTGCAGCCACAACCCTATATTGTTGGTGTAAGCAATATAAACACCAACATGTAATGTTGTATGTTAAACAATTCATTAAAGGCTTCGATTCATTTGCTGCAGGGGTTTAACACTAATTTTCAAGGTATATAAACCTTATTAAATAGGATTAAAAGACAGGGGGACACTGTTGCCATAGTTATAATTTCTGCAGTCTGCAACCACCTCCAGTCCCTATCCTCCTACACCTTCGAACACTACTAGTATTCTAAATCTCCTGCTCTTTAGAAAAAAAACACACACATAGAATGCCACCTGCGCAATTGATTATGTATGTTCAAAAAGCTTGATTTAAAATGAATTCATCATTACTTTTTTACAATGAAACTTGATATCTATTAATCCCCTCATATTTTATTCTTCTACCAACAGACTTCCTTTGCAATTGATAAATCAATTCATATTTGTTTCAATTACCTGGATCATAAATTCATAGAATCTAACACGTCAACTGACATTAAAAATAATGAAATAGACGACTATGGATGTTTCTAGATTTAGTTCCTTTCACACAATTACAGTACTATAACTCCACTTCAATTGCCATAGCAAATTTTTGTGAAATCCTGGAATTTGTTGTTGAGGATGGGGAATTCATAAGTCTTTGCTAGAAAGCGTATCACCAAACCAGAACCTCCAGATTCCACATATGGCATATAAAATGGAATTGCAGTGCTATAATTAAATAGTGTGAAAGAGTGCTTAGTGATATTTCAAGAGACCGACTAAAACTAAGCTAAGTCCCACTGATTTGAATGAGCATCTTCTAAATGTCAGTAAGTTTGGATCCTACCCAGCATTCACTTTATATAAAGCACCCACCAAAACCGAATACTGTACAAAGAACATAATAACAGAGAACAGAATATCTTATCTGTCTGGGTGACAATACGACCAAAACCAAATCAACATCACTTATGATGCTCTACAGCAGGAAATTGTTGGGAAATGGTATGTGTGTGTGGGGGCGGGGGTGAGGATATGATGACTTTAAAAAATAAATACTGAAGACCACTGCCATTTGTTTTGAATACTGTTTCTCAACATAGTGGCTGTGTATGCAAGATACATTAAGCCAACACTATGGCTGGATGACACATTTCACAAGCAAAGATGTCCCACAACTCTCATTTGGCATGAGAACAGCACTGTACTTTGTTGAGTCAATGTTTTGTATAGCAGTCTGAATCAGAAACTCTAGCTTGCAGCACTCTGCAAAACCTAGAAACTCAAGCTAAGAACAAGTCCTTATTTATTCTTAGGTGAGCCATTAGGCAAAAATCCTGGTTCAACATTTGTGCCAAACAAACCATACACTGAATGCCCTTGGCTTGCTTATTTGCTCCCATTGGCAGGAGGAACAAAATTATAGGTGATTCTGCAGCATTTGCAAGACCCTTTATTCATTTTTAAAATAGTAGCTTAGCATAACCAATATAATGAACTAGTCAGCCTTTTTATGCATTAGATCCTCCTCTGTGTCCCGGGTCCGAGAGAGGCTCATTTGGAGTCCATGAGACAGAGATCCTTCTCTGTTGCGGCCCCCGTCCTGTGGAACTCTCTGCCGCCAGACCAAAGAGCCTCCCTCGACCTGCCCCAGTTCTTGGTGGCACTTAAGACATGGCTATTCAGGAAAGCCTACGCATAAAACGGAACCAGCGACTCGGAATTCACGGAGTCTGATATTTTAGTATTTTTACCATTTAATATTTTAATATTTTAAATATTTTAATCGCTAGTTGTGTAAGTCGCCCGGAGCACAAACGTAAACAATAAAGTTCAGTTCAGTTCATATTATCTTATATTTGTAACAATATTATGGAAATACTTTTCTGCCAGGACACGTTTGGGAAATGATGACTATGTGAAGTAAAATATTTTAAAAAACTAGAGGAGAGGAAAGCAGGGAGTAAAAAAGGAGGGGTTTTGGGGGCTGCCTCTGAAGACTGTTCAGAAGCTTCAACTGGTCCAATGAACAGCAGCCAGGTTGATAACTGGAGCGGCCTCTGTTGTGCTAGCTCCACTGGCTGCCAGTTTGCTACCGGGCACAATTCAAAGTGCTGGCTTTAGGCTTTAAAGCCCTAAATGGTTCTGGTCCAACGTATCTGTCTGAATGCATCTCTCTCTATGAGTCATCCAGGTGTTTAAGATCATCCAGAGGGCCCTGCTCTCGGTCCCGCCTACTTCGCTGACCCGATTGGTGGGGATGAGAGACAGGGCCTTCTCAATAGTGGCCCCTCAGCTATGGAACGCCCTTCCTAGGGACATTAGATCGGCCCCCTCCCTCCTAACATTTCAGAAGAAACTGAAGTCCTGGCTATTTGAGCAGGCATTTGCAGACAAATTATAATCATTTAACTGAGACCTATGGAATCAATTTGACGTTGCAACGGAAATCGACTCTATTGATGAGATGCTGAGATTGGTTTTTTAAACAATTTTATAAGTTTAACTGTTAATTGTATTGTTTTATATAGTTGTGTATCAATTGTTTGTTGTATTTTATATTGTGGCATTCTTGCCACTTGTTCACCGCCTCAAGTTGCCTTTGGGCTGAGAGGGGCAGTATAAAAGTACAGTAAATAAAATAAATAAATAAACAAACAAGTTGTGTAAGACCCTAAAAGACGTATGTAGTTAAAAGAGGACTGATGGAACAGAAACATGAGAGTTATGTGTGTTTGTGAGATTATGCCTTCAAGTCACCTGTTGACCCATGGCAACCCCACTAGTTTCACAGGATTTACCTAGACAAGACATACCGAGAGTTGGCTTTGCCAATTCAGTCCTCTTAAATATAGCATACAGAATCTGGTATGCATCCAAGTACTAACCAGGGATGATCCTGTTTGGCTTACAAAATCGGACAGGACCTGGTGCCTTCATTTAGGCAACTACTTATAAGTAGGTGAAAGCCTACAATTTCTCATACTCTTTTGAAATTATGAGTGGATAATTGCAATACTCAAATCCATCAAAATAAAGTGTAAATATTTGACATATATTTTACTCTAAAAGGCTCTACTGCTTAAAAAACCATGAACTTCAAGCTGAAATCAGTTAAATTATATCTATAGGATTTCTCTGTCACTGAGAGTAATGAGATTCATCAGTGTTCAGACAAGACACAAACTTTAATACACTGAGCCTCATATTATTATTTCTTTAAAAAATAATGTTAACTTATTTCTGTGGCATTTCCCTTGTCATGATCTAGTTCTGTGCGGCCAGAGAACCAACCAAATAAACATAGAATTATCTCTCAGGTTTTTTTTAAATAGGCACATTGATATGCATTTGTGGGTCATGAGGAGAAAAGCAATAGTAAACCAGCAATTTCCTTGATAAGAACTCTTTTCTTATTTATTATTTTCTTGTCCTAGAAGTATGTTGCAACATTAATCTAAACATTGCAAAAGGAAAACACTAGAATTACTATTTTTATCTGAATGAAAGAGGATTAAAAAGACAAAGCAGGAACAGTCTAATAGTTCTACTATGCTCCAATGAAAATCCAACTAACAGGTAGAAGAATATGACAGTCCGTTTAATTTACTGCAGCAAAAATAAATAGCAGCAATTGAATGAAGCTATATTCCTCCAGGCTCACAACAGGCAGCTCTTTGCAGGACCATGAAAGCAGCAATTGGACAGCTTTTGTCAGCTTTCTTCTTTCACAACTCTGGCAACACCACAAACAAGAAGAGCAATGACACAATTAGCTCAATACATTTTGTTGCCTGAAGCCGATGAACCACACCCAAGGTAAGGCATATAGCACTCAAATTCAGCCATGTTATTCCTGGCCACTAGAGCTGCTTGTAATTCTTTCTGATCTATTACCTTTCTTACCCTCACCCATTTCTATTCAACTTTAATAGAAGTATTTTAAGACCTTCCAATGTCAAGTTCTGCTTCAAACAAAAGAAAGAAAGACAAAAAGAGGAAAAGACCTGTCCTTCCAGTGATGATCATTCTTACAGTGGCTAAAGCTGCTTTGAGTCTCCTTGTGTAGAGAAAAAGTGGAGTCTAAATAAACATAACAAACAAACAAACAAACATATCTATATCTATATCTATATCTATATCTATATCTATATCTATATCTATATATATATATCTTATGTAACAGCAGGTCAGTTCTCACTTATGGTGACCCTATTAGAAGGTTTCCATTAACAGATTTATATAAAGCTGGTTTCGTATTGCCTTCCTCTCAGGCAATATTCTTAAAATCACACAGTGGGTTTCCATGGATTTAGATCCTAATCTTCTGAAAAACTATTCTAATACTCACACCAACATATCATACTGGCTCTAAAAACTGTGCCCCTACACTATTATGGTGTAATTTTTAATGCACTGGGAACTGTTGGGAGTCTTTTCTTACAAATGGTGTATAAAATTAGGCCAAGATTATTATACAGTAGAGGTGTGCAATTCAGCCAGAAGGCATGATGTTATGGGGTACATTGTCAGCTGATCCCTCATCCCGTTTACTGGGAAGTTACTCAAATAAAGAGGAGTGTTGCCTTTTTCGTTTGGCAAAGATTTGGCCCATTAGCTGCAATGGGAAACTTTAAAGGCTCAATCCTCATTCATTTTAAGGCCTATCTGCGTGAAACCTATCTCAATTTTAGATCCCATTTACAACTGTATGCCTGCCAAGTTTCAAAACAATTTACTAATTTTTAAGAATTATTTTAAGTTTTAACCATAACATTTTTTTAAACAAAACAAACCACAAGAGAGGGTTCTGGGAATTGTCGTCGCTGGTTATGTCCATTCTCAGCCAATCAGAATATGGACGCAACCAGGCTTTTTATTGTCTGAGAAACAGAGAGAGAGAGAGAGAGAGAGAGAGAGAGAGAGAGAAACTTCAACTCCCATCATGCTCCGAGAGGAACTCAGGGACCTTTCAATGCCTGCCCCATGCAAGTGCTGCTGGGAAAGCCAGTTTTCAGTAGGGTCCTCTCTCAAGAAGGAGCCTAAGAAACTTTCCAAAAAGAAATGGACGGACACTGCTTCTGCCAGGGAGGGAAAAAAGGTGCTGCAATAATCCCATCCTCTCCAGGAGCCCCGTGGCAGATCCCTGCCTCAGGTATATTGCAGCCTTAACTCCTTCCTCTCTAGGAACCATTACAATTTGGCTTTCTTAATCCGTTTTGCTAGGTTTTTTGGCTTTCTCCTCTCTGTTCTGTTTTCAGAGATTATATTAAATGGACCACCACATATAATAAATCATTTTCGTTCAAACCGATCTGGGCCCAAGACTATTATGCAGTTTCCAAGTTTCAGATTTCCATCTCAGAAGACTAGCACATAGAATGGAATATCTTGCTTTCATTTATTTTTCTGTATTGCAGTGGCCACAATCTTCTTTAAGGCATATTTCTCACCTTAGCTATAGTTATATATCCTTAATGCATGATGCACTGAGCTAGAATATGAGCTACAATTTGAAGTTAAATTCATGGCCAGACATCTATGCCCATACATGCATACCCAACATCCATATTCTCCAGTATATAAATATGTCCAATTAGATCATGAAAGGCCTATGCTTGTGTAAGTACACTAGTGATGGTGTGTATGTGTAGTATCTATGAAGGACGCTGATGGAGTTATAGGCTGCTTGGCGGAAGTAGATTTTAGCTCCCTTCCTTTGTTGCTGCTGTGTGAACTTGGGAAAAATGCAACCACTAGAGTAGTGCACTGACAGAACTGAAGCATCAACCTAACAAAATCAGCACTGAAATCTATTTGACATCTATAGGAGAAGGAGTTCCATACTGAATTATTAAAAATGGGCAATTTGTTTGTTTCATTTTATTCAACTATAAGGGCACCACCTACACTAATCAAAGCTGGTGGCTAAACATCAAATTAGACAACAAACTCCCACAAAAACATGCAAAAGGAAGACCTAAGTGCACTGGTTTTCCTATGTAATCATCTGAACAGCAAAACCACTTTCTTCAATACCAGTTTGGAACTGCATTAAATGGTCAGTGTAGATGGACCCCACGGCAATAGTTTCAAGTTTCACAAATGCACTAACTGTAGCACCCATGGGTCCGCCCGTGCCACGGGGGAGGGGTGACGCACCGGGGGTCCCGTTGGCATTGGGACCCGCACAGGCTGAAAGGGACTCGGAGGATGAGTTGGAAGGCCCAGAGCAAAATTGGTCAGCCGTGCCTTTGCCCAGTTCACCTGTAGAGAGTTTAGCCTGGGATCTTGAATGGGAGCATTCTCCCGGGGAAGGAGCGGACCAGGTGGAGATGGGAGGCAGCGAAGCAGATAGCGGAGATAGTTATGAATTCCCAAATGGCCGAGGTTCCCAGGAGCTGGCCGAGCAGCAGATGGAGGCTAGCGGCTGGGAAACTTCGCGGGAGGCTGCTTCTCAGGAAGATAGCGATACTAGGCTGGAAGAGCGGGGCCGTTCTCATAACAGGCGCAGGGACATAGAGGAGGGCAGGAGGAGCTGGCATCTGTCCCGAGACCGTCACCGTTCGGAAAGTAGAGACTGAGGCGCCGGGCCCTAGATCGTCGGGGTCCCGGCCGAGGGATTAAGAACGGCCCCGTGGGAACTGATCCTCAGTTCTCCGGCCACGTCTATACTGAATAGGCGCGAAGCGGAGTGGGACCACAAGCCAACAGTGGTCATCAAGCCTTACCTTGCCTTTGCCTTGTTTCCTGAGCCGCAGTGGTTTGCGGCACCTCGCCCTGTTTCTTGATTCGCATTGGATTGCGAAACCTTGCCCTGTTTCCTGATCCGCATTGGTTTGCGGAGCCTTGCCACGCTTCAAGCTATTTGCTACGTTACTTTGGACTACTTGCTTTATACTTTGAACACTTGCATATTATTGGACTATTTACCTTTTGGAACTGTTTTTATATACTCAATAAAGTAGTTAGCCTTTGCTACGTCTCCGTGTGTGTGTTAAAGGGGCAGTTCTAAGTCGGTGATTGTGACACTAACATTATTTGATTAGTGTGCCTTATATATGAAATAATACAATAAAGAACACAATATTCTCTCTATTGCATGAGTAGTCCTTTTAATATTAAAACTTTTTTCATTAACAGATTTATATAAAGCTGGTTTCGTATTGCCTTCCTCTCAGGCAATATTCTTCAGTTATATAGCATTCAGGTTTTCTACCAGAATGGCCTCAGTTTGACCTCATCCTATCCTACTTGCTTACAACTGCGTAACGTGAACAACTTGCTTAACCGAGTGTGTTTGAGAAAATAACTGCAAAGGATATAAAGATGAATTTCTTTATTAATAGGGTCTTCAATTTTATTTCTTTACATAATATCCTAGTGAAGGGAGTGGGGGAGCATGCAGACTTACAGTGAATTTCATGTGCTGTGACTGGAGGAGTAGCCAGAAGCTTGTTCTGCTCTACCAAAGTGAGTATCATTATTGAAGACGACTAGCTATTTTTACTTCAAGTTCATTATGATGGCCATTTTTTTCACATTTGTGAACAGTGCATGGGAGAATGAAATTAGTTCTTTTACAGCTATTAGAAATACTTTACACAATTTTTATTAAATTTTGTTCACAATCAGCATAGGCTATTGTTTCCTTATTAGATAGTACTGTTAAGCAGATAAAGCATCACATGAAAGCATTCCAATTTTGCAAAAAGTGAGAAAGCTACTGGGAAATTTTGGGATAGTTCTTTGAATAGCTTGAAACAAACACAAATATGGATACTTTTGTATTAGCCTTCTTATTGAAATTATAACTCTATTGACAAATTATAACTGCTGGTGCAATGATTTTGCTTGTATCTAATATGGATGTTTATTAATAGCCATATTGATGTCTGCATTTCAGCTACATAGCTACAGCTGAGTTTTATTAATTTACTGATTTACAACCCACTTTTTGATTACACAAACTGCTTTTTCCATGGAGACCTGATGCAGTGAGGTACACAGAATGAACACTAATGGGAGAAACTGATAGTTATTATATGAGTATGGCCGTATCACATGAGTAAATTATTGAAGAATTGAAGACTGAAACAGGAAATACTATAATGGTGAAAAAATGAAGCTATAGATAAATTCTGGATTTTTACTGGTGGGTGGGGGAGGAGAGCAAGACAGAAATTATTGGAAAATTGTAATCTACAGCATTAGTCATATCAAACCTAAACTTATTTTACTGTTTTATAGCAACATAATTATGTTTCATGTGCAACATTATTTGCACATAAAATTGCACTACATAACTTGAAATATGAAGGCCCTTCTTTTGTACAAGCAAAATTGTGAACATGTGTATTTATGTATTGTGTTTTCAAGTCTCATTCTTTATGGTGACCCCATAAATTGCATAGGGTTTTCTTAGATAATGAATACTCAAGAGGCATCTGTACTAAAACAGAACTTTCTGCTGAGTATATGTACTCTGACTCTTGGTAGAGTCCCCAGTGGCACAATGGGTACTAGTAGGACTGCTGACCGAAAGGTCAGTGGTTTCAATCTGTGGAGTGGGGTGAGCGTCTATCAGCTCCAGCTTCCGATATGGGGACATGAGAAAAGCCTCCCACAGGATGGTAAAACATGGTGGCATCCCCTAGGCAGCGTCCTTGCAACGGCCAATTATCTCACACGAGAAGCAAATTTGCAGTTTCTCAAGTCGCTCAGGACACACACACACACACACACACAAAAGCTGTTGATAGGTGAGAAATTGGGAAGGGGGGCAAAAATGTTGCAACTCACAAAATAAAATATATTATCTGAGCAGAAAGTATTAAATGCTAGTCTATCAGCATATCTGGAAATAATGTTCAACTAAATATTGAAAACTCTGAACCTTACAATAGTTTACTATCATCACAAGTAATGAAGGATGGGCTAAAGAGAGTTTTTGAAATGTTTCTATTTTTTCCCATTCAGGTCTTTCCATTTCTAGGAAATAGCACCTTGCATTATGTCACAGAAAAATGTATACACTATGTCAAAAGAAAGAAGAACATTGCCTTAAAAGGATACTGGGTTTAAAAGACAGTAAATCACAATGTAGACCAAGGCGCATTGATATTTTGTTACTCTTGGGTGAAGTCAAACCAGTTTGTTTTTTAAATGTCTGTTTGTGTGTTGGTCCTTAAAAAGGACGTCTTCCCTGTTGTTCATGCCCTCCCCCACCCCTACCCAGCCCCCCTTCCCCATTGTGCACGCATGCTTAATGTATGTATTGTTTTATACTCAATAAAAACCTTTAATTAAATAAATAAAAAAGAAAGAAAAATGTATACACTAAAATCATTTTATGCTAACGAATGTAAAGCAATGTTTGATGCTAGCCTGGCTAATTTGCCCTGTGCCCATGGCATGAAAGGAGTCTAATGTCAGTATGCGAAGAGACCTCAAAGACCAACTCAAATTGCCAAGGCCCCTTTCTTCATTCAATCACCCTTTTAAAAAATCTGTTAGGAAGATAGGAGATGGTGTTCTTTGTTTCTAGAATCTGTTCCCAGAGAGGCTAGATTGTCCATCTTCAATTGGTATGGGAAGACTTTTTTGTTTCAACAAGGCCTTGGGGACTGAGAGTCTTATGTCAAAGGATGTGAGGGGAAGTGAGGGGGAAGTCACTAGGAGGAGGGAGCAAGTACAGGAAAGGAGATTCCACCTGAACGTGAGGAAAAACTTTCTATATTATTTATTTAATTTATTTAAAACTTTTGTACCCCGACCTTCTTACCTCCATAGAGGAACTCAGATTGTGAGAGCTGTTCAGCTGTGGAACTCTTTTCCCTGGAGTGTAGTGGAGCCTCCTTCTTTGGAGGTTTTTAAACAGAGGCTTCTGAATGGCCATCTGTCGGGGGAGCTTTGAATGTGATTTTCCTGCTTATTGGCAGGGGGTTGGACTGGATGGTCCACAAGGTCTTTTCCAACTCTATGTTGTTTTAATATTGTATTGCCTCTAAAGAAAGGAAGTAGCTGCTGTCTTTTCATTTAACCAGGCAGCATATTACACATAATACACTGTATATAGATTTATAATCTGATTTTCTCTAGGCAATGAAAACACTTTATTCATGTCCTCGGCCATGTAAGGGAAGCAAAACAATGTGAGGCTCTAAGGCAGGGGTGCCCACACTTTTTCAGCATGCGAGCTACTTAAACTAAAACCAAGTCAGAAAGATCTACCAAGAGATAACAGGGCGGAGCTGGGGAAGGGGGCGGGGCTTGACGGGGCTTTGCTCCGCCCCCTCCTCCCTCTGGCTTCAGCATTTCCACTGCTTCTCCTGGGTAGAAGAGGGTAATGCCAAGCCAGTGGTGGCCTAGATAGCCACCACTGGCGTGGCATTACCTCCTTCTACTCTTGAGAAGCTGTGGAAATGCTGAAGCTGGCGGAGGGGGAGCTTGGCAGGGCTTAGCTCCACCCCCTTTTCCTCTGGCTTCAGCATTTCCACAGCTTCTCCAGGGTACAGAAAGGTTATGCCAAGCCAGTGGTGGCTTTCTATGCCACCACTGGCTTGGCATTATCCTCTTCTACCCAGGAGAAGCAGTGGAAATGCTGAAGCCAGCGGAGGGGGCGGGGCTTGGCTCCGCCCCCTCCCCCTCTGGCTTTAGTATTTCCACTGCTTCTCCTGGGTAGAAGAGGATAATGCCAAGCCAATGGTGGCAGAGCTAGCCACCACGGGATTGGCATTATCCTCTTCTACCCAGGAGAAGCTGTGGAAATGCTGAAGCTGGCGGAGGGGGCGGGGCTTGGCACGACATGGCTCCGCCCCCTCAGAAGCGTCCCATCCAGCTGGGATCGACCTCACTGGGTCCCAAGATCGACCAGTCGATCGCGATCGACTTTCTGAGCACCCCTGCTCTAAGGGAATAGGTAAATTGAAGAGGATGTAAACATCCCCCCATGCAGTAAAAACATATCAGACCAATGTAAAGGTTTGCACACTGAAAAACACAGAGAACTCCAGAAACAAATACTGAAACCTTCAGCAATCTCCCAGTACATCTGCTCTATCTGGAGCAACCCATTTAACATACACTCTATTTCTCATGATATGCCTACATGTTAAATTGAAATTAATATCCCACAGAAATCTTATGAAGGACATCATATTAGCATCATATTAGCTGTGAATAAATGCATCATATTAGCTGTAAATTTAATTCAACCTTATTTAACCAAGAGGGACAAATTATTCTGCAGCTGAACTACTTTAGTTTATTGGGATTCTCTTTCCAAAGGCTCAGGGTTCCATTCTGCAAGAACGCTGACCTTCTACATTGTCACCATTAAAAATAATCAAAGTGGTATCTGTCTATTCACCAATTTAGGGAAATTGCTTGGCCTTGCCCTACAATAGATATTTGCTGTTGTATCTTTCCTAGGTGGAAACCTCTCGCAACAGCTATGAGAAGGTTATTAAAACTTACACTTTATCAGTACACATAGTTGTATATTGTTTTTATCGTATGTCTGTCGTTTCATATGTGTTGACAAGCTGGAATGTGGAATGTGTCCAGAGGAGGGTGACCAAAATGATTAAGGATCTGGAGAACAAGCACTATGAGGAACGGCTTAAGGAGCTGGGCATGTTTAACCTTCATAAGACAAGGCTAAGAGGAAGCATGATGTCCATGTATAAATATGTGAGGGGAAGTCACAGGGAGGAGGAAGCAAGCTTGTTTTCTGCTGCCCTGGAGACTAGGATGTGGAGCAATGGCTTCAAACTACAGGAAAGGAGATTCCTCCTGAACATTAGGGAACTTCCTGACTGTGAGAGCTGTTCAGCAGTGGAACTCTCTGCCCCCAAGTCTGATGGAGGCTCCTTCTTTGGAGGCTTTTAAGCAGAGGCTGGATGGCCATCTGTTTGGGGTGTTTTGAATTAAATTTTCCCGCATGTTGGCAGGGAATTGGATTGGATGACCCATGAGGTCTCTTCCAACTCTATGATTCTATTATGTTCTATGTATTTTAACTCTGTTGCACCCATTTCAAGACTTGAGGAAAGGTGGGTAACACTTCCGTCGAGATTGCTGACAGTTTTCCAGGCTGTGCGACCATGTTCCGGAGACATTATGTCCTGACGTTTCTCCCACCTCTATGAAAGGCACCCTCAGAGGTTGTGAGGTCTGTTGGAAACTAAGCAAGTGGGGTTTAGATATCTGTGGAATGTCCAGGGTGGGAGAAATAACTCTTCTCTGTTGGAGGCAAGTGAGAATGTTGCAGGTGGCCACCTTGATTAGCACTGAATGGCCTTGCAGCTTCAAAGCCTGGCTCACAGCAATCTAGTGATTCCGGCCATGAAAGCCTTCAACCACACTTGTATTATTATTGCTGTTGGTGTTGTCATCATCATTAGCATGATCATTATCACTCTGCCAGCTCTTTTGCTACTTAACTCAGCACACAACTCTGAAGCCCCTGGTCTTCCAGGTGATCATTGATCACTGATCATTGGTCAAGCTTTGGGTTTTGAAGTCCCAAACTCCTGGAGGGCTGGAATTTAAGTGTCATGGTTTTCTACTAGTTTTTATATATATATATATGGTCACAAAGGATAATGGAAGAGCACTGCTGCTGTTGTGTGCTTTCCAACTCCCAGAATCCCATAGCTTTGAGCCAGGGCAGTTAAAGTGGTGTCAAACTGCATTAATTCTACAGTGTAGCTGCACCTCTACTCAAACCACTAAACCGCATTGGCTTCATTTGCTGCTGGTTAAATGAGAAAAAGGAAGAGATGCCGCCAGGTGTGTTGATTATTTAAAGGAAGCTGAATTACCATCAGCTCAATCAATTCCTAGATCAGTATCTGCAAAGGATTCATGATGCATTTGTCTTCTTAAAAAGGAAGTGAGCTCTGCCTTGTAATTTTTCCAAAGCACCTTAGATCTAATTGGCAAGTGGGGTGGCTCCCATTAAAAGCCGCAACAGCTGCCCTGCTTTTTTTGCCTCCCTTCCCTTCGCTCTCTCCTCCGCAAGGCTTCCATCCCAACCAGTGACACAGCGCAAAGCTTGTTGCTAGGCGACCGTTGCTCTGGGTTACTACACTAGCAATGCCAAGGAGGCCTGCGAGCAAGAATTCCTGCCTCTTACGTTCACGTTTTGCTTGCTGTCCACTTATCTTCTCACACTAGAAATTATTTATGTATTTATTGATGACTGATTTGAAAAGCCTTTTTATAATTGTTTGTGACTAAGATCTGAGCAAATGTCTTGCTGAGGAGGAATGATTTATTTCAAATAAAAACCTGATCACCGGAAGATTAAAGCGCTGCACAAAATCAATCCTGTTAGCCTCAATCAAGTCATATAAAGATACTCATTTTATGGTTCCAAATTTATCTGTGAATACCACCAGATGCGATTTCAAGCCGAACTACAAGTTTCAAACGGAGGTGCATGTAGAGTCATCTGACATGAGCTTCAAAATCAACTCTATTGACTATAACAGAGGAAAACACAGAAATAGAGTAGGCATGGGCAAACTTTGGCCCTCCAGGTGTTTTGGACTTCCTACCAGCTTGGAATTGTGGGAGTTGCAGTCTGAAACACCTGGAGGGCCAAATGTTTGTTCATGCCTCTAACAGAGTCAAGTTTCTTTAAAGACTCAATTACTGATCATCCCTTATTGTAGATATTAATTTGTGGATTTGCACAATTGTATCCTTGTAGCAATGTTTTTTAGTGTTACTAGCCATCCCCTGCCACACATTGCTGTAGCCCAGTCTGTGTATATGTGTTTTGTGTGTGTATATATGTGTTTATGTGTGTATATACTGTATTTGTGTATGCATATGTGTGTGTGTGTGTGTGTGTGAGTGAGTGCCCCCGAAATTCTCAGAGAGAGAGACTGATCATGATCTGAGAAAGTATATATTTGTTTATTTGTGTATTTATATGTGTACATGCCTATTGTGTATATGTCTGTGATTGTCTATATGCATATATATGTATGTGTATATGTACAGGGGGGAGCATTTAGTCAGATACCAATTGTTCAAGTTCTCCCACTTAAAAAGATGAGAGGGACCTGTAATTGACATCATAGGTAGACCTCAACTATGAGAGACAACATGAGAAAACGCATCCAGAAAATCACATTGTCTGATTTTTAACTAATTTATTTGCAAATTATGGTGGAAAAATAAGTATTTGGTCACCTACAAACAAGCAAGATTTCTGATAGGAGTATGCTATCCAAATTTGGTGTTAATTCATCCAGTTGTTTTTGAGTTATGATAATCCCACAAACGAACATTACATTTTTATTTGTATAGAAGAAATTCCCTTTCCACTTCATGGTGCTGGCCACACTTTTAAAAAATCTGTTATAATAGGTAATAATTATTATGGTGACATAGAAGTGGCACCAATAAATGGCTTTCTTTGTCCACCAGGACCCGCAGGCTGATGGCAAATTTAAAACTACAGTACTGAATTGAAAACCAGAGTATCACAGGTCCAGCAAAAAAAAATATTGTTTTCCTTGCCCCTCAAAAAGAGTAAACTTTACATTCTTCCAAAGGTGTTTATATCATATATTTAAATGCCTAGGTGTCAACGGTCCAAAAAACACGAGGGCCATGGTATCTGCTAGCTGTTGGAAATCTACTGACCGGAAGGTTGCAAGTTTGAAGCCACGAGTCGAGGTGAGCTCCCAACTGTCAGCCCTAGCTTCTGCCTACCTAGCAGTTTGAAAGCATACAATGCAAGTAGATCAATAGGTACCACCTCAGCGGGAAGGTAAAAGGGCAACCCATGCAGACATGCCTGCAAACACAATCGGTGTCGTCTATGGACAAAAGGCTCATCGACATGGAAAAATTGAAAAAGAGCACCTCCCCATGGCCAGAGTTGAGAATCGCCCCCAGATGCTAGAGAC
Source organism: Anolis apletophallus (assembly GCA_030556195.1). Classification (NCBI taxonomy): domain Eukaryota; kingdom Metazoa; phylum Chordata; class Lepidosauria; order Squamata; family Anolidae; genus Anolis; species Anolis apletophallus. Next base: position 68,268,686 of record JARBWK010000002.1, on the reverse strand, counting down.
AGAAAAAGGGGAAGGTCTTTACTTTTGTGTGTGTAGTATGTCGTTGTTTACTGTGTGTAAAAAGGCATTGAATGTTTGCCTCATATGTGTATTGTAATCTGCTCTGAGTCCCTCTAGGGAGATAAAACAGAATCTAAATATAGTTCATTATTATTAAACATTGCTTGGACAGCTAATAATCTCTCAACAAAGGATTCCCCCAAGCAGTAAGAAGTCACACCTTGAAAACTGCTAGGCCATTAAATGCTAATCAAGGTGGCCAATTGAAACATTCACACCTACCTCCAACAAACAAGAGTTCTTACTCCCACCCTGGATATATAAGCCTCATTTTCCTAGTTTCTAACAGACCTCACAACCTCTGAGGATGCCTGCCATAGATGCTTGTGAAACGTCAGGAGAGAATGCTTCTGGAACATGGCCATACAGCTCGAAAAACTTACAACAACCCATTGCTTGGATTGTCTGACACTTTATTATGTTTAATATGATTCTGCTGTTTGGGTTATTGTATGGGTTTAAATGGGGCAAAAATGGAATCATTCTGCAAAATGTGTGCCTTACTTTTTCAATTAATTGACACAGAAATACATGTGGAAGTGTAACCTAAGGAAAAACCATGGCATCCTCATTCATTGTTCTTACTACACTGGTCTCCTACTTTTTCTTCAAGAAGTTCAGAATAGATTTGAGAAACCCCATGCCCACCATCCAATCATCTTGAAGTTTCTGAACCATTCCTATAATGGTCAGAGAATCAGATAAAGACTGGAAAGATTGTGATTCAAATCCTGCTTGATCATGAAACTCACCTCCAACTAGGACTAGTTATCAACTCTTAGGCCAACTTCTGTGAAGTTGTAGAAAGAAACATAGCTTATTTTATATATCCCTATACAGAAAGAAACCGAGTTTATTGTCATATACCTACATAGATTAATGAAAAAGATGGGGCTGGCTGAGTTACTAATTCTCAACATTTCATTCAACTTAATAAACAACTGCTTATTCAAGTGACAGCTTACTTGGTCTAAATCAGGGCCATATAACCCAGAATACCTGCTTTGAACTGGATTATATTGCAGTGTGGACTCAGGGCCCTTCCACACAGCCATATAACCCAGAATACCTGCTTTGAACTGGATTATCGGAGTCCACACTCATATAATCTGGTTTAAAGCAAATAACATGGGATTTTATTCAGATGTGTGGAAAGGAAGTCAAATAAGAAGCCAGGGCCCTTCCACATAGGTCTATAACCCTGAATGATAAGGCATAATATTCATTCTGCCTCTGCTAATAATAATAATAATAATAACAACAACAACAACAACAGGTTCCTGGAGTAGGAGACCTCCAAGGGCCATCCAGGGCCATCCAGTCCAATCTCCTTCTGCTATAAGGGGAAAACACAATCAAAGCATTCCTCAGCCATGTTGAATCAAACTTGGCAGACTGAACTCTCATGAGAGCAACAGAAAGTACTGAACCTTGAATTTGGGAGTTGTAGTTCTCCTCCATCCAGAGAGCACTGTGGACTCAAATAATGATGGATCAGGACCAAACTTGGCAGGAATCCTCAGAAGAGGAGGAAGCCGGAAAGGGAATGGATGAGCAGCCCCCCGCGTGCTCCGAACTCGGCCCCACCCCTTTTCACTCTGGCCCCGCCCCCTTTCGCTCGGTGCACTCTCTCTCTCCTTCCCTCTTTCTTTCAGGAGGTGCAAGGGGGAAGGAATGAAAGGGGCAAGAGAGAGAGAAGGAGGGAGGGAGGGAGAGAGAGAGAGGGAAACAAGAAGACAGGAAAGCGTGCCGAGGCAACAGGGAGGGGGAGCGCACGAGGAGGGCGGACACACATACTCTTTATTTGCTGCCTCCCCTTCTTCCCCTTCCCTTCCCTTCACCTCCGCTTGCCTGCCTGCCTGCCTGCTTCTTCAGGTTTGTGGCCGCCGCGAAAGGGAAGGCCGCAGCCGGCCATCCCCAGCCTCATGGAGGGAGGAAGGAGCCTGCTCCTCCTCCCTGCCCCGCCCCACCCTCAGCCCTGGTCTAAATCCAATAGTTCATCTGCTTTATAAAATAGCTCTCCAGAACCAAAAAAACTAACAATTAAAAAACAGGAAAAATACGTTAAGCAAACAAAATACTCAAAAGACATGTTAAAAATAGAACTGAAAAAATACAATGGAGCAGAATGACAAAGTATATAGGCAATTATATTGCTGGCTCCCCCTGTTCTGGCTTCAGCTCTCGGCTGATCCAGGCTTGAGGGCAGTACCAAGCCAGCGTTGGCCGAACCAGCACCAGGCTGGCCACAATGGAGACCAGCTTAGTGCTGCCTCCACCTCATTCCAGAGCAGCTGCAGTGAGAGCCAAAGCCAGGCCGCCCCCCCCCCGCCCTGGATTTGGCTCAGCTGCTCCAGAATTGAGGTGGAGGCAGCACCATGCCAGTGGTACTGTACCAGGCTCATGAGGTGTGGACAGTCCAGCAGGTAATGCAGCCTGTCTTTTTGCTGAATTGCTTTTTATATATTTTTCAATAAACTGCTTTGCTGCTTTACACTGGACTGGAGTGTGGTAGTTAAGTACAGACATGCTTCCTGTCCTGGAATACAACAGCTACTATTGTGTCAAAGGCCAAGAAAGACCTTTAAAAGCAGGATCTCTACTCTTCACCAGCAATGTTCCAACACTATCACTATTTACTCTAAAAAAATTGATTGCTTTATATTTTAAAAATCTCAAAGTGGCCAAGAATAAAAAGGGTACAGTAAAATAATATTTAGAAAGCTTAAATAAATGAAACATAAACAAAACAAAAACCAGTAAAACCCATAATTGCATTCATTTATAAACAACCACCACCACCACCACCGTAAGGGCTATTTCTCGATAAATAGAAAAATAGGTCTTGAACTGAAGGTAGAAATACTCCATATTCTGGGACCCTCACTGATTGCAACAGGAAGACAATTTTATATGATGGAAATGCTAACAGAGATGGTTCTCCTCCATACCATAGCCAAATGAGCCCCACTAAGCCGCAGTACAAGAATCAGTCTCAACTCCTACTCTGAACATAAAGAATGAAAGTTAATATGGTAGAAAGTAGCCTTCCAGTCCACTTAGTGTTGACTACACAGACCTTATAAGCTTAGAACAGGGGTGCTCACACTTTTAACACCTTGTCAAAATGTGATATCTAAAAGCAAAAATTTGGCAAGCCATATAATATATTGTAAGACATTTCAGTATAATAAATATATTAGATGTGCTGCAGACTCATTCTGCTCTAGTTCTAAATTTTAAACTGGCCAGAAGATATATTAGATGTGCAAGATTTTTGCATAAAGCCCAAGTGCATTACAATGCTTACCAATTCATGGATCACTGTGGTCTGCCTATCACAGTTCAGGATCAGTGGTAGTTGCTCTACCAGCCAAAATTTGTGGCAGGTGCTATTCGCTGTGAGAAGTCCCTTGTGCTTATTGTGACAGATTATCTCAGCACACCTCAAGAATACACAGCTGTCCCTGTGAGGGTAATACCATACAAGCCTATCCATGGTAGATGAATTACTTGATTCCTAAACTATCTAGTCACAGAACCTCTGTCTGGTCATCATTCGATATTCAAAAGCAGACTACAGTTGTCAAGGGTCCAATGAGGTTTCCAACAACTTTGCACAAATTCTATTCCTGGGGAAGAAATAATGACAGCTAGAATTCTAGACTACTTGGAAATATTCAAATAAACATTTATGAAGGATTTTGCACATTTGTATCCTTTTAATAATATGGGATTCTTGTAGGAATATGTTTAGACGTTAGTAATGGAAACTCTTATCTTTCATTTACTCTGCTGTATTATATTATATTGGTTATGTCTCAGAGTTATTCCAATTACACTTGGATTACAAAACTCTGTCTCACCATTGTCACACTTGTCCACAGACACTACCCAGCATGAAATCCATTTTCAAACACTGAAGATTTTCATACACAGAAAAAGATTAAAAGGACAAATTGATTTTATGGAACTAGCAAATAAACTCCATATTTTAGAAAATCAGTACTTAGCTATATCCAATAATATGGTGAAGAAGATTCCATAGAAACAGATCTGTGGTCTTAGTGATCTAGTCATACAAGTATTAATGCCAAAAATCACTATATGCTCTGGAAAGAAAACACCCAAATCTAATTGTTTATGAAGCAATTCGGTATTTTGTTCCAAATTCCATGCTATAGAAAGACATGTATAAATGTATAAAGAAATGTATAAATGGCTTGAAAACATGAACTGAAAATTTTTGCACATCTGGAATTTTATGACACGGTTTGTCACTGAAAAAACATATCAACGCTTCTGCATCAAGGTATGTAAATAAGCGCAACCAATTACAGTATAAGTTCAAGTACATTCAACATTACATATTACTACAGGCACTTGAGGTTCTTCCTGTGTTTTAAAAAATCCCACACTATTGTAGAACAGACTTAATAAGTGAACTCATGACAAAATGACACAGACCAAAAATAGAGTGATTCATTCATCCTTAATAAAAAGTAACCAAATACGTTATTGAGCTCCCTCACTCGAAGCTGCTGAGGAAACATAGATCATGAACAAATAGTTGTCTGGACTGGAAAGTAATTAATTCTGCCTGACTGCAAGGGGCAGAGTAGGCTTCTCCTGAGGGGCCTTTCGATTCCCCTAGTTCTGACTTCCATGATAAATGGCTTCTGCAATTATCAAATGCTTGTCACTTTACCTTTTAATCAGTTGAAGAAGGCATTTAATAGGATATGCAGCGCTTCATCAGTACCCTGTCTCTTAAATAATTCCTTTAGAACTAATGGTGCTCACATTAATGGGTTTCAGTACTAAAATTGATTCAAAGTAGGACTTCAGAGAGTAAGTGGCTTTCCAACCTATCTATATTTAAATTTTATTTTCTACCAGAGATGAGATTTATTGTATATGATTTTATAAGTAGACAAAGTAACAAGCTATGGATATCAGTATACAAAGCCATCTTGTAGTATCTTAGATAATTTAATCTGAGTGGTCCTTTGTAATATCTTTTAAGGATTTATAGTATAGAATTTTTAGTATTTCAGATTGTAGTTAATTTGCTTGATGTTCATGTTTATCTTTTATGTTGTTTCTGATTGTTGTAAACCGCCCTGAGCCTACAGGGAGGAGCGGTATAGAAATTGAAATAATAAATAAATAATAAATAAATAAGATATAAAGTTAGTCTCTAAAGTGCTATAAAACCCCTTTGCATATTGATATTCCAGACGGATACAACAATGTTTTTAAAAGTTATGGGCATATAATTGCCATTCAGAATGGGAATGAATTAAACTCTTTACTCACACTAACAGTCATATGGGTGAGCTGATCATTGTTCCAGAAATGCACAGTAAGTATGTTTCCTTAACCAAAAAGCCTTTATTTCACAGTCCCAGAATGGACAGTTAATGCTCTGCCTGTTATCAGGAAGTTATATGGAAAACAAGCAGCAGGAGCTACTATAGTGAAATGAACCCAGTTACTGCACATGACTACTCAAATAAGCTTGGGTGTTTCTTATTGCTTTGTCCCCCATCCCCCCCAGATAATGTGTTTCAGATAATGTTGTTCCAGCATTCTATTCTGGATCACTGTGTTTTGTCTTATTTGATAGTGGGGTGATTGCTCCTTTCATGCCCAAAGCTAGCCGGCCACAGTTAAGTAGTCCTCCATTTGGAAAGACTAACAAGAATGACTCATATTAATGCTATAAAAACATGCATCTTGCTGGTCATTCAGAACCCAAACTCTTGAAGTCTGCTTAAGTCACTCTGGGAGTTGTTGCTGAAGACCAATATATAAGTCTCACAGCAAAACAAATGGGGACAGATGCTATTTCGCTGTATGAAAAACAAAAGCAAATTATTAGCAAGGTCCAAAAGGCGATATATTCTAAGTTACAATGTGTTTGAAAATGGGTCAGGAATTATTTTCCTCTATCAGTCTCTCTATGTATGCATGCATGTACAGTATGTATGTATGTATGTGTGTGTGTGTGTGTGTGTGTATGCTAGTACACAAAAATGTGATCAAACTGTTATCAATACAAGGTGAAACAGCTGTGAAGATGTCCACAAGGAAAAAGGTGAAAAGACCATATCTCCTCATAATTCAAGCACTGTGTTCTAGATCCAGTGCAACATTAATAAAGCAAAGAACTCCATTAGATAGTTAAACATGACTTGACCATTGTACAACAGAGCAAGATAACATGCAATGTAGACATGTCTGGCATTAGCAATCACTTGTGCAATGAAAAACTATGCTGGATCCTCCCTTATCACTAAAACATAATTTCTGTAAGCACTACTGACCTTATGCTAGCACAATTATGTTGTTATATTCATACCTGGTTTCCCCATAAGATCTCACAGGCAGGGAATTGAGTATAACCTACATTTTTGAATGTAAGCATAGCCTACATTTTGAAACATCTCTTTAAAAAACAAGACATAGAAATATCACAGTTTTTAAAGAATTAAAATCCAAGTTAGGTTTTGGTTTTTATCTAATTATATATGTTCAAAATTTGATGTTCATTTTAGTTGTTTCTATATAACTAACTCATAAGAATATGCCTAGATGCTGAGGTTATTAAGGAAGGCCTCCTCTCGATCCCACTCCCGTCTCAAACCTGATTGATGGCAATGAGAAAGTAAGACCTTCTCTGCAGTTGCCTCTCATCTCTGGAACTCTCTCTTGAAGCAAATTGGAATGGCCTCTTTGCTGCCCTCTTTCAAATGCTATTAAAAACTCACCTATGCTCCCAGGCATGTGAAGAGCCTAATGTCTGAAGATCTGGCTTATGAACGAAGAACTGCTTTACTGGATATGGCTTTTAATTCTGGATGTGGCTTTTAACTTTGGACATGGCTTTTAATCTCATTTTATTGTTTGAATGTAGTTCTGTTTTATTAACTGTTATGATAATTTATTTTAAGATTGAGTGTTTATATTGTCTATTTGCTTTTTTTTTATCATTTTGTTAGCTGCCCAGAGTCCCCACAGGGAGATGGGGCGGGATTCAAATAAAGTTTTGATTACTTGATTGATCGATTCTATTAGATTTGCCAGACAAAGAGCAAATATCTAAAAAGAAAGACTGAGACAAGAAAGTGGATTTGAGCTGACAAGTTTGTAAAATCAACTAAGGTGAGAAAATATCTCAGCACTAGAAATCATGCACAGACAGGAACTTCAAACAACTGTCACACACCTTCTGACTAGCCTTCAGTTTACCATTCTCCAGATCAGAAGTACTAAACAAAAAGAGATCTAAAGTGAGAAATGCAGAACTTGTCACATAAAAGCCACACTGCTGAAGAAGCCATCTTTGACTGTCAAATTATAGCATCACACTGCTTTTTAATGATTTATGCTGCTGTACATTCTAATCTGTTTAATCAAGAGCTTATTAAAATTCAACCAATTAAGTAAATAAAATTTATATAATGTTTTCCAAAAGTACAAAGACAGAACTTTATCTTATTTCTATACCATAATCTTTATATAGTTTCATAGTCAGTTGGTAATTGATTATTGTAAGCTCATTTCTGAAATGTGTCTGACTGTTTACTCAGGAGGTAAGTAAGAATCTAGTAAGGTGTAATTGAAACCTATGGCTATAATCCTTCCCCTTTGAAATCATTAAGAATTGTGATAATCACTTCAGTCTTGAGTGTAAATTAGGCACATTTACCTTAAAATGGCGGAGAAAGTAAAATACCTTGGTCAGTTTAAGCAATGATTAATTTGGAAGGTCACAATTATTTTATAATGTTATCATTACAGGAAAGAGAACATGGTAAGGGCCCATGCCTCATGGAATCATAGTAAGGGAACTGTTGTAGCATGTTTCTTATCCTGGCAGAACTGCTAATTTTGGATTGCATAGATAGATCATGTGAAAGATGTGACCAAGCTCTTCATTTTAATTAATTGACAAAGACATACAGGCTCGCTCCCTCCTCTCTCTCTCTCTCTCTCTCTCTCTCTCTCTCTCTCTCTCTCTCTCTCTCTCTCTCTCTCACACACACACACACACATAGTAGTAGGCATTTTGAATGTTTTGTTACATAGAGAGCTAAAACCTGCACTTTCTTTCAATGAACAAAAGTCTATAGCAGATCCCATGTGGCAGAGATAGTGAATCTACTCAGTGATTCCATCCAACCTTTAAATAAGGGTGTACGCCAAGACAATGAAGATATTTTGGGAACTTAAAACAACCTCAGAATCTTGTACAGATTTTTTTTAAAAAATGTGGACTAAAGCCCAATGCAGTCCCTCCTCATGGTGCAGCGGGTTAAACCGCTGAGCTGCTGAACTTACAGACTGAAATGTTGGCAAATTGAAACTGGGGAGTGGGGTGAGGTTTTGCTGTTAGGCCCAGCTTCTGCCAACCTAGCTGTTTGAAAACACGCAAATGTGAGTAGATCAATAGGTACTGCTCTGGCAGGAAGTTAACAGCACTCAGTGCAGTCATGCCGGCCACATGACCTTGGAGGTATCTAAGGACAACATCGGCTCTTCAGCTTAGAAATGGAGATGAGAACCACCCTCCAGAGTTGGACACAACTAGACTTAATGCCAGGGGAAACCTTTACCTTTAAAGCCCAATACTAAATGGGGAAAATATAACAATCTTTTGACTTAAATTTAAAATTGTGCATGCAAGAAAGTTTTCAAAATCCATTTAAAGATTAAACTTCTAATGAGTCAGATGCAGAGAGAAAGAAACAAGCCCACCAGTTTCTTGAAAAATCTGGAAGATCTGTTAATTACATAACAAAACACTGACAATGTGGCTAAATGGATGTTAAGTGGTACAGAAGAAACACAGCCATCTTTCAAGAGATGAATAAATATTCCTTAATTAGAGTATCCAAGGCATGACACAAAATGCTAGCATTAATTTCTTTGAAACAATAACAATAATAATTTCTATCCCATCTTTTTCCCAGTTCAAAACTCAAAGTGGTTTATGACAAATTAAAATAAACAGCATTAAAATCACAAGATATAAAAGTTAAAATGAGATCAAACAATAAAAAATTAAAACAAGATTAAAACATAAAAATCAAACACACACATACATCATCACAATCATTTGCGAGATCCAATGTATGTTTAGGTCACTCACCAAATGCCTGCTAGAATAGGTTTTTTTAAAAAAAACTTATCTGCGAAAAGAAAGGGGAATGTCAATCTAACTTCTCTAGGAAATGAGTTCCAGAGTTTAAGAATAGCTAGTGATAAGTCCCAGCTAGTTTAAATGCCACCAGATTTGTTCATAACAATTATAGACAGTTCCTCTACTCCCCGATTATATTCACCACATCAACTGAAGAAAATAGTCCATGGTGGGCTCAGACACATGAATGGAACCAGATACCCCATGGGATAGGCTGTTATGATAGGCGTGAAGTCCTGAGCTGATCCGGGCAGAGCAGTCTCAAAACTTCAAGATGGAGTTCGGGGGGCAGGGTTGCAGGACCAACCCCGAATCTACCCTACTAGTTCAAGAATAGAAGCTGCTGAGAAGCAGGATAGACGGTACACCAACAGAATCCATAATCTGGCCTGTTCATCCAGCTTCAGATAAACACACTTGAATCCAAAATAACTGCAGGATAGAGCAAGTTTGAGAAATATCTTATGGGTTACCTGGATAGTGCTTACTTGCAGTTTGAATCCTGAATCAAAAGCCCATCTTTACGCAAGCACAAAATTACAATATGTGTTAGCAACATATTTCTATTTCTTGTCACTATATGTTTGCAGTACATTCTGAACATTACCAAGCTCACCAAAGTTGGAATGCCTTAATTTCTAATCATCCAAAACTTTGCTGCTGCTGTTTTTATAAATAATATGAAAGGCCACAGATATACTAAGGGTACATTGCAGGGAACAGTAGAACAGTGTTTCAAACCAGATCAACAAATAAATCTTACAACACAGAAAAAGTAAAATACACATAGGCTGTTTTTTTAAAAAAAAAACAAACAAACAAACTCACACCACTACTAGGCTGACTGGGTAACCATGGTGGAAATCAGTTGCATAATCCAAATACATTATTAGGCTGGACACAGCCAAAATGGTGAAAAGCATCAGCAATATATATAGTGTTTGAAATGACTCTGTACAGTTGGCAATGGGTGTTTTCTGATATTTAGAATTTCTTCCCTAATTGAAATGAAATACTAAGGGTTTGCATATGCAACCCCTTTTCTATACACACAATGCATCCCAGCTTGGATGTTCTCAACACTGTCAGCTCATTGATTTATTTGTTTGGTTTTAATTCAAACTTAATAATACATAACAGCAATGTGTTATCTGCAACAGCTGGAGAACCTGAAAGCCAACCCAGAAAACCACAGCAATCATCTTATAAGCCACTGCTATTGCCCAGCATCTCTCTCTACCCACACTGCCATTAGCCAGGCGTGCTGAGGGGTGTTTCTGGGAACTGCAGTGCCCTAAGGGTTATTTTAGGGGAGCATGCATTTTAAGTATGGGACACTTAGGGAAAAATTCAGTGCACTGATCCAAGGACAGGAGTGCTGACTCAGCAAAGCAGAAATGCTGAAACCTACACGCTCTGGGCCTCTTGAAACTGTGGCAGACTTTTCTTTCAGTCCTAGAGTACTTGTCCCCATCCTTAGATGTATGAGTTTGTGTCCCTTGCTTGTTTGTACAATGCTGCTTCATTTCAGGCAAATGTGCTCTCCAACTCTTGCACGCCAGTCTAGTCCCACCCTCTTCTGCACTGGCAGAAGGGAGCCAGATATAATGGGAAGGGTAGAAATACTAGTAATTTAATACCCAGTGGTCTGGAGAAGGAAGAAGAGGAAAACAGAAGGAGGAGGAGAAATAGAAAGAATCAGCAGGGGGAAGATTCCCCAACCGATTCTTTCTTAACAACAGACTATGGTGGTAAAGTCAATAAAAGAGGATGCGAATATTAATACAAAAATGAGTAATGCAGCATTATTATTTTTTCCCTTGCATAGCTGATTTCTTGATGGGGTGGTTGATGTATTCGTGTTGGGTGTGGAATTGTGAATATATATAAGGAGGAGGATTTCCTCCCTTTCCTTTTCATCTCATACTTGATTTTCTGTAATAAACTTGACCTACTTGCTGGGTTACTGGGTGGAGAAGTTCTGACAAAGGGAGATTCCAGGTAGTGCTGCAGTTATGAGCAGACCTCCCACTGCTGCCCTTTCAAGCTTTCAAGTTATTTTGGTCCCATGAAAGGGTGGAACAGGAAGAGAATGAGAAATGGAAATGACCAGTTCCCCAGCAGTCAACCATTTCTATCTCTGACAAGAGTGGTGTTCAGTAAAAATGCTTTTGACCCCAGGTTGGACTCTAGGCATTCAGCTGCTTCATCTGATACGCATTTCCAAATACAAAATAATTCTAGTTAGAAAATGCAGTATATGTCCTTGACAATCTTACAGCTAATGCAAAATGCTGCAGTCTGTCCCCTGAGAGGACCTCAATGTCTCTTTCCCTTGTGCTTGATCAGAAACACTGGGATTAGTTTATGTCTGAACTCAGTTCAAGGTGCTGATTTTGAAATGTAAACTGAGGGTCTACTATACCATTAAGTACATTTATTCTGTGCCACTGTGTATGTCTTACTACATTAACACTCTTTTGGTGTAAAGATAATGAACACTTGAGGGTTAAGGGACAAACTCAATAAGGTGTTAAATAAGTCTCTGAATTTAATGTGCATGTTTTCTCGACATGGAAAAAAACAGCAATAGAGGGAGGAAAGTAGGAATAAATGAAATTTCAAATGTCAGGAAGGTGGGGTATAACCTTTTCTCTCTCTCCAGAAGAATTTTTAAGAACTCACCAAAATACAACCTACACATAACTACATGGCTATAATCACAAACAAATAATGTTCATGTACTATATTTTCATACTATATATTACACAGCATACTCAAAACTCTCACATTCAACATGGTTGTAAAAATCAGTAATATGTCAAATGGCCCCAATTTCCAGCATTATAACTTTGAGATGCATACAAATGTCAACAGAAGGGTTTATACTTTCCTATTTTACAGCAAAATCCCTAACCGCTCTGTATTATTGTTGTTGTTGTTGTTGTTGTTGTTTATACTGCACTTTATCTCCCTAAAGGGGCCTGAAAGCAGCTTGACATAAAAGCATTGGTATCCAATTTAAAATATACAAATATACAAACGTTAAAACAGAATTAAACAAAAACAGTCTTTTTAAAAAAAAAACAGTTAAAATCCATCAAACATATTCAAAGTTAAAAAACCATAGCATCCCTTGACTAGATCTTAAACACCATCTTAAAATGACTGTTTGAATAAAAAGGTTTTAGTCTGCCACCGGAAGGAAAGCAGGGAAGGGGCCATTCCAGCTTCTCTGGGCAGGGAGTTCCAGAGTTGAGGGGCAGCTACCGAGAAGGACCACTCTCTTGTTCCCACCACCTAGCTTGAAATGGAGGTGGGATGAGAGAAGAGCCTCTCCTAAAGATCTCAGGGCCCAGGCAGGTTCATGCAAGAGGATGCGGTCAGCCAAATAGCCTAGACCTGAAGCATATAGGGCTTTAAAGGTCATAACCAGCACTTTGTGCCAGGAAAGAGACTGACAGCCACTAGAGCTGCTGCAAGAGGAGGGTCGTCTGCTCCCTGTAGCCATCCCCAGTAAGGAACAAGCACAGTTGGTGCACAAGCTCTAATTGTGTAAAACCCTCTTGGCCACTGTAGATACCTGGGCCTCCAGGTTCAGCACTGAGTCCAAGAGGACCCCCAAACTTTGGACCTGTGTTTTCAGGAAAGGGGGTAACTTTGTTCCCTGATTTGCTTTCTGACTGACCAGGAGCACTTCTTTCTTGTCTGGATGAAGCTTCAATTTGTTTGCCCTTATCCAGTCCATGACAGGCACTGGTTTAGGGTCAGAACAGCTTCCTTGGCATTAGGTAGAAAGGAGTAGTAGAGTTGGGTGTCATCTGCATAAAGGTGGCACTAAACTCAAAAAATCCAGATGACCTCTCCCAGCAGTTTCATGTATGTTAAACAGCATTGGGGACAAAATGGAACCCTGAGGAGTCCCACAGATCAATGGCCAGGGGTTGAAAAGGACTCCCCCAGCACCACCTTCTGGGCACGGCCCTCCAGGAAGAACCAGAGCCACTGTAAGACATTGCCACCCAATCTCATCCCAGCGAGACAACCCAGAAGGATGTTTTAAAAACCGCTGAGAGGTCCAGAAGAACCAACAAGGACACACTCCCCCCAATCTAGCTCTCTGCAGAGGTCATCCACCAAGTTGAACAAAGCTGTCCATTTAATCTCGAAAATTGGGAGGCTACCACACGGCTCTGGGTTTGGAGTCCCAGTGAGTCTAAACCTGACAAGGTAGTGATAGGTCCATGACAACAGAACTGTGACAAGTTCCTCCACACCACAATCACCTTCACACCACAAATACATCTTCACAGTATTTGTCCACTGGCAGTTTCTACTAAATCACATGGGTCAAGTTCTGTGGGTAAAATGTGTCCCATCATATTATTTTATGCAACTTTCTAGATGCTGGACTACAACTCTTATATTCCTCATCATTGGACATCACGACTAGAGATGATGGGAGTTGTGATACAGTAACATCAGAAAGGCTGCAGTTTGTTCTGGTTAGTCAGGATAGTGGGGTCTGAATTTAGATACAAAGTTTGTGGATAGGATGTCTGACTTTAAAATGTCCTTTAACCTTCCCCCAACCTCAGAGTCACAAGTGCTATTGAGTTGCAATTTCCATTATCCCCAGTCCGCATGGTGGATATTTGTAGGTGATGGGAGTTGTTGTTCAAAAACATCTGGGGACACACATTAAGTAAAAACTAAAGAACACTGATGACTATGTACACAAAATATAGGTGTCTCTTTGTGTCCACAGATTCTTTGTCAATTGATTCAACAGCCCTTTGAAAGCAACCATAAGGCTGATGTGGCCCTCAATGAAAATGAGCGTAACACTCCTCTACTAAATTTTGTGGTAGCCAATTGCATGCACTGGGCAAAGAAGATTTTTTTTTCGTGAGTCTTAAATCTCCCATCCTCCAACTTCATTCAGTGATCCCTGGTTCTAACATTATGGGGGAATAAGAGAAGCTTTCCTCATCTACTTTCTCCACATTATGCCCAACTCTATACTCTTTATTATGTTTCCTGCTTACTTGCCTTTTGCTCTAGCTAAACAATCCAACATGTCATAATTTTTCTCATCCAATTTTTCTTCCTGCTCTTTGATAATTTCAGGGTTTTTTTTTTGTTTCTGCACTTTTAAAGGGTTCTCTTTTAAGGGACAGAGGACATTTTATTTGGGTCTTCATTTATCTTGGTCCTGTTATCCATGAATAGATCAGTAGAGACAGCATTGCCAGTCTCTATTGCAACTCAGAGAAGTCTTGCTTCATAAAAAAAAAAATGAGGGCAGCCAAACTAGCAATGATAGCAATTTTGCAAAATGCTGATTTATGGCGAATATTAACATACAAACTCCAAGTATAAAGGCAATGAAAAGTGCTTGCTTCCCCACACCCCATAGCATGATCTTTCATTTGCCTCCACACCTATCATTTGCTGGTCATGGCAAGTTATTATAAGGGATGCCACCCACACAAAAGCAGTAATAGCACACTACAGACTTCTTTCACTCCAGCTTTTGCTACAAAAATATGGAATTAAAATTGTTTCTTATCCAAAGTCTCATATTTTTTTAAAAAACAGATAAAAGTATTCAGAAGAACAAGCTTAAAAAGTGCAATGTCTAACCACTGTAGCTATCATTTCTGTGATGTGAGGAAAATATATGTGCTGAAAGATTAGGAAATAGAGATGAAATGCTCATGAAGTTCATAAGTGACACAAGTTAAACAGGACACAAAGAAGGAATAGTTCAGAAAGCTTTTAATCAAGGCACTGATCTAAATTGAACAAGAAGATGCCAAGATTAAAGGAGGAATGTAAACAGTAGATGGAGGTATCAAGGTGAAGATGGAATCAAAAAGACCAAATCATAGCAGCACCAAGGAAATGATTTACTAAGAGTGGGAAAATTGGATGAAAGAAGAAAATGGCTGGAGATAAAACAATTTTCTGATGGCCAAAACCAAATCTTTAAAGTTCATTTATTTCAGCCACAGTAATAACTAGTACTGTACCAAAATCTGGTTTTCTTATAATCATTAGAATTAATAAAATAACTCATACCTGGGAAGATCAAAATGTTATCTCAGGACACTAATATGCATTTCAACACTTCATTAAACAAAAGTGGCAAAGCAATGACCTATTAAGAAACACTTCTGAAGAAGACAGCCTTCTATCTACAACTATAGTTTCAGTTTGACAAAGGTATTATTCACATGTTCTGTTACAAAATTTAGAAAAAAAGAAATGCTGACACTGAAACACTGGCAAAGTAACTAGATCAATTAGTTACATACTGAAACAAACATAGCAAATATACATTTTCAGTGAACAATTATAAAATCTGTGCAGTTTTGCAATCAATACACCCACTGTCTTTCTTTTTTTTTTACAACACACAGCAAACTGCAAAGTTTCCCAAGGGGAAAAAGCCCTTCAATGGCTTCTATTGCGTTTTTTTATATATACTTGGGTAAAGTAAATAAAATGCAAACTAAATTGTAAGCTATACTCCTATAAAAACCGGATAGTAAAGCAAGTCATGATTGAAGCCCCTGCTGGTTGAAGTTGAAACCCAAATGTTACACAAGGGGGGGGGGGGACTTTCTGTGAGTGTGAGAAGGTACAGCCACTAGCCACAGGTGGTTTTATTGTGCCACATTGTGGATAGTGCGCAACATTTTTGTTGCGCAATACTACTGGTTTTTACATAGAAAACTATAATGTTGCACAAGAAAATGTACACATCAAAATGATATGAAAAATCCAGCTATTTTGTACAAAAATGTAGGTACATTGTTTTCTTGTGTTTCATTGCAACATTTCCATAATGAAATCCATATAATTTTCAGGGAAGAATGTTTAGTTCCAAGGAGGAGCACAGCTTCTGAAAAGCTGTGTAGTTTTCTGAGGAAACCTCATAGCTTTTATGGAAAAGCAGCAAAGTTTCTGTCATGAGGGGATCCTACAATTTATTCAAATCTGAAAGTTGAAATTTTGAGTCTCTTCCCCTCAAGAATGCAAGTTGTGTACATGAATCCAAGGATTGCTACAGTTTGTTCTCCATCTGAGGCTCCCCAGGTGTTTTGGTCTACAAATCCCAGCCAGTTTACCAGCTGTTAGAATTTCTGGGAGTTGAAGGCTAAAACATCTGGGGATCCACAGGTTGAGAACCACTGCTGTAAGGTTAAACCAATGTTTTAGAATCACAGCTTTTGAAGAACCCAGCTTTTGAAATGCTGTTTGTGCAATGTCTGATTATTTTTAATACACAATACAGTCAAATATTTCTAAGCAATACATAACATGTTTGGTACTTTACAGAAATTCTCATATCCAAATAATAAAGAAAATACACCCTTGGAACAGTCCAAGGAAACAACAAGGACACACCCACGATTCAAGCTTCCTCTTTCCACATTTCTAGGTCAAAGCTAAAGTGTTACTGTTAGAAAGACACATCTCTGATCCCTAGAAACATAAGGATGAAAAGTATAACATATGCATCCTATGTTGTCGCGGTTATAAAATTAGGTGGGAACAAATCCATTAACTGTCTGAATTTGAAAAGGACAGTTCTGATTAATTCCCTACCATCCCACTTTTTCAGCTGCTTTTAAATGTCCTGATTCCTTTCTTCTCCTCCCATTTTGTCTTCTGTTTTCTTTAGTTGTTGCAAAATGAGTTCCAAGTGCAAAAATTGTATGGATTTAATTAACTCGGCCTTTCTTGATGAGGCTGAGGCAAAAGCAAACAGCTGCACTCTCGGGTGAAACCCTATGGTACGCTGCTTTGCACTATCCCATGCCCGGCCCCTTTTTTATAGCCTGTTCATGTTACAATTGATATTAAAGTCTTGTTTTACTGTGTTTTTTTAAAAAAGAAAGATTACTGAGATAAATATATGAGAAGTGTTTTGACTACTCTAGATTTTAATATTGTTATATTGTTATATTTCGTCGGGAACATCACAAACACCCCTAATACCACATTTTTGAGAGACATACAGGCTGTAAGTAAAGCTAATAACTAACATCAAGGAAAACTATTTTAAAAATGGGACAGCCTGAGGTCGCATTATTTTGCAGTAAATGTGTTCTTCCCTTGCTCCATTTCTCACAATGTATCCTTTCAAGATACAAATATGATACAGTGAAGCTAAGATTTGATTACTGAAAAGAAAACTGTCCGCAAGGTCTCTAGCTGTCCATTATTTCTTGTGTAGGGTGGTTGGTCCATAAAGTTTTAGAAACATGGAATTGGTAGAATTGGACACAAGAGGTTTTTCTGTCTTTAATTATTCAGCAGCTGTAGGGCTGCTGCAAAAACTGGCAGGCTAAAGGCATCCAAAACAACAAGCTTTGCAGCAAGGAAGTGTTATGTATTGTGTGCGTATACTGAGTGTTGGAGGAGAGGACCAACTCCCAATTCAACCAAAAATATACTTTAAGGACTAACAGAGTATTTTGCTTTAGACTTCCCCCTGCAAATTTGGAGATCTATCTATCTATCTATCTATCTTTTAAAATTGCAAAACAATAAGGTTAAATCAGAAATTGTACAACATTCACCCTTTGAAATACTGGTTTAAGAGGTTTGGAAATACTAATACAGGATATATTGGTGGCTCCCATATTAGAACTCTTTTAACACGACTGAGCAATTAGCTCTTCAGCAACTTGCCAGAGGTTCCACACAAACACTTAATCGAA
This sequence comes from Anolis apletophallus, assembly GCA_030556195.1. Taxonomy (NCBI): domain Eukaryota; kingdom Metazoa; phylum Chordata; class Lepidosauria; order Squamata; family Anolidae; genus Anolis; species Anolis apletophallus. The sequence continues at coordinate 68,250,683 of JARBWK010000002.1, read as the reverse complement.
CACTATATTATCCAACAGTTCTGCCAGTAGCCAAATTCCTCATATCATACTTTAAAGAAACCCAATAAAAGTTTCCAGGAACATTAGAGAAATGTTTTTACCCTGTTGACTAAGCCCATTTTATACTTCCCAAAGAACATGGGATGGGGGGGGGGGGGAATATGGGTATTACATAATAGGTTAATTGCTTTTTCTACAGCTTCTCTTTACTGATCCAGAATTAGTTCACTAATGTAATTATAAAACAAGGTAATATCTAAGTTTTGTTTCAATCTATTAGCAAAATCTCTAGGAAAATCAGTAGGAACTACTTATCATAGAGTGGAAACTTTGTGGTTTCGGATGCTGTTTGATTTCATGTCCTAGCCAGCAAAGCTAATGGTGAAGAGTGCTAGGAGTTGCTGTTCAATAACATCTGGAGGGCTGCTTGATCCCCAAACTTGATTTATAGTGATGTGATAAAAGCATGTGATCCTGCAAGTGGGAGATATTTTTGGTTAAATGCACAGAAGGCTTCTTAAACATCCTAAAAGGCACCAAATTCTAACTGATCTGCAAAACTAAACAGGGCCAGGTTTGATAAGTACTTGGGTGGGTGACTGTCAAGAACGATCAGGTGTTATATTCAAAGATTATGTTATAAGACAGTGCTGTCCAACTTCTAACCGGCCAAGGGCTGGAATTGAGGTCACTGATGACCTGGGGGGCCATTCGGCCCCCGCCCCAGGCCCGGCCCCAGCCCTGCCCCCGCCCCGCCCCCAGCTCCCTCCTAAACTGTCATTCTTCCTCCTCCTCCTCCTCTTTCCCCGGCGCCGCGGCGCATGGGACACCAGCGGCACCGGGAAGGAGGAGGAGGGGCCCACCTCCTCGCACCCCTCCTGCCCTTCCCGGTGCAGCCGGTGTCCCGTGCGCTGCGGCTGGGGAAAAAGGAGGAGGAGAGTTCTCCCTCCTCCTCCTCCTCCTCCTCTTCCACTGGCGCTGCGGCGCACGGGAAAGCAGCGATGCCGGGGGAAGAGGAGGAGGAGGAGGGAGAACTCTCCCTCCTCCTCCTCTTTCTCGGGTGCCGCTGCTGTCCCGTGTGCCACAGCGCCAGTGGAAGAGGAGGAGGGGAGAACTCTCCCTCCTCCTCCTCTTTTCCCCCGCCCGCGCCCTTGCCCAGATCTCGGGCGCCGGCGCGCGCGGGGAGAAGAGGAGGGACGAAGGAGAAGGCAATCCGCTGACTGCATTCTCCTTCGCCCCTCCTCTTTCCCCCCACGCGCGCTGGCGCCCGGGATCCGGGCAAGGGCGCGGGCGGGGGAAAGAGGAGGAGGAGGAGAGTTCTCTCCTCCTCCTCCTCTTCCACCGGCGCTGCGGCGCACGGGACAGCAGCGGCGCCCGGAAAGAGGAGGAGGAGGGAGAGTTCAGGGAGGGGCAGTGCAGGGAGGAGGAGCTGGCTCACTTCCTCCTCCCTGCCCCGCCTTCCCCTTCCCCCCGGCCACCATTTTTTTTTTAAAAAATTAGAATTTTTTTAAAAAAAAAAAATGGCGGCCGGGGGCATAGCGGGGGCCGTGTCCAACAGGCTGGGGGGCTGTGTACGGCCTCGGGGCCGCCAGTTGGACAGCCCTGTTATAAGATCTATTCAGAGGAAGGTAATGATAAATGATGTCTGAGTATTCCTCGCTAAACAAAACCCTATGAAATTAATTGTGGGGGGGGGGGGGGGATGGCAAATGTGGATAGACAACTTGACACATACAGTACATTAAAGAACTACACCAAGTTGCAATAGCACTTTGCCTGCGCACACACTAAACACCTTTTAAATGCCAAAAATCACAACTGCATAAATGATGTTAACTCATACTCATACACACACACACACACACAGTTTTTAGTGACATCATAACTCAAAAATTGATGCCAAATTTGCCCACAACACACCTACTAACCCAAGAAGTCTCCATCCCTCAGAAAAACACCAGAGAAACACAGTGACAGAGACTTAGAAACCCCCAAAACCTAGAATACACTATAGCGTATGCATGCAAATGACTTGCCTGGCACTGCCCCCTCCTGCGAAAGGAAAAAAAACCCAAACAGCTGTCCCACCTTTTTCGAGAAGAGACTGCAGAGGAGACCATCTATAGGGAGGGCGTTGATAGTGTCTTCCTTTACAGCAAAAGGAGGTTGGACTGGATGGCCTCCCCTGGGTTGGCCTGGCAGAGGAGAAGCTCTCTAGTGGCAGGAAACTTTGCCCCTTCCGCCTCCTCCCCCACGTTCCCTCTCGCTTGGCTGGCAGAGAGGGGACAACAGCAGCACCACCTCTTTACCAGGGCAGGCAGGGGGTGGAGGGCAGGATTAAGACGGGTGACGAGGTCACTTTCCTCCCCTCCCCTCTTCTTTTCGCTTTCCGGCCTGGAGTTAAGGTGGACCATCCATCCATCTATGTTCAATCTATCTACCTTCTGTTCCATCTATCAATGTTCCATCTATCCCTTCTGTTTATTGTTTCATGCCCAGAATCCCCCTGTTTTCTGAGAGCCAACCAACGTGTGGCAGGCGATGGCTAGTCATTGTATATGGGTTAACAACTCTGGATGCTCATTCACATTCCAAGTATTGACCAGAGGGGTAAAAACCATGCTACATTAGGCTGTATCTTCAAGCAATCTTCAGTACTGGCTGTGTTCATCAGATTTCAATGGAACTGACGTCCACCAGGATCTGGAGGACTACTCCCCTTTCTGCCTTACTACATGATCATACCTGCCTAATGCAAATGACACGATTAAACAACATTGCCACATTATATACATTCCACATGTCCTTCAAAACTGATCAGAAGTACAGCCTTGTAGGTGACCCTGCCAAAAACAAACATTTTCCTACTATGTTCTGTTCTAAAGCAACAAAAGGAATGAGGAAAAAGTGTTCTCTGCACTGGAAGCTTGGCCCACACAAATTTTTGCTTCACCCTGAGAAATCATGTGGACATTGAAAAAATACAAAACTTTGGAATACCCATAAGTGTCTTCATTCTCTGCATGATATGTTGAAACACAAGGGATATGTTTGTTTGTTTGGTGCAGGAATTGTGAATTCAAGGAATGAGTAAAGCACACATAAATCATTTGAATATTTTGATGCAAAGAATACAGTCAACCCTCTAAATTCACTGGGGTTATGAAAGTGAAAAAATGCTAATTACCAAAGCTAGCTTTTCCTCATGAGAACACTATGCTAGAAGTCTCTAGATATTCCAGCACTATGGTCAATACCCACCACAAGTTGAATGTAGAATTACAGTGGAAGACCTAGAGATAACTAGAGACGTATTCTCTCTAGGGATCTCTAGGACAGTTTTGCGCAACCTATGCCCCCCCGGGTGCTTTGGACTTCAGTTCCCAGAATTCCTGACCACTGAACAAGCTAGCTAGGGTTTCTGGGAGTTGTGGTCCCAAGCAGTTGGAGTACTAGAGGTTGTGGAGGCCTACTCTAGGACCTCCACCAGAAGCTGACCAAAGAATCTATACATTCTTAGAGATAACATTTTAGTCGAAACTATAAATAATAAAATATGAAGAAGTCAAACCCACAAATGTGGAAGGCTGCCTATACAGAAAAATCCAAGCTAATCCGGTAGCAATCTAGAATGAAATTACATTGGAATGAAATAATCCCCAGTTTATTTTTCCTTAATAAAAGTGGTATCCAGTCATATGCCTGAAGCAAATGGCTGAGTTGCCAGCATATAATACTGTAAATGTTTGAGTCACTGAAGATTTTCTATCACTTGGCAACAAGAGACAAGCCCAACTATATCAAATATATCAGGTTTCAGAGCAATGAAAAGTACATGCAAACATAGTAATTTCTCCCATTACAAAGTAGCTTTTTCTGGGAGGTAACATCTACATTTTTTAAAGTAACCATGCCTTAACTACAGCATTACAATCCTGATACTTCAAAAATGTTATCAGGTCAGAAAGAAACAACTAAAGCTTCTGTAGAAAACAATTATTTTGTACTACCAGGTTACGAAGGCATTTGTCAACTTCCTCGATGCTGTAACATCAGGCTGCAGGTGACTATTCCTTGTCATTACAGGAACAATGTGAGATCATCTAATGTGTTTTGCTTACAGAACAAATGGCCAGCATTCAGTATTCCACTGTGAAAAGGAGACCGAGTCAGCAAGCTATTCAACACACTCTAATTTTAAAGATGGCTGAAGTTTGCAGAGCTATTCACCTATTCTGATCTATCTTTAAGAAGTAATGAAAACCAGTATCTTAAAAAATTAAACATACAGATTCTTTTTAAGAAGGATGTTATAGTGAATTATATTTTAGAAATAATTTCAATTAAAAGAGAATTAAATCTCACACACAATAAAATTCTCTCGATGATGATTTATAATCTGCTATAATTCAATCAAGAGTCATGACACAAATAAGGCAGGTTTTCTATACCAAAATATTTGACCTAAGGAAGATAATTTTACAGTTATAAAATATTTTAAAGAACTTTAAGCACTGCACTGTTCCCAGATCATCCACTAACCCATTGATATGAGTGGTGTAGTGCACAGACATTCCCCACACCAGGAATCTTTAACTGGAGACTTGTTGAAGAGTGTGTTAGTTGTCTAGATAGAAATTTAAGAAACCTGCAAAGAAACCCCTGATGTTTTCATCTCTCTCCATTTCCTCCCCCTTGTTTAACTGTATGATTTCACCTACCTGAACTATGCAGTGTGTTTAATTTTCCAATTGTAAATAGTATTGATTTTACCAAACACCATAGACATCTCAGGGAGCATATTGTTCTGCTCAATTAACACCACCTCTTTCTTTCAGAATGTTTTTAACACGCAATTCTGTTCAAGTTTATTTAGAATTCCATTTTTTAAAAAATAAAAAGGCTTACTTCCAAACAAGTATGCAAAAAGGACCCCAGCTTTATTTTTCAACAATCCAAAAGCTCTGTCTGTGAGAGTTTTACAGGACAAAAAACATTTGGGGATACATGACTGGAGGTTTTGGATTATGATCCTAGCTTTCATGAAGCAGGGCTAAGCGATCAGTCAAAAGTTAGAGATCAGGCCAGCAACAACTAAAAAGCCACATGTTCTACTCTCCTGGTTGCAAATGTTATATTTAATTGCAGAACAATATTTTTATTTGTTACAAGTAATTAATATGAAGACCTATTCAGAACATAAATGAATTTTTAAAAAGGTAACATAATTAAAACCAACTGCTTAGACCAGGCAAGGGCAAACTACTGGCTGTTAGGAATTGTGGGAGTTGAAGTTCAAAACACCTGGAGGGCCGAAGTTTGCCCATGTCTGGCTTAGACTGATGTTTATTCTTGGAGATCTATATCAAGCCACTCTGCCTTACAGGTGAGCTTTGGCATGACCAATACCTCACTGGTTTGTGGCAAATGATCCCTATTACATCTGTTCAAAATCCCTATGCTTTACTTTTAATTCACCTGGCTGGCATTCTAGCCCTAAATATTTATTTATATGTATCTTCTAGCAATATTGGAAAAACACCACTGCAGTGCTGGCATACACTTGCAATTTATAGCACTGGCCAGCATCCAAAAAGCCATGCAACCACTTTGACAGGAAAGATTTCTAGAAAATCAAAATACCCAATTCACATTGTAAACATATTTAGAAATTGTGGGGACATTCATAAGCAATTTGAATGTTTGCTATTCTGAGGGAGGAAAAAGCCTGAATATGTAACTGGCCAATTAAGTCATTATGTCTATCAAGCAAATTGCCTAAGTTGATCATGTGGAGAAGCATGAAAGCCACAAAGCACACATACAATACTAGGATTTTTTCCCCATTATACCGTTTCCAGCATACCTGATCCTACAATGGCAAATTCTGACATAAATCAGAAGTTTATTATGTTATTGGAAGGCCAAAAACACAAAGAAAGCTCAAAAATCTTTTTTTCACAAATCTGACAGATGTTGTCCAAACTAGAACAAAGCTGAGAATATTGCACTCTATATTTGTTGGGCATATCTCCCAAAATAACATGCAAACCACCTTGAAGTTCACAAAAGGCAAACCCGAGTAAAATTAACATCAAAATATTATTCATATTGCATGTGAACAGAATTTCGCTCAGATTTATGTTACAGATTCAATATAGTAATAAGCGAATTAGTGTACTGATGTGTAATCATTTGGAAAGATCATACAAAGCATAGATGAGTTCATAATTTTCAGTAATGAAAACATTAAATCAAGCTGTATTACCTTCTTTAAGCTAAAAGATGAAATGAATGCTAAAAAGCAAATGAATCAAGGTGAAATGTAAAGTGTACTTAAAATCAGACATGGAAAAAAACCTGCCTGATCTTTATGAAATATATTTACACATTTTGTCACAAATGTTTTACTCTCTGATATTTAATCATCACATGATGAACTTTTCACCATTAACTGACTTCAAATGCCCAATAATCTCAGGCAATGCTGGTGAAATTGTATTCTTCACTGGTTGCTGTATTACAACTCCAAACAGGTCATCTTGACCAATGATTGAGGTAACGATAGTTATAGTCCAACAACACCCAGGGCACCTTAAACCTGATCTTGGACATTAGCAATTACAATCAATGGATATTAGCTACCTAGCCTGCAGGCCTAGGATATAACAGAATTCCCTGTTACCATAGAGATTGCATTTCTATATCTATGGAATGGAAAAAACCACAAGATTACCATGGGTGCTACATATTTGATGGATCAAACTAATAATTAAAATATAACTAAAATAACTAAAATAATAAAATTATCTATTCAATGATCTTCAGCAATAAATCTATGCAAATATACAAAAAGTAAATTCGACAACTTTTTGTCATTGAATACCTGTTTTTAGACCATTTCTATTAAGGATGCAAAGTAGAAAATAAAAGATTGCAATAATGGAGTCATGAGAATACACAGAGGTGGTACCAAACCGCTGAATCAGCCTCACTACTCATAGTGAGAGAGATCAGATTGTCAGCAAAACTTTTGCAAACTGATGATATGGTATTTTCCACAACAGAAAAACACCGGCCACATTCCAAATTTGCCTACCTCGATCAAAAAGTCTCCTGTCCTCAGGCCAGCTTGCCATGCTACCCCGCCTTCATCCACTGATTCCAGGTACTGCAGAGCAGGAAAGGCTGGAGTTGGGGTGAATTCTTCAATAGGTGTATCAGCTTTGGAATAATACATGACATTGTTTAATAAACGAAAAGGAATCTCTAAAATATAAGGCTTAATCGTGTGAATAATGAATTATTTATGGGTGTCCAAAAATAAACTATCTAAGAATGTCTCCTATCATCTAGATCTCCCTCCTTACCCTTGCAAATGTATAATAATCTTTATTTTTGTCAGTAAATAAATGAATGGCCTTTCAACTGATGCATAAATATATACAGAAACTAAAAGCAATTGATCTGACGGAACACAATAGTATCTTTACATTCCACATAGGTAAAACTGGAAATAATGCATTTCATTTTTTCAAGCCTCTCTACCTGTTGTAAGTAGCACTACATTGTGTAACACTACAATCGTCTGCTAATGAGGTTTGTCATTGTATACTGTATGATTGGACATTTGTTCACCTTACAGATATATCATCAGATAATTTACCACACTGGGATCTATCCACCAATGTAATACATTCTACAAGAAGCATGGTATGAGCCTGTTTAAAAAGCAACCTGAATATTTCAGTTGGTGAGCTCAGGTCCATGTGAATTTATCATGCATAGTAAGGGACCCCCTGTTTGCTGCATTGGTAGCTCAGCGCCAGCTGATCGACACAGTGATGAAGTCACTGGGTTTCCAGAAGACCCCACCAAAATGTGCATTCAGCCAGGAGGGTTAATCCAAAGCTGTTACATAGCAAGGGAAGCCCAGTACAGGCTCGCCATTCTAGCGAGGAGTAATAAAAATGGTATCCCCAGAGGAAGGGTGTGGAGGATCCTCCATAGAGTACATATGGGCTAGCCTTCCTAACTGCCAGGCAACATGAGGGAGAGCCCATCCAAAAACTGGGGGGTGTTAGTGGAGGCATTGGGACATACCACCCCTTAATAAATGCAAAATGAGTTAAATAAAGGGCAATGAAATTATGCTATTTTACCCTTCATAAAATGTTGGAGAAGATCAGCATTAGAAAATGATTAGCATATTTCAGCACACTAAACCAGGTAGCTCTCAAAGCAGATCATACACCAAAAGGCCATTCAACATACATGCAGCTTCCGGATATATAAAACCATCCGATTGTTCATACTAACATTGCAGTACATTTATCCTGAACAAACCACATCCCAATTTCACACAAGATGTCAAAACACCTTTTCACTCGGCTTATTCACCTTAATATGGTTAATCTTTTAAATGAAGCAATGTTGTTATCTTCACCCCTCTCCCCCCGTAGTTTGGTTTGGATACACTGAATAATACACTGATTGCAGTTTGGATATAGCGAACAATAAGACACAGGAAAGATATCTAGGCAACTTTCCCCACAGAATTCTTCTGCATATCTTGCATACACACAAACTTAAAAGATACAGATACAGAAGCAAACACACATGCATCTCACAAAACTGCAGCATCAGAAACCACTAAATTCCATGTCAGTCCTACAGCGCAGAGAGAACACGGTTGTCTAGCAACCAAATGCATAAGGAATTAATACCTGTTTCTTTTCAGAAATGCATGCCATGTTTCACATAGGCACTCAGGCAATTGTACAGACACAGAAAATCCACGTACCTTTAGCCCCTCTGAGCACAAACCCAAATCCTTCATTGTCTTTTTTCTGCAGGACCACTGCCTTTTCTTCTATAATGCAGTCACTGTAGAGAGAATTCCGAGGATAGCGACCATTATTACATCCCTTCATCACCACTGTAGTAGCTGCTCCTCCAGTGTGTAGGTTCATCATCATCACAGCCAGTTAATCAAATAATATTGCAGCAACCAAACATGGGGAAAATATAACAGCAAACAAGAGAAGAAGGAAAGAGACAAAGACAAGGCTCAATGGCAAGGGAGAACATGACAGTGCAACATAACAGAGGGAATAATGCAGAGAAAGCAGAGGAAGAAACCATGCATGGAGGTGCCTGAATAAATATGTGATCATGTCATCTGTGTGCTAGCTAGAAGTCTAAAAGAACAGAAAGTGAACTGAACGACAGTAGCATTAATAAACTCCTCAATCGTGGATGTACCAGATGCATCTTCTAGTGAAGCCAAAATGAAACCAACCAGAAGAAAAATGAGGCAGCATTTTAAAATTTAAAGTTAGCTGGATTTGCTGTAATAAGTAGCTAAAAGGCACAAATAAATTCAGAAGCTATGCCTTGCATCAAAAGCCCTTTTTCAATCCTATTGAATGTTGCATGCTGCAAGAATCCCACATGACCATCTGACAGCCTACAATGCTAACAACGTGCAGCTGCCTTGGCGTCATCAAGCACAAATTTTCACAGCATCAAGAATCTGCATAATTTAAATAGTAACAAGGCATGTATGTTCAAAATCACCTTTTCCTCTTCAAAAAATCGCCTCCATTCTTGAAAAGAGATGGTGTTCTAAAAGGCATATCCTTTTCTTCTCTCTCTCTTCTTTAAAGAAAGGCAGTGGCTTAAAACCTATCTAATAATTTATTTTGCACAGGAGGTTTTCAAAAAAATAAAAATAAAATCCCCTATTCAACTAATATTTCTTAGCCAAATTCAAAACATTTCACTGAAATCATAACTTAATAAGCCACACAAACTTATTTTTATATATTTAAATAGAAATGCATTTCCCTAGAAATTATTAACAACCTAGCTTTGGGTAGGCAGTGGTTTCTTCCAAATAGACAAGATTTCTTTCTTTTTTAAAGGCAGAAACTGCTACAAAAATAGTGGTGCAGTGGCATAAAACTACTGCTTTGATAAGGAAAGAAAGCAAACTCTGGAATCTTCCTGAAAAACTTAGCTGGCTGTTACTGATCACAAAAAATAGTATTTTTATCAATTTATATACAATTATTTAGTCAGGTTTCTGAGTATCTCTATAGCTCCAGGAGTTAGCAGGCAATTTTTTTTTCTAAATTCAAAGCTGAAAAGACAGGCACAAATGATGGATCACTCCCTCGGTATTCTACGAATGGACCCAAAATAGCCAGCACTCCCTCTGGCAGAAATCCACATTGTGGCTGCTGGCAGTTACGGCAGAACTCTTCTGTGAGAGAGAAGCCACCCACTGTTGGTCCCCTGGCTAGTGCCTGGGCCACACTTCTCTTCCTTTTGTTCTTCATTAAGGGCACAGAAATGTATAATGACAGATGGCAGGGCAAAAGATGAGGAAGAAAATGCAAATTTGATTCTACTGTGAGTAAAAACTTCAGTTCAAATCAATAGGGTTTGCAGCAGAATTGGGGCGGAGGCCTCAAGGCAAAGAAATCTGGAGGAAAGAAGAGGAGAATAGTGTTCTCCACTTTGCAAATGCCCTTCTTCCTAAAACTGAAAACAATTACAGGACTTCTGGAACCCAGAAGATAATTTTCACAACAGCAAATTTTAAAATGCAGGTAAAATTGATGGGATTGAGGATGACACCAGAGGAAATCTTTACCATCTCTCGCCACTGCCCCACCTCCACTGTTCTTTTTCATTCACCCCTTTCTTCTAGACCAGTGGTTCTCAACCTGTGGGTCCCCAGATTTTTGGCCTGCAACTCCCAGAAATCCCTGCCAGTTTAGCAACTGTTAGGATTTCTGTGAGTTGAAGGCCAAAACATTTGGGGACCCACAGGTTGGGAACCACTGTTCTAGGACCTTAAGCTTCTCCTTAGACCTGCACCCCTCCTTTCATAGGTCTTCTGCTTCATCTGTCTCTTGCCATCTGATTACTGCTACCCTGATCCTATCTAGTGTTCTTCTCAATCTCAGAATAGAGTAGAAAAATAGTTTGCTCAATATACATGTGGGCATGTCTAGAGTTTCTTTTTTCTTGTTTTAAAATTTGCAAACTAATATTTTTCTTGAGGGGTCCCCTACTTTCCACTACCTTGCCCAATTGAGACAGACATCAAACCAAAAAGTTCACTATTACAAAAAAAAAAAAGCGTAGATGATTACATATTTTGGAACTTTAGCTCAGACAAAGACAGAAGAAATTATGATCTCTGATAAAGTGTATGTTTTTCCAGATGTGACACCTGAAAGCGAAGTATGAATTTTATAAAGCAGATGCTGCAGGTTAAATGAATATTAGAGGAATCTTTGATCTGAATGAATTCTACAGGGTTTACATAGGAAATATAAAAGAGTCATATATAACTGAGGGTGGAGATGATTCCTAGAGTAAATATTATAACACAAGCAGCATTTTCTGCCACTACCGCATTCAGGAGAAGTGTCTATTTGTACTCTTGCCCCCAGTACGATGTAGCAAGGAATGAGAAAATGATCTTAATAATTAACAACATCAAGATTAATTTAGAGCCTGCTTTTGATTGATTGCATTTCCCGGAGCACTGATCATCTAGCTATAAAATATGATTATCTAAAACACAGAATTGAAATAATCCAGGAAGAAAATGTTAATTATTTGTTAAATGCAAGAAATGAATTCTACCCAGCATTAAAATTACTCCTATCATCTCAGATACATCGTTACTATTCTTAACCTGAAATAGAGTCCCAACCTTCAAATTGCAAAGGACCTACAGAAGGTCATTACAACAAATAAACTTGAAATAGCTCCACAGGTTGCAGTCTCAGGATACTTTCAGATATCTGTGGTAGCCTTCACTCAATTCTGGATCTAGTTGACCCAAGCTACTGCCAATGCAGAAGCACTGGATGAGATGCAAAGCTAGCAATCACATAGTGTGTGAACTGACTCCTTTTTATAGGCTGCAGTTGACCTGGACAAAAGCTTGGAAAGCTAGAGCTAAAAGAAAAGGGCAACTTGATAAAGCAACACACTGTTCATATGGCCTTCCTCAGCTGACCTATGCTTTGAAGGTTTTCAAAACCCCAAAATTTCAGATTTTGGAGGAATGCTCAATCTGTCTTTGTATTCTCATCCCAAATACAAAGATTTGGGATGCAAATTAAAACTTTAAAGAACACAGGACTTTAAAAAAATGCAACACACAGTTAAACTGTTTAAAAGGCCATTCAAAACCAGTCTCACCTCCCCTAATGGGGAGTTCATAGATTACAGGTGCTGCTACCGAAAAAGCTCTATCTTATCTACTCACCAATCTAGCATCTAGACATGATGATACAGGTATTGGGGCATCTCTTTAAGGTTTACAAATTCTGGACAACCTCATATTGTTATCGAGCCATGGTACCCTCCTCCCAGATTTATCATTCACAAGGGCTCAGAAAAAAATATGGTTTCCCCCCTTTAAAAAAATCCTTTCCAGACTTCAAGTTGCCTATCGACTTATGGCGGCCCCATTAATTTTATAGGGTTTTCTTGGGCAAGCAATACTCTTAGGGGATTTTGCCAGCTCCTTCCTCTGCAACATAACTTACAGCACCTTGTGTTCACTGAGGGTCTCCCATCCAAGTACTAACCAGGGCTAACCCTGTTTAGCTTCCAAGGTCAAACAGTTATAAAAGAGAGTATATAGTCATCAGCAGCACAGTGAGACATCACCTCAGAACTTTATGTTTGGCAGATGCCTAAAAGCATGGGGAATAGTATTGACCCTTGAGGAATCACACCGACTGATAACCATCAGGCTGGTCAGCAGTCTCTCAACACCACCTTTTGGAAATTGTTCAACCAAAAATAAATAAACTGCAGAACATTGCCCTCAAGTCTCATATGAGTTAAATGGCCCAGAAGGATAGCATAATGCATCAAATGCCCTTGAGTGACCCAACAGAACAATCTATTTCTGGTTTCTAGCTTGGATCATTCGAATTGTGCCTTTTTGGAAGCCGCTCTGAGTCCCCCCTCGAGGGTTGAGAAGAGCGGGGTAAAATGCCAGAAATAAAATAAATAAATAAATAAATCATCCACTAAAGAAAGTATGGCTATTTCCATCCCATACACAAATCTGATTAAAATCTGGAAAACACCAAGTGACGAGTTTCATCCAGGAATCTTAAGTTATGCTACCACAATACTAGCTATGAGCCATAACAATCTATAGAATTTGGGGTCAGGCACTCTGAAAACCACTTTCTCCCTTTAGTCTTCACATTTTTAGGGAGGCTCTTCGTCTAGTGTCATCATCAAAAATGCAGTTCACGGGTAACTCCAGCCTTTGGAACTCCCTGCTAGAGAACAATAAATAGGCTCATTCACTGGTATCCTTTTGCCAGTAGGCAAAAACCTTTTTATTCAGACAAGCATATTCAGAGGAAGCTTTCACAATTTGTATTTTGTTCCTCTTTATTTGTAGATTTTGTAATTATTTTGTAACCTGCCTATGGAGTCCCCAGTGGTGCAATGGGTTAAAACTTTCTACTGGCAGGTCGTAGGTTTGAATCCGGGGAGAGCATGGATGAGCTGCTTCTGTCAGCTTTGGCTCACCATGCGGGAACATGAGAGAAACCTCCCACAATGATGGTAAAGCATCAAATCGTATGGGCATCCCCTGGGCAACGTCCTTGCAGACAGCCAATTGTCTCACACCAGAAATGGCTTACAGTTTCTCAAGCTCTTCTGTCTATATTTTGTGTTTGTTTTTATTGTGATTTTATCACAATTACACATTCTTTTTCATGTTGACTGAATTTTTTTTACATAAAGATGAGGTAAAAATTGAAAAACAAATATAACACTCAGACAGGGACTTTACATGAACATCAGATAACAGAGGAATTTTTTTTTTAAAAATCCTCTCTATGAACCATATGAGAAAATAATCTTTTTCATAGAAATTTATGGATACATTAGGAACTGCTCACCCCCACCCCTCAAATAAACTAGCTTTTTAAAATGATCTATCCAGATATTTTGGTTTATAATTATTTATTTATTTATTTCAATTTATTCATCGCCACTCCCGTCAGGCTCGGGGCGACTTACAAATGTTAAAAATACCATAAAAACAGATAAAACAACAAGATTAGCACCCATAATTAAAACTATACAATAGTGCACAGGCACCAGAATTACTCCCATGGCCTACGGCTACATAGTAAAGGCCTGGCATTATCTACTGACCAAATGCCTGTACAAACAGAAAAGTCTTACAAGCCTTCCGGAAGGCTAGTAAGTTGGACAACGCGCGAATTGCGGGAGGAAGAGCGTTCCAAAGTACTGGACCGACAACACTAAAGGCTCTCCTCCACGTTGAGGTCAGGTGAAGGGTTTTACAGCTTGGCACCGCAAGAAGGTTCAGGGACTCTGATCACAGTGGTCTTGTGGGACAATATAATGACAACAGCTGTTGGGAAATACAGATGTATCTATGTGCAAGAATTTGCCTACTAATCTACTGGAAAAGAAGGTTCACCATAGTTATTAAACCAACCTTTCTCATAATTCTTCTGAAAGATAGGGTGAAATAAGGGAGGAATGTTTTCCTATTCAAGAAAGTGTTCTGCAGTTCCCAAAATGATTTCTTGATTGGGGTGCAATCTGAACAACCAATCAAATAAATAAAGGCCACCTCCTTATTACAATGAAAAACCATATCTGGCCAAATGAGACACTGATTATGTGATTATGTTTTGTTATATGATTTATTGTACTTGTTTGTTTGGTTGTAAGTCACCCCGAGTCCCTATGGGGAGATGGGGTATATATAAAGTATTGTTATTATTATTATTGCTGGCAATGCTGATCAGAATTGGATTCATTTCCCCAGAACTGCTTCAGGAAATACAACCCCCATCTACCTATGCACATCCTTAGTGTCAGACTGACTGAAGCAACAGCCAAGCAATAGATATCTTTGACAACTATGACCCAGATTCTGTTACAGCTTTGGAATTCAACACAAAATGAGTTTTATCCAAATACTTGGCTAAAATGTCACAGCAAACTCTAAATGATAATTCCACAGAATAGTGTGTCCTTGGTATACACCAAACCATTCTAACCGTCCTGAAACCAAGGACAGGTCCCCCCTCCCTCTCTCTATATGCTATCAAAAAGGTAATACTTATAATATGGAACATGCTGTCGTGTAATTTGTATGTATTATCTGACGAGACATCAGATTGCCTTCTTTATACATGGGCAGCTGGAAAGATGCTAGAACCTGATGTTCCAAATGAGCCTGTAAATATGATTTCATAATCCTTTATCTGATGAGGCTTATCATTACAATAGATCTGATTATAATTCAGCTGATACTATCTCAGTAAATAAGAGCAAGATTGTGAAAATATAAAAAATATAACAGAAAACACAAAGAACAGACACTGCACAAAATTTGAAGCAATATGCAGGCAATGCCTATTCTTTTTGAAGTCAGCAAAACTTCATCACTCCAGTGGTACACTGAAACAAATCAGAAACCTGTCTATAATAATGCAGAAACTAAATATACATTAGATCAAAAGGCTGCTGCCCAAATAAAAAATACAACAAAGCATTCCCCCAGGCAGTAACAAGCCACACCTAAAAACTGTCAGGCCATCAAATGCTAATCAAGGTGGCCAATTGAAACATTCACACCTAGCTCTAACAGACAAAAGTTCTTTCTCCCACCCTGGACTTTCCACAGGTATATAAACCGAATTTTCCTAGTTTCCAACAGATCTCACAACCTCTGAGGATGCCTGCCATACATGCAGGTGAAATGTCAGGAGAGAATGCTTTTAGAACTTGGCCATACAGCCCGAAAAACCAAAAACAACCCAATGCCACCTCAATTTGAAAGTCAGTAATGTTCACCACATGCTTCCCTCACAGGAGTGGTAGTATTAGCAATAAGGCTATATTTTGATCACTGTTCTTGAAAAGTAATGCATCCTTCCTATGAGAAACAGCACACAAGCTTCTCTAGTCAAGAGTACAAAAATCCTTGTTCTCTCCTTTCTTCCCATCCCGTACAAACTGTCTACAATAAATATAGCACAGACATCAAAGAGAATATTATACAATGGTGGGGTGAAAGATTGGACCTCCAGCTCCAAACCCAATGTGCACTGGAGGTTATCAAGTTTTGGTGTAGGAAAGGGGAAATCATATAATTCTCTGCTTTTTGTTTATATTTCTAAAAGGAAATACTATAAAACAGTTTTTGAAACCACTCTTTCATTACAAGGATTGATGCCAAAGCAGGGCACCAAACCCTGATCCAATGCTTAAACCAATTTACCAGGTCTGCATAAACTATGTCCCTTTAGCTCCCAGAATTCTTGGCCACTGGACAAGCTGGCTAGGACTTCTAAGGAGTTGAAGCCTCAAACAACTGGAGGGCCACAGGTTTTGCACCACTCCACTACTCCATACCTCTCGCTAAACTCCAAACCCTCCGGATTCCATAGGATAGGTCCCTGGCAATTAAAAGTGAAATAATAGCACTAAACTCTGTAGTGCAAATGGGCCTAAAAACTCCAAAACCTAGCAATGCTTGTTGGAATTCCATTGGGTAGGATAGGTCCCTGGCAATTAAAAGTGAAATAATAGCACTAAACTCTGTAGTGCAAATGGGCCTAAAAACTCTAACCCACCACCTGCTGAACACTAGCAATGCTTGTTCAGAATGGACTACATTCTTGCAGACAAAAACATTTCTAGTCAGGCAGGTCTTTGGCAACTGACTGACTACTACAGAAAGGCCTGTTGAAAGGATGAGAACTGTAATCTCTTATAGCTGACTGTGTTTTAAAATTACACTTAATTTGATTTCTGTTTTAATATTGTTTACTATTGTTTAATTGCATTTTACTGCTATAACATACCATGTTTAAATCAAATTCTGAGTTTTCTTGATCTCAGTATTGAAAGAAAAATGATGCATAGAGTAATTAAAAGTTATAAAAAATGGGATGTTGAATAAAAATGGGATAGAAAATAAATAAACAAAAATCTCCAGCTAAGACTTGTCTAAGTAAAGCAAGACATTTTCATTATATCATGTGAATGCCCATGTGTAGAAACTCATTTGCTGAGTGGCAGTTCTTGCTCCTTTTTAAAAAAAAAAAAAAGACAAGTGATCTATACGTCCCCAGAACAGGCATACCTTAGTTAATAAAGTCTATGACAGTTAAACTACTTTTTACCATTTTATGTCTGGCCAGCTTCACTTTCCCCTTTTTCTGTCTATCTGGAAGGGTTTTAGCAGCATTGGCACTGGAAGGATGGAGATGAAGGGATAGAAAAACACTGTCAGGTGACTGCAGTCCTTCTGCAATGAACAATGTTATAAAGGTTGAACTCTTACTGACTTTACAGTTGCTCTGCCTGCCTGCTTAAATCAGGCAAGATAAACAGTAGTTGCCTTCAGAAATCCTTAATGGCCTTATATGAACAACAAAACAGGGAGGAGTGGGGCGAGTAGACAAGTTTGCCTAACCAGCTATTCCTATTTATTTATTTATTTATTTAGGACATTTTTATGCCGTCCTTCTCAGCCCGAAGGCAACTCAGAGCAGTTTACAATTGGCGGTAATTCAATGCCACTGCACAATAACAATTAAAAACAACTTTAAAAACATTAAACCATTAATATATAGTATAAAATTAAAATTTAAAATATTACAAAACATTAAAAACCGTACAGCCTAAAACGTTATCATGAGCTTTAACTATGTCGTGTTACCCATTCAATTCAACATCGGGTCATTCCGTAAGTTCATAGAACTATGCTGTGCTTGGAAAAGCCTGTCCTACCATGTTAAAAATGCATTGATCCATAAGTCCAGCCACCAAAATGGAAACCACTACTGCACCGCTGCTTTCACATCATCTGCTTGCTGCTTATGTTTATGCTCCTCTGTCAGTTGCTTAGGCATCCACCTGGCACACTCTTTACTGAACGTAAGGATGTCATGAATCAGGGCATAGGTAGATACAACACACACATCCAGCTTTTCTGCAACTTATTCAACTGTTATTCTTCTGTTTTCCTGAATCAGTTCTAGGCTTCTTTCTTCACTCTTGGTGGTCGTGGCTGTAGCTGGACATTCAGAGTGCTCTCCATCCATCACAGTAGTACAACCATTTTCAAACATTTTAATCCATTCATAGATGACTTGATAAAAGAGAATGTTATCTCCACACTTAGCACACATGCAGAGATGAATGTATGCTTCTGGCACATTTTCTGCCCACACAAATCATACAACAAAACACAGTTCCTCTTCGGTACAATTTATAAGTTTCGCAGCCATCTTCACCACAGCGTTACAACTATTATACTAAACAGAAAGTCAGCCAACTTGCCAGACAGACTAGTCACATGATGCTCTCAGGCATGACCAATTACTACTACTCTTGCCCCCATCATTTCCAGTGAAAATATAAAAGCACAAAAATATAAAACGTTTTGAAGATCCCTCATATTTACATTCTCAGTGTAGTCGTTTGTTAACAGAGTGTACAACATATAAGGAAGATGGGGTTGTGTAGTAGTAGCTTAAAGTGTTGGGTTAGGAATCCGTAAGGGCAGGGTTGAATTCTCACTCAGCTGTGAAAACCCATAAGTGGCTTTGGCTGATTCTCACATTCTCAGCAATGGCAAATGCCCTCTAAAGAAATGTAGCTGATAAAATTTCATGACAGTGCCTTCATAAGGTAGAAACAACTTGAAGGCACATCAGAACAAGAAAAACAAAAGGCATGTAAACCTCCCCTTTCTCAAATTACATTAATTTTTATACAAATTTGGCCCTAAAACAGTGCCATAGACAGAAAAGTATAAATACTGGAATGGACAGCAAAGTCATTTTAAAAACATATACAGCAATTTCTTCATATTCCTCAATGGAAGTATTTAAGTTGTTATCCAGATGAACACAGACTTTCTAGCAGAAACAGGGTCACAAAAGTGAAGAAACGAAAGCGCTCTCCAGTCTCCACAATGCGATTTTGGGGAAAAACAGAAATTTGATCACGCACACAAAATGTATGGCCTGGTTCAAACTAAGCTTTTGCACATAAGTGTAAAATGAACATTTATTTATTTATTTACAGCATTTCTACCCTGCCCTTCTCATCCCCTGGGGGTTATAAGTGCAATGAATTTGGTCTAAGTATTGCCAGAGTTGCAAGGCTACAACTCTCCACGCTTTCTTTAGCCCTATAAATTCTTTCCTTAGCCCTATAAATTCAATTTTAGATGCACATTACCAGGGCATTACTCTTTGTAAAATCAAGGAAGTGATAACTGACAAGATGGCATAGCTCACAATCAAATGAAATTAGCCCCCAATTTCAAAGTAGTACTGTATGTACTGTACTTCAATAGCTAACTTATAGACTGGAGAGGTTTGTGAAAGGAACAGATTACTCCCTGTAAAAAATTCAATCCAGTTTGTACCCCTCAAATATACCTTTTCAGAAAGAAAAAAAATCTTATTTAAGCCAAATAGCAAGTGAGCTGAAAGCTCCATTACATTTATAAGGTGTCCAAGTTCTTGTTCTGATACACTGTTTGGTGAACTTATTACTTATTTTGAATTGTTTTCATAGATGATGTGGACTCTGTTTTCCCCCATTTTGCATTACCCAACAAGTGATTACAGTTATCTACAGTGTAACAAGAATATCATGTTCCAAAAATAAGCCACTTCATTCAAGTTAACTGGACAAAGATGACACCAGTGCCTGTCATGTTTTCTGCTCTCTGTGCCTAGCAGTCCACTTAAATCACATCACTATGCACAGTGTTCCTTCTCTACCCCTTTATGGCCACTCAAAGAGTTAAATTTTTCTCCAAATTTTGGATTTCACACATGTTTGAAATCCAGTGTATTGCCAGTGTAGTACTATCAATTTATCAAGCATCACAGTCCTTTAGTAAGTCTTTTGCATTGCAGTTATAACTTTGTTCCAGTTTCAACACTGACCAATAAGTGAAGACTTGCCTTGAGAACAGAGTTGAAACATTTTAAATGACAATGCACATTACTCCTAACAATGGACAAAAATCAATATTCCATTGGACTCAAACTTCCTTCCCATACAGAAAAAAGACCAGGATTCTACATCTCTACAGTCACAAAAATAGGAACTGCATAATCGAGAATTTGTTTAAACCTTAAAACGTACAGGAAATAGCCAAAACATGGAAAAGCATCACAATATGCAAGGTTAGAAGACATCTTGCACATGAATTGGAGCGGGGGGGGGGATCCTCTCCTATTACGTTTCACAGCTTTGTATCTATACCAGGGCTGTCCAACAGGCGGCCCTGGGGCCGTATACGGCCCCCGAGCCCCTTCCCTACGGCCCCCTAACTTGTTTTAATAAAATACAAATTAGAAAAAAAACCCCCCAAAAACCTACTTCCGGGTTTAGGCAAGCATCGCGAGACTACACCAGCCACAGACGGGATTTCGAGGGAGGGCGAAATCCCATCTGTGGCTGCATAGTCTCGCGATAGCTGCCGAAATCTCTGGTCCCGCGGGATTTGCGGCCTGTGCGTGTGCCTCCTCCTCCCTTGCGGCTGCTTCCAGGCCAGCCCCCATTCCCTCAGAGAGAGGGAGGAGGGGAGTGAGGCAGGGAAAGCCCCTCCTGGCTACGTCCTCTTCCTGAGGAGGGCCCTCACTTCCCACCCCGCAGATGGGAGAGCCGCTGCGCCCGGCCTGAGCTTGTCCTTGGCTCCAGCGGGGCTCTTCAGGGACGCCGGCGGCGTTGGCGCTTCGGCCCTGTGGCAGGGCTCCCACAGTATGGGTAAGGAAGGGCCTGGCTCAAATCAATCAATCTAAAAACAGTGGGACGTTGGGTGAGGGGGGGAGGGGTCCCTCAGTGGCGGTTTCCTTGGCGACGGTTTCTTCCTCTCCTCCGCACCCCCTTCCCCTTGTTGTGCTGCCTTCCCCCGCGTGCAGGGCGCAACGTGGCTTCCTTTGCACCTGCCCCCGCGGCTTGTTTTCCCTTCAGGGAGGGAGGGAGCTCTTTGGGCCTCTTCCACCCGCCTCTGGGAAAGGAGGCCCCATCAAGCCCTGCGACGGCATTGAGGTGTTTGGGTTTTTTTTGGTGTGCCCCAATTTGAGTGTGGACTCAAATAACTCAAAGGTATTAGGAAACATTCCCCCAAATCCACCAGTGTTCCCATTTGGGTATATTGAGTATTCATGCCAAATTTGGTCCAGATTCATCATTATTTGAGTTCACAGTGCTCTCTGGATGGAGGTGAACTACAACTCCACAACTCAAGGTCAATTGTAAGTAAATTGGAGCCGGGAGGGGGCAGAGCTGGGGAGGGGGCGGAGCTGGGGAGGGGCGGGGGTGGAGCTGGGGGAGGGGGTGGAGGCGGGGGCAGAGGCAGACCCTTCGGCCCCCCAGGTGATCAGTGACTGGAATTCCGGCCCTTGGGCCCGTAGAAGTTGGACAGCCCTGATCTATACTATTTTAAAACACCCCCTTATGGCAGATTTTAATATCAGCCACTTTGAGAGTAATTAATAAAACATGTATCATGACTGCACTGCCCAATCTTAACCCATATTTGTAGTTTTCTTCCCTCACCTCCCTCATACTTTCTTTACTGTTTTCATTTCTTGTTCTTTCCCTTCTCCATTCAGATGAATTCAACAAAATCTGTCAATGAATGCTGGGTGTTTTTGGGTTTTTTGCCTGAAAAGCATGGTACCATGTAAAAAAACTGACCAGTACACCATTCCAAGAATAAGAAAACGTGTTTTGCTCTAATAGTCACTACATGTATATATCAATATATATTAAGTAGCTATGATAATCTAAGTATGGCTGCAAGTTGTATGCGCAGCATGTTTTTATTGTATGTTGTGATCCGCCCCGAGCCTGCAGGGAGGAGCGGAATGTAAGATTGAATAAATATAAATAAATAAATAAATAAGTCACAGACATGTGCTTTTCATCTTAAGAACAAAAAAAGCATTTCCAGCTCTGAGAATTACCTGGAAAGGAATCCCACTGGAGCATTGCAGCACACCCAAATACCTGGGAGTTACCCTGGACTGTTCTCTGGCCTACGAGAAGCACTGCCTGAACACCAAGCAAAAAGTGGTTGTGCCCGTCAGATAAGAAATCTGACGGGCACAACCTGGGGATCACAACTAGATACCGGGAAGACATCTGCCCTTGCGTTTTGCTACTCTGCTGCTGAGTACGCATGCCCAGTGTGGAACACATTGCAGCACGCTAAAGCAGTGGATGTGGCTCTTAATAAGACAAGCTGCATTATCACAGCCTGTCTGCGCCCTACACTGCTACAGAAATTACACCGTCTAGCTGGTATTGCATCACCTGACATCCACCAGGAAGTAGCAGCCAATAATGAAAGGACCAAGGCAGTGACATCTCTGGCCCATCCTCTGTTCAGATATCAGCCAGCACGCCAATGCCTTACATCAAAAAATAGTTTTCTAAGATCTGCAGAGATACTCACAGGAACACCTCAGCAAGCGAGAGTCCAAAAGTGGCAGGCTAAAACCCAGAACCTCAAGCCATGGCTGTTACCAAATGAGAGACTCCCTCCTGGGCACACAAAGATGGGGCAACTTGGAAGGCACTAAACAGACTGTGCTCTGGCACCACAAGATACAGAGCCAACCTTAAGAAATGGGGCTACAAAGTGGAGTCCTCAACATGTGAGTGTGGAGAAGAGCAAACCACAGATCACCTATTACAATGCAGACTGAGCCCTGCCACATGCACAATGGAGGACCTTCTTATAGCAACACCAGAGGCACTCCAAGTGGCCAACTACTGGTCAAAGGACATTTAATAGAAGGCCACATTTTTTAAACATTATGTTTTCTCAAATACATTGATTTGCTCCTGATACGATAAATAAAAATAAACTTGGCTATCTCATCAGCCAAAAGAAGGCCCACACTTCCCATTGCAATACTGTTAAGTTTTGTTGGTTAAAACTGTTCATTTAAAAAACTGTATTGTTCTTTCATTTTTTTGCACTACAAAAAAGGTATGTGGAGTGTGCATAGGAATTCATTCATTTTTTTTCAGTCTATAGTCCGGCCCTTCAGCAGTCTGCAGGACCATGAATGGGTCCTCTGCTTTAAAAGTTTGAGGACCTCTGTTCTGGAGCAAGGCTTCTTAAACTTTTTCCACTCATGGCCCCTTTGTGTCTGCAAAATTCTTACATGATCTCAGGTATAGGTATATAAAATAGATATAAAAATCAAACATTTATTGATCGTCATTTTCATGGCTTGCTAAACAGGCTGATTTTCCTTTTTGTGGAGTACAGTTGAAGCACTGTTTGCAAAGTCCACTGAAAACACTGCATGTTGTTGCTAACAGATTTGTGTGAATGAGTGAAATTCAGAAACATTTTACTGTTGCCAAAATTTTTGTGAGCCCAGCATTGAGCAAAGGGGACCGATCTCATTTGGGGTTGGGACCCACAGTTTAAGAACAATATCACATTAGCATTTTAAAGTGGGTGCTCCTGTTTTCCTATCATGTGGCTGCCTTTTGCAGAATTATGGGAAATGTAGTTTAGGGTGGGACCATTGAAATTCTCAGCCAGAAAGGTCCCTCAGTTTTCCCAGAGTTCTGCAGGAGGCAGCCACACGATAGGAAAATGGGCGCTTCCACTTTAAAACAGTAATGTGTATTTGTCCTAAGATTGATCTAGAACAGTAAAATGTAATGTACACTGTCTTCAATGGCAACATAACTTTGCAAGCCAAAAGTACATATGAAAAATATATTAGGAAGTATCTGAGCTAGAACTAGTGTGCGGAAAATACCACCAGATGACCCTCCCAGTCCTGCTCACTTACCTTCCTGCAACTGGTTGACCATTTGATGGCCAAGAGAGGCCATGTGTAGGCTTTCAAGGATCACAAATTAGGAGGATGCCTGCTTCTTTGGGAATCCAGCTATATGAACACAAACACTATTTGTCTGCATTTTGCTCTCCTTCCCTGGTCAACATATGAAAATTGGGGGTAATGCAGATGCATTATGGAAAAAGGGGGAGGGGGAGATTACTGCAAATGAAAGGCCTGAATACCTCCATGTGCAACAACCCAAAATACTATCTGGAAGTACAATTTTTCATTATACTTACAACATTAACCAGGTATCACTTACTGGCTAGAATTAGCCGTACATTTCATTCAACTGGTGAAGTGTATTTTTTAAAGATGTAGATTTTTGCTCCTATTGGGGAATTTAGAAAATACTGTTGTGTTTTGACATTATGATACTAGGAAAACACTATTTGAACAATAAGGCCATTACAGTATTCTGCATCTTCCCCCAAGCTATCACTGTCAAAATCTTAGATATCAAATACACTTTTTTCAAGAGGGCTACTGTCCTTATAAGCCTGCTTAGCTGTTCTTTACCACCACTTTGGTTTTTCTTACTCAGCTGGAGGGCGAGATACAAAATATCTACAGTTCTACACCATAGAAAAACATATCTTCTCAATGCAGTAACATTTTAAAAACAATAAAATGGAATCTTCTTTGCAAATACACCGGCCAACCAGCTGCGTGAAATAATGGGATGACCAAAAAGGAATATGAAATAATAATAATAATAATACACTTTATTTATATTCCACTCTTCTCACCCTGAAGGGGACTCAGTGCGGATTACATTACACATACGGCAGACAGTCCCTGCCGGATTGACATACGATTACAATATAGTTGTGCAGACAAACAGACAAACAGGTGCAGACACTTGTACAATTAGAAGGATCTTTCCATCTGGCTACATTCTGAAGGGTGCAGTCGCTCCATTACGTCACAAGGGGGTGCTGTTGATTCATCCTCAGACGAGAGCCTGGTTCCGCATTCCACTTCGGCAGCCAATCTTCCTTATTTGTTGTTATTTGTTATAAGTCCTTAAAAATCCTTCCCCGCTGCACAGTACCTATTTTATCTACTCACAGCTGGCTTTGTTTTCGATCTGCTAGGTAAACAGTGGACAGGGCTCACAGCTGGGTGTCCAAACCAGCCCAGGAATTGAACTTGCAACCTTCAGATTGCAACACAGCTGTTGTTACCACTGTGCTATCTCTCTGAAATGTTACTATGTAGAGAAAGGCTGTAACATAACTGCCTTCTCCAGGACAAGTTCCAAGAGGAATTTGTCTGCAGAGTGTAGCATAATGTTCTTCTGTAAATCAAAGCTCCACAGTCTCTTACTATGTTATTCTGGCCTCTATGACGGGTTCAGAGAAAGGCAGCCCCATTTTGTTTGAAATAAATGAAGTGTCTCTGTGGTTAGGATCAGTTAATGTAACTTGACCTTTCTAGACATGTTCTGAACCATATGTCATAAATGGGATCTGCCACAATGTTCCCATGTACTGAGCAAAATGGCTCCTCTTCAGAGTTCAAGCAGGCCACACCCTTTCTAAACTACTACTACTACTACTACTACTACTACCTGTTGACTTATGGCAACCCCATGACTTTCATAGCATTTCCTTAGGCAAGGAATACTCAGAGATGGCTTTGCCAGTTCCTTCCTCTGAAAGATAGCCTACAGCACCTGGTATTCATTGATGATCTACCATCCAGGTATTAACCAGAACTGACCCTGCTCAGACAAGTTCTGGTGCCTTTAGGGTGTTTAAAACCTCAATACGTATTTTAAAATATTGATATAAAATAAAAATGGATTAGTCTCCTGGAAGAGATTGGTTGTTACCATGTTTTAAAATTAAAAAGCATATCCATTTGACAGATCTCCTCTAGATATACCACAGTCTAGGGATGGCTGAAGAAAATGTCCTCTGGGTAACAACTGTCAGCACAGTCTTGTCTGAAATTAATGAGGTAAGTGTCCCCAAAGGGTGGTTTATTCAAGAAAAGGGTAACCTGTATATATCTGAACCTAAACTATGTAGGACTTTAAAAGTAACGACCAACATTTTGTATCTTTCTGGGAAACTAATTACCATGCAATTGAGTGATTTTAATGTTGCAAAGGGTTTTGTTTTTTTCATGTCAGGAGCAACTTGAGAAACTGCAAGTCCCTTCTGATGTGAGAGAATTGGCCATATGCAAGGATGTTGCCCAGAGGGTGCCTGGATGTTTTTTGATGTTTTACCATCGTTGTGGGGGGCTTCTCTCATGTCCTTGCATGGGGAGCTGGAGCTGATAGAGGGAGCTCATCCACACTCTCCCTGGATTTGAACCTATGACCTGTTGGTCTTCAGTCCTGCCGGCACAAGAGTTTAACCCTC
Source organism: Anolis apletophallus (assembly GCA_030556195.1). Taxonomy (NCBI): domain Eukaryota; kingdom Metazoa; phylum Chordata; class Lepidosauria; order Squamata; family Anolidae; genus Anolis; species Anolis apletophallus. The sequence goes on along the minus strand of JARBWK010000002.1, from coordinate 68,224,348 downwards.
TGCAAAGGGTACAAGAAGGCTACATTCTCCCTCTGTGGTATGTTCCTTTCCAGATGATCTCCAAGTTGGGAGGAATTAGGATTCAGTGGTAAAACACAAGCTTTGCCTGGGGAAGATCCCAGGTCTAACTCCTGATATCGCCAAATAGTGCTGGAAGCACTATGACATGAAATTGTGAAGGATACTACAAGTCAATGTCTAGAATCCTATGCTAGATGAAATGATGATGTGGTCCAATATAAAGGAACTGCTTATATTTAATGGGTTTCACAATCACAGCTTTGTTAGTTTATGAGTTTGAAATGCCACCTTCTCCTGAATTTGGGGCTGCCATGTGAACATTCATGTGGCATGTCTGTCCTCAGGTGATGAGCAAGTGGGCTGTTAGGGAAGTATGTGTACTGTGTCTTTGCTCCGTCCAGCATTTCATTTCCTTTGGCCAGACAAAACAGAGAATCGTGGCACACAGGAAGAGAAAGACCCTGCCCCATGCCAATTAACTTACCCCATGGATTTTGTTCCTCTTCCTCTTCCTGTGTCCTACAAGTCTCTGTTCTGCCCAAGTAAAGAAAGAGAAGTACTGGAGGGAACAACAATGCACAGCACAGAAGAAGGAGAAACTGGCTCTGCCAGGTACTCTGCCAGGTAAAGGATGAAGCAGGCATGGGCAGGGCCAGTTCCTCCTCTTTGTCATGTTTGTGCCAAGTCTACCTGGTATCTCCCTTCTTTTGCCCAGGCAAAACAGAGACTGACTACATGTAGGTAAGAGGAGGAGCCATAATGTGCTGCTTCACTTACCCTGTAGCTCCTTTTTCTCTTCCTGTACTCCATGTTGCTATTTTGTGGAGGCAAAGGAAGGAGGATACGGAGGGGATCAGAAACATGTGACCCTCAATAATAGAAAAGAAACCCACCAGGTTAGTGACATTACAGGTGTGTGTGGGCAGTTCTGGTCCCCTCAGTACCTTCTTTCCTTTGCCCTGTTGAGAGGGACTTGAACCAAGCATGAAGAGGAAAAGGAACAGGCATCTGTAGGGTAAATGATGTGGTGCGCAGTGCTGCCTCTCCCTTGGGGAACACCCCCCCCCCCCAAATATATTTGCATTTTCCACTTTTGGGGAGGAGTTGTGTCTCCAATCCCTGCAAAAGGGGAAGGATGACTTTAGTTGGGAAGACTATTACTAGGGGCCCTTTCACGTGATTTCACTAATTGTTATGGCACCATCCTTTGGAAATGTGGGAGTTGCAGTTTAGGGATGGATATTTACGATTTGCAGCTACAGAATTCCAGTGTCTCACCAAAATATAGACCACGGGATGTTAACGTTGAATCACAGTGCTATAACTGTGATCTATGTTCCTATTCAGTCAGCACTGCAGTCCGGTTTCTCACTGCTGATGGGCGCATTCAGTTTCTGCTCTCCCTTGTTGTAGGTTTTAATCTTTAAACTGGATTTGAATTAAAAACTTCTTCAAAATGAGAGGCTGCTTCTGACAGTACAAAATATAAGCTGCCAAATGCTGCTAAAGTTTGGACTAGGTCTACAATATTAAAATATAAGATTATAACACATCCTCAATTGGATGATTCTAAGGCTTTATTTAGCCAAGAGGCCAGGTAGACAAAATGTATTTTTCTTTTTGACTACCAGCTTATGTGAAGTCTATATGTATGCCTGGGTCGGGGTGAGCTCTCAACCAATTGTGTAGCTTGTTGTCTGTCTATATATGTTGTATGTCTATGGCATTGAATGTTTGCCTGTATATGTGCATTGTGATCCGCCCTTAGTCCCCTGCAGGGTGAGAAGGGCGGAATATAAATGATGTAAATAAATAAATAAATAAATTTTAATTTTGCTTTGTTCTGAAGTATTATTACCTCAGATTGTTTTAACGAGTTTTAGTTTGTAAAGTTGTTTATTTGTTGAAAGCCACTGTTCTGGCACAGCAGTGCAAATAGGGCTCTGTTTTCCCTTTGTTGCACTACAAGTTTGCAGGAGCTCATTCCCTTGCATTTTATTTTGTAAGTGACTTTCTTGGTTTGCATTTATGGGCCCAGAGGGCTGCCAATCAATCAAGAGTTGCAGACCCGCCCCTATTCCCAGGATTTGGGAGGGAAAGGGGATGTTTTTCCTCTCAGTCTTAACAGCTACTCTATTGGAGAGGACGCGATTTAAGGTAGCCTATTTCTTCCTACTTGGAAAAAGGCATTAAATCTTACAGTTTTGCTGGGGTAACAGATCAGCTTTTGCTGGAAAAATACAGAACAGTTTCATAGTTTTTTTGTGAAGGAATCATCTACAGTCCCAATAGCCTGGCTAATCGACAGGAACCTTGCCTGGTACAGGACATGTGGCTATCCATAACGCAGCTTGGAGTCGGAAGAAGGGGCCTCACACCAGCAAGGTAAAGAAAGATTACCCAGGCAAGGGTCATAGGATTTTCCCCAAAAGGAGAAGACGAGTGTTGCCCAGTTTGCCGACCCTGTTGTTGCAGACTGGGAAAGTCACCTGTTTGATGCCTTCCAGTTTGTTAAGATTTAAGCCCAAATAAAGAACTTTGTTAAACTTATCTCAAGCCTCGAAGGACTTTATCATTGGGGAATCCAAGGGGCCCTTCCAGCTGAGGCACCCCGGCGTCCCGTTGGGCAAACAGAAGTCACATCCTAGAATCAGCCATTCTACAGGCCCAGCGTGCAACAGCACAGCCATGCTAAAAGACTTTAAAGATGAAAGGCATTACATAGACATTTAAATTAATGAACATATCACGCAAAAGCAATATTTTTTTACATACTATTTATATTGTAATCTAGTTCTTCTACCTGAAAACAGTGAATGTGACAACTAATATTGCCTCTTAATGTGGAGATTTCATTCAGCATATATACTTGTCATAGACATGTTTCAAGACCAAAATTATGGGTTTTGATCTAACCAGTGGATAAGGTGAAGATCATTTCATCGAGAGGAGAAATCAATGCTATTTGACGGTCAGCTAACCCTGGCTCCACTGTCACTTTCTAACCAGGCATTCAAATCCAGCAGAAATTCATGCACAGCAGATAGAATTGTCAGGGTTGAATGAAAAGTAATGCCTCCACCTTCGTAACTCCTCACAGATAGCAGTACTGGTATGCGGCAGGTACTGGCTTGTTCAGTAGACTCTACACTTCTCCCAGGACAGAGTACTCTCACCTCTCGTCACTCCACAGAGAAGGGGATAGTTCCTTTTTTAAATAAGAGTTAAGGTGCAGTACTTACATTGGTCTGCAAATGAGTCAACTCAGGTTTTGAGGGTTGATTGTTTTAACCACAATGTTTAGACTTATACATACAGTAGTTATTATGCCAAATAACCACTGGGAGACATCTAAAGATGTATTTCTCTGACTCTATTTAAAGCAATCCCTATTAAGATTATTTGTATCTTTCTATATACCTCCTAACTCTTATTTCACTGAAGCAAAATTGCTCTTCCTCCACTCTGTTTATGAAATTCATAATTCTTATCTCATATTTTTACTGCACTGAGTTTTACTGTTTTGGTATATATAAACTGTATATTTTGCAACTATCATTGTTTGGGAATAAACAGAATCAAGTACAGAATTCTTCTCCTGGCTTGGCTTTTACTGGGCTTCTGTCGTAACACTTTAGCTGTCTTGATCTCCCTCTTCAGGGAAGATAAAGTGGGGTATTAGTTGTTGTTGTTGTTGTTGTTGTTAGGGTACAGCCAATGGCTTGTACATATCCCATAACACCTTTTAATTTCCTGGGGACAGCATTGCATCACGATCCGCAAAATACATGCACAAAATTACTTGTTCCTGTGTACAATTCATATTTATATTTCATATACAAATCTCCCATTTGAAAAAGAGATCAGTTCCACCATTCACATGAAAGTCTATCGATTGGCTGGCTTACCAATTTAAAAAACAAAAGCAAAACACCCTGATAAATAAAATAAAAAAAGATGGGAAAGATATAAATAAAGATTCAGAAATTCTAGAGGAATTTAAAAATTACTTTCAAGAGCTGTTTAGGGCAAGAAAATTTAATAAAGAAAAAATCCAAGAGTATGTGTGTGCACAAATACAAGAGAAAATAAATGAAAAAGACAGAGAATTATTAAACAATCCAATCTCCAACCAGGAAATTGAAAGAGCGATCAGCCAACTTAAGGCGGGGAAAGCCCCAGGAGCTGATGGCTTCACCGATGTTTATTACAAAAACTAAAAAGAGGTCCTTGTGCCCTATCTTAACAAAATTATGAATAATGCCCTAATGGGCAATATCCCAAACACGTGGAAAACAGCAAACATAATAATCTTTCCAAAAGAAGGAAAAGACCCGGAGCAGATTGAGAACTACAGGCCCATCTCATTACTCAATTTGGATTACAAATTGTTTGCAAATATTTTGGCAACAAGATTAAAAACATTTCTTAACACCTGGATAGGGCCAAACCAAACGGGCTTCCTCCCGAAAAGATATATGAAAAATAATATTAGAAACATAGTTAACATCTTGGAACACTTGGACAAAAATATTGGGAAAAGATCGGCTTTATTGTTTCTTGATGCAGAAAAAGCCTTTGATCAGATAGGATGGGATGTAATCGAAATGGTAATAAGGGAACGTGATCTAGGCTTTTATTTTTCTGCAGCAATTAATGGCATTTACAGAGCACAAAATGCCACAATAATAGTAAATGGCCAGAAATCGGGCATTTTCGAGATTCAGAGAGGGACAAGGCAGGGGTGCCCACTATCACCTCTGATATTTAATCTAGTGTTGGAGCTCCTGTTAAAAAGAATAGTAAATAATTCGGAATTGAAGGGATTAAAAATAGGCAAATTTGAATATAAAACATACGCATTTGCAGACGATCTGGTCTGCATTATAGAGAACCCTATGGAAAATATAGAGAGATGGATCCAGGAAATAGAAAATTTTGGTGACATTTCGGGCTTTAAGTTAAACAAAAAAAAATCAAAAATTTTGACAAAAAATATCCCAGCTGAAGAGAGAGAAGAAATCCAAAAAAAATCAGGCATGGAAATTGTAAAAAAAATTAAATATTTAGGTATCACAATAACGTCAAACAATTGTCAACTTATAAAGAATAACTACGAAAGGGTGTGGAAGGAGATCAAAAACGATATGCATAAATGGAAAAATCTAAGCTTATCGATTTTGGGAAGGATATCTTCGATCAAAATGAAAATTTTCCCCAAAATAAACTTTTTGTTTCAAATGCTCCCCATTTTGAAAGGTGATTTTATTTTGAAGAAATGGCAATCAGAATTGGCAAAATATATTTGGCAAGGGCGAAAGGCCCGGATCAAACAAAAATATCTCATAGAGAAAGTAAGTAACGGGGGCTTCGGAGTCCCCTGCCTAAGCACCTACTACGAGGCGAACTGCTTAGAGGCGCTGAGAGAATGGATCTATATGAAAAATAAATGCCAACTCAATCTGGAAGGCGCTGAAAATAAATTTGGGTGGCATGCCTATATGATTTACGACAAAGTGCAAAAAGATAAAAATTTTAATAATCATATAATAAGAGCCGCCCTATTCAGGGTATTGAATAAATATAAAAAATGCTGGTATAAAAAGATCCCGAAATGGGCTTCTCCACTGGAAGCATTCCACCTAATTAAAATAGAAGATAGGGAGTGGCCGACATATAAAGATATTTTGAAAGAGGAAAGCTCCACCCTGGTAATCAAGGAACAAGAGGAAATGACAGATTATAAACTAAGCTGGTTTCAATATAGCCAACTGAAAAAAGGTTTTGATAGATAAGCAAGCTGGCTGGGAGTGGATACCCCTAAGGTGGAAAAATCTGGCCGAAAAAAAAAAAAAACAGTTAGCTTACTGTATAATTTTATTTTAGAACAAAACTTCCAAGAAAAACCCATTAAAGAATACATGCAAAAGTGGGAAGCAAACATTGGGACACCCCATCCCAGCGGAAGAATGGGAATCACTGTGGAGAAAGAAACTAAAATTCACGTACGCATATAGCTTAAAAGAGAATATCTATAAAACAGTGTATAGGTGGTATATTACTCCCAGCCAGCTAGCAAAAATAAATAAAAATAATCAGGATGCATGTTGGAAATGTAAAACAGAGCGTGGTACTTTTTTTCATTTAATGTGGACCTGTAAGAAGGTTAAGGGATACTGGAGTATGATTTATAAGAATATACAAGAAATGACTCAACTCAAATTTGAAAAAAGTCCGGAGTTTTTTTTGTTAAATATGATAGGACTGGGAAAAAATAAAAATCTGGAAAAACTTTTGATTTATCTTACAACAGCGGCAAGAATTATATTAGCAAAATGCTGGAAACTCCCCGAAACCCCCAGCGAAGAAGACTGGCTGTTAAAAGTCTTCGAGATCGCAGAAATGGACAAACTCACGTCTGTAATCCGTGGTGACCCTTCTAAAAACTTCGAACTTACCTGGCAACCCTTTATAAGGTTCTTCAAAGAAACGAAAAAGATCAACCTGAAAGGTTTTAAGTTATAGGAACAATTCAGGCATCAGGACTTACAAATTGATACCTCCGATGTGAGACGAGAAGTCATGTTCTGTATTCCTTTTCTTTGTACTTGTCATGTTTGTAGTACGAATGTTAATGTTCCCTTATTCTTATCCCAATGCCCCCCCCTCCCTACCCTCCCTGTACCCAACCCAACATGCTTGTTCACTCGCTGCGGGTTTTTCTTTGCCCTCAGCGAGCTGGTTTTTTATTTGTGATATGTGTAATCTTTTTCAATAAAGCTTTTTAAAATTTAAAAAAAAAAAAAAAGAAAGTCTATCGATTGTAATCCATATATCTTTCTAAATATTAAGGAATTCCATGGATATGAGGATTGGTATGCGATTAAACTAGCTGTAATCCAAACACTGCACATTTGCTCGGCATGAAATTTCTATTAATGCCAGATCCTTATAGTCTGATTTTTGATACCTGGAAACAGTGAATGTGACCACCCTAAGGGGGAAAAAATCGGGCCAATTTCCAAAAAAAAACAGTTGGGCTTACTGATAATTTTTTTTTAAAAACAAAACTTCCAAAAAAAACCCATTAAAGAATACATGCAAAAGTGGGAAGCAAACGGGACCCCCCACCCCAAAAGGGAAGAATGGGAATCACTGTGGAGAAAAAAAACTAAACCACGTTTTTATTACATTTAAAAAGAGAAATATCTATAAAACAGTGTATGGGTTTATTTTACTCCCAGCCGGGCCAGAAAAAAAATAAAAAAAAATAATCGGGATGCATGTTGGAAATGTAAACAGAGCGTGGAAATTTTTTTCATTTAATGTGGACCGGGGGAAAAGGGTTAAGGATACTGAGTATGATTTATAAGAATATACAAAAAAATGACTAACTAAAATTTTGGGAAAAAGTCCGGAGTTTTTTTGTTAAATATGATAGGACTGGGAAAAAAAAAAATCGGGAAAAATTTTTTGATTTATTTTTACAACGGGCCGGCAAAAATTTTAATTAGCAAAATGCGGGAAACCTAAAAACCCCCCAAGAAGACTGGTTTTAAAAGTTTTCGGGGATCGCAAAAAAGGGAAAACAAATTTCACGTCTGAAACCCGGGGGTGACCTTTTCAAAAAACTTCGAACTTACCTGGAAACCCTTTTATCCCTTTTTTAAAGGAAACGAAAAGATCAACCTAAAAGGGTTTTTTAAGTTAAAAACAATTCGGGATCAGGACTTACAAATTGATCCCTCCGATGTAAACGAGAAGTCATTTTCCCTTTTTCCCTTTTTCTTGTACTTGTTCATGTTTGTAGTACGAATGTTAATGTCTCTTATTCTTATCCCCAATGCCCTCCCTCCCCTCCCTGCCCCCAACCCCAATATTTTTTGTTCATTTCCTTGGGGGTTTTTTTCTTTGCCCTCAGCGAGCGGGTTTTTTTTATTTGTGATAGGGGGAATTTTTTTCAATAAAGTTTTTTAAAATTTAAAAAAAAAAGTCTATCGATTGTAATCCATATATCTTTCTAAATATTAAAGGGAATTTCCCTGGATATGAATTGGCAAAACTAGGTAATCCAAACACTGCACATTTGCCCCGGGATGAAATTTTTCTATTAATGCCAGATCCTTATAGTTGATTTTGATACCTGGAAACAGGAATGGACAACTTTGGGGCTTGGAAAAAGCTAGAGAGAATTCAGGTTCCCGCCCACCCATGACAAAAGGGAAAAAGTTCTTAGGGATAATGGCAATTTAGAATTAGCTCCTGGGGGTTCAAATTTGGAAAAAGAGAAAGAAAATAACCAAAGCTCTTGCCTTTAAAAAAATATAGGTTTCTAATATTATATTATGCCAGAGCCTATTAATTTTCCCCCTTTTTTTTTTATTCTATTTTTTTTATTTTCTATTTCTAAGATGATTTGGCCAAAAAACAACACTTCCAAAAAAACCTTGTTTGAACACACAAAATCACTGTCAAAATATTTTCATCCTTGATTTTTATTCCTTGATGTCCAACCTTGTTCAATCCTTTGATTTTAACGATGAATATTTCAAACCCTTTTTTATTTATTTATTTATTCTATTGGGGATCCCATTTTTTCTACCCCAAAAGGGGGGACTTTTTTTGGGAGCTTTTTTTAAAATGGCAAAATATTTGACGCCTTTTTTGATAACAGACAATTAAATACATTTGTTAAAAATTTAGAATTAGAGAAAGACATTAAAAAAATTATTTTCACTATTAAAATCATACCATCCACAATTGTAATCTGGGACGTTTTAAGCCTCAATTTTACACATTTCAAAGTTATTGGGACTGAAATTAATGTCAAAAAGCTTGACCACCAGGTTTTCCCCTTTTCCCTTTAGAAGGCCAGGGGGGAGTGGGAGCTGCTCTAATATCACTGGGGGGGTCCCACAGCCGAGGGACCACATTTAAAAAGGCCATGTTCTCATTCCCACCAGACACACCTGCAAAGGTGGGGGAGACTGAAAGCAGGGCCTTTCCCCGATGATCTTAATGTTCTAGATCAGGGGGGCTCACCTTTTTTAGCATGCGAGCCACTTTAAACAAACCAAGTCAAAAGATCTACCTTCCCCCAAACGCACCATCCGCACGACGCACCGGCCTTGGTTTCTTTTTGGATGATAGAGAAAACAGGGCGGAGCCGGGGGGCCGGGCCTCCGGGGACCCCGCCCCGTGCTTTTGCCCTGCCTCTCTCGCCCTTTTTTTTTAAATCAAACCAAAAATAAAAACAAGAAGGTTCCCGTTTTTTTCCAATTTTAGGGGGGAAAGTGTTATTTAAATTTTGTAAAACCCTTTTAAATATTTGTTTTGGGAAATGAAATCTTAGGGGAGGAGAGAATGTAAGGGGGATACTTTAAATGAATCTGTATAAAACCAACCCCCCCCCAACCCACAAATCAAACCTGGTACCCACCCTGAACCTTTTTTAGTTCCCGTTTTTAATTATTGATTCATGTTCCTAAGGGTTGGGGGTAATTTTTGGGCTCTTTTATTCAGAAACATCAGTCCAAATGTAATGGTGGGGGGGGGTTGGGGATATAACCTTCCCTTTTAGAGTACAGCCCCAAAACACTGCAGTCCATGGAGGAAGGGAAATTCATTTAACCAAGAAAATTGGGGCCCGAATGCTAGACGTTTTGCCCCCACTTTGAACCGTTTCTTTTTCACTTGTAATTCTCCTTTTTTGGGAACCATGGAAAAAAAGGGCAGACCCAGATGCTGCCAGCTTTTGCAAAAAATGCCAAAGAGAATCTGTCTCACCCAAGCCACTGTTTTTTAAAAAGTTTTGGGGTTTTAAATTCGGGTTTTGCCTCTCTTGAAATTTCCAACCCTATTCCCCCCCAAAAACCTACACAATAGGAACAGTACCAGCTCAGCCTTGTATAAATTTATTCAGATATTCATTATCACTGACAGAACAAGTTTACGTAGTGGTTTGAGCACGGGACTAATTCCTTGGAGACCACCCTATGGAAAATATAGAGATGGATCCAGGAAATAGAAAATTTTGGTGACATTTCGGGCTTTAAGTTAAAAAAAAAATCAAAAATTTTGACAAAAAATATCCCAGCTGAAGAGAGAAGAAATCCAAAAAAATCAGGCATGGAAATTGTAAAAAAATTAAATATTTAGGTATCACAATAACGTCAAACAATTGTCAACTTTACAAAGAATAACTACGAAAGGGTGTGGAAGGAGATCAAAACGATATGCATAAATGGAAAAATCTAAGCTTATCGATTTTGGGAAGGATATCTTCGATCAAAATGAAAATTTTCCCAAAATAAACTTTTGTTTCAAATGCTCCCCATTTTGAAAGGTGATTTTATTTTTGAAGAAATGGCAATCAGAATTGGCAAAATATATTTGGCAAGGGCGAAAGGCCCGGATCAAACAAAAATATCATATAGAGAGTAAGTAACGGGGGCTTGAGTCCCCTGCCCTAAGCACCTACTACGAGGCGAACTGCTTAGAGCGCTGAGAGAATGGATCTATATGAAAAATAAATGCCAACTCAATCTGGAAGCGCTGAAAATAAATTTGGGTGGCATGCCTATATGATTTACGACAAAGTGCAAAAGATAAAAATTTTAATAATCATATAATAAGAGCCGCCCTATTCAGGGTATTGAATAAATATAAAAATGCTGGTATAAAAAGATCCCGAAATGGGCTTCTCCACTGGAAGCATTCCACCTAATTAAAATAGAAGATAGGGAGTGGCCGACATATAAAGATATTTTGAAAGAGGAAAGCTCCACCCTGGTAATCAAGGAACAAGAGGAAATGACAGATTATAAACTAAGCTGGTTTCAATATAGCCAACTGAAAAAAAGGTTTTTGATAGATAAGCAAGCTGGCTGGGAGTGGATACCCCCTAAGGTGGAAAAAATCTGGCTACGTTCCGAAAAAAAAACAGTTAGCTTACTGTATAATTTTATTTTAGAACAAAACTTCCAAGAAAAACCCATTAAAGAATACATGCAAAAGTGGGAAGCAAACGTGGGACACCCCATCCCAGCGGAAGAATGGGAATCACTGTGGAGAAAGAAACTAAAATTCACGTACGCATATAGCTTAAAAGAGAATATCTATAAAACAGTGTATAGGTGGTATATTACTCCCAGCCAGCTAGCAAAAATAAATAAAAATAATCAGGATGCATGTTGGAAATGTAAAACAGAGCGTGGTACGTTTTTTCATTTAATGTGGACCTGTAAGAAGGTTAAGGGATACTGGAGTATGATTTATAAGAATATACAAGAAATGACTCAACTCAAATTTGAAAAAAGTCCGGAGTTTTTTTTGTTAAATATGATAGGACTGGGAAAAAATAAAAATCTGGAAAAACTTTTGATTTATCTTACAACAGCGGCAAGAATTATATTAGCAAAATGCTGGAAACTCCCGAAACCCCAGCGAAGAAGACTGGCTGTTAAAAGTCTTCGAGATCGCAGAAAATGGACAAACTCACGTCTGTAATCCGTGGTGACCCTTCTAAAAACTTCGAACTTACCTGGCAACCCTTTATAAGGTTCTTCAAAGAAACGAAAAGATCAACCTGAAAGGTTTTTAAGTTATAGGAACAATTCAGGCATCAGGACTTACAAATTGATACTCCGATGTGAGACGAGAAGTCATGTTCTGTATTCCTTTTCTTTTGTACTTGTCATGTTTGTAGTACGAATGTTAATGTTCCCTTATTCTTATCCCAATGCCCCCTCCCTACCCTCCCTGTACCCAACCCAATATGCTTGTTCACTCGCTGCGGGTTTTCTTTGCCCTCAGCGAGCTGGTTTTTATTTGTGATATGTGTAATCTTTTCAATAAAGCTTTTAAAATTTAAAAAAAAAAAAAGAAAGTCTATCGATTGTAATCCATATATCTTTCTAAATATTAAGGAATTCCATGGATATGAGGATTGGTATGTGATTAAACTAGCTGTAATCCAGACACTGCACATTTGCTCGGCATGAAATTTCTATTAATGCCAGATCCTTATAGTCTGATTTTGATACCTGGAAACAGTGAATGTGACAACTTAGGGAAGCTTGGAATAGCTGAGAGAGAATTGCAGGTTCAGCCTCACCCATGACACAGGTAACAGTTCTAGGTATAATGGCAATTTAGAATTAGCTCCTGGGGATTCAATACTGGAAAATGAGAAAAGTTAAAATAACTATGCTCTTGCCTTAAGAAAATATAGGTTACTAATATTATGCATTATGCCAGAGCGGCTGCTATTAATTTTGGCATCCTTTTCTTATTCTATTTGTTCTTATTTTCTATTTCTAAGATGCTTTGGCGTCATTAAAATAACACTTCTGTGTAAATACCTTGTTTGAACACACAACTCACTGTCAAAATATTTTCTGCATCCTTGATTTATATTCCTTTGATGTCCAACCTTGTTAAATCACAAGATGTAACGTATGAATATTTCTAACCTTATTTATTTATTTATTTATTCTATTGGTATCCCATTTTTCTCTACCCCAAAGGTGACTCAAGGCAGCTTTACATATGGCAACTATTTGAAGCCTTTAGATAACAGACAATTAAATACATTTAAGTTAAAATTTAGAATTAGAGTTAAATGCACATTAAAACATTATTTTCACTATTAAAATCATACCATCCACAATTGTAATCTGGGGACGTTCCAAGCCTCATTGTACACATTTCATAGTTATTATTGCACTGAAGTTAATGTCAAAAAGCTTGACCACCAGGTTTTCCCTTTCCTTCAGAAGGCCAGGAGGGAGAGAGCTGCTCTAATATCACTGGGGGGGGGGGGGGAGTCCCACAGCCGAGGGACCACCACTGAGAAGGCCATGTCTCTCATTCCCACCAGACACACCTGCAAAGGTGGTGAGACTGAAAGCAGGGCCTTCCTCGATGATCTTAATGTTCTAGATCAGGGGTGCTCACACTTTTTCAGCATGCGAGCTACTTATAAAATAACCAAGTCAAAAAGATCTACCTTCTGTGCAGCGCACCATCCGCACGACGCACCATCCATGGTTGCTTCTGGGTGATAGAGAAGCAGGGCGGAGCGCAAGGCTGGGCCTTCGGAGACCCTGCTTCGTGCTCTGCCCTGCCTCTCTCTCGTCCGGAAGCAATTTTTTTCAACTGTTTTCTTTTAAGTCAAACCAACAAATAAAATACAAAAAGTAACCTGTTATTTGTCCACTTGAGGGGGACATGTGTTACTGAAATTCTTCAGTAACCTTTTAACTATTTGCTTGTGAACTGAATATCTTAGGCAAGCTGAGGAGAGAATGTATGAGCATCACTTTAAATTAATCTGTATAAAATCCAATCCTGCTAACTTACAAATCAGCCTGGTACCCATCAACTGAACCTTTCAGTTCCTGCTTTAAATTCATTGATTCATGTTCACAGTAAGTTCAAAGTGTAATTTTTGACTCTTGATTCAGAAACATCAGTCCAATATGTAATGGTGGGTGTGGGGTTGGCATATAACCTTCCCTTGAGAGTACAGCCCTTAACACACTGCAGTCCATGGAGGAAGGATAGTTCACTGAACCAAGAACTAGCCTGAATGCTAGACGTTTTGCCCCCACTTTGAACTGTTTCTTTGTCACTTGTAATTCTCCTTTTGGTAACCATGGAAAACTAATTGGGCAGACTCAGATGCTGCTAGCTTCTTTTGCAGAACAAATGCTTAAAGAGAACTCTGTCTCACCCAAGCCACTGTTTGTTAAACAGTTATTGGCGGATTTATTCAGGTTTGCCTCTCTTGCAGCCCTAACCTTCTATTCCCCCCCCCCCCCAAACCTACACAATAGGAACAGTACCAGCTCAGCCTTGTATAAATTTATTCAGATATTCATTATCACTGACAGAACAAGTTTGACGTAGTGGTTTGAGCACTGGACTATAACTCTGGAGACCAAGGTTCAGCTCTTCGCTGAGCCATGGAAACCAACTGGGTAAACTTGGGCAAGGCCCAGTCTCTCAGCCTCAGAGAAAGGCAAGGGCAACCCCTCTCTGAACAAATCTACCAAGAAACTCTCTTGATACGTTCTCTTTAGGGTCACCATAAATCGGTAAAATCTTGAAAGCACAATACAGTGCACCCTCTTCTTATAGATTTTCCTTGTTTTTATATCACTGAATGTATTTTTGTACATTGATATAAGCCTGTTTTTTACTAACCCCAAAGTTAGTATCTTTTCCCATTCATTTTCCAAATTTGTATTGTCTACAGTTACAGAATATTAGCTGAAAACTTTCATACTACCTTACTATGATTTTACTTTTAACTGCCCTGGCAAAAACCTATGGAACTCTGCAATTTGTAGTGTAGTAAAACGTTTTCAGAACTCTCACCTACAAAGTTCTAGCAGTCCACTTTATCTATATTGTAAATTCAGAATATTTCCCATTTGTATGTATGTTTTCCCACACCCACTAAGTATATCTCATCTCACCCTTAACAAGCAATTGCTTCTTTCATTTTGTGAACGTTAATCTCAATGTTATGAAATTCTTCAGTAACCTTTTAACTATTTGCTTGTGAACTGAATATCTTAAATAGTTTGCCATTATGTATAAATTGTACTACTGAAAGAGGTTAGAAGTGTTTTGTACAACATATCTACTTTGACCATATATGGGATATGCAATAATAGCAGATATTTAACTTTAGTTGATTTTTTAAAAAAAATATGTCAGGAGTGACTTGAGAAATTGCAAGTCACTTCTGGTGTGAGAGAATTGGCCGTCTGCAAGGACGTTGCCCAGGGGAATGCCTGGATGTTTTGATGTTTGACCATCCTGTGGGAGGCTTCTCTCATGATAAACTATTAGAACAGCTGCATTAATTTTACCTTTACTTATTTGAATCACAAGACACATAATTTAAGCTATCATCTTTTGCTTAGTAACCACAATAACCAATAAAAAATTCTTGGAAGTTGTGTGGATTGATCAATGGGACTCTTTAGACAGACAATGATGGAAGTTACATATAAATTTAAAGCGCAAGCATAGAATGGGGAGCAGATGGAAGAGAGAACAAAGTGGATAGAAGGGGACACTTTGAAATTAAAGAAAGTTTTCTAACTACAGAAAAAGTAATCCCACTGGCTTTGAAAATACATTCTTCATACATATAAACTTAAATGAAGCTATTGTCTCTTAAATATTTCAAGTTTTCACATCAAACAAATCACCAGAAAGACAATTCTACTGACTAGAGACTGCAACTTGGACCCCCACCATACTTTACCTGCTAGTGGTGTGGAGAAGAAAGAAAGGATATGGGCAGGACAAGCTTCATCCAATCTGGACAAACTCCTTAAAAGATACACATAGCCCTGTAGATGTGCTAGTCATGTGGCAACGGCCAGAATTCATTGCCTTTTATGAACTGTCATTTGGCCTGCTAGATGGAAAACCCCCTAAATTAGCTTTCTTAGCTCTGATTAAAAGCTGAAAGCCAGGATCATACTTTCCTCTAGGAAATCTATTTCTAAAACTATTTGATTCCATAGTAAGGAAATTACTTGGTTATGCTTTATCCCAAGGCATGGAAGTAATAAATTACAAGGCAATGTAATATTTAGTTATTAGTTACAATAAAGTTGCAATAAAGTTACAATTCAAAAGCAGCATAACTAAAACCAAAGAAAACATTATGTCACTGCCTTAATGCCATAGTAAGTTTTGAAGTTCCAAACTCACGGGCAATTAGTAAACAGTAAAACAAGAAGCATAAAGAATTACCATATATACTCGAGTATAAGCCGGCCCGAATATAAGACAAGGCATTTAATTTTACCACAAAAAACTGGGAAAATGTATTGACTCGAGTATAAGCTGATGGTGGGAAATGCAGCAGCGACTGGTAAATTTCAAAATAAAAATAGATACCAATATAACTACATTAATTGACGCATCAGAGGTTAAATGCTTTTGAATATTTACATAAAACTGTAATTTAAGATAAGACTGCCCAACTCTAATTAAACCATTATTCTAACCTTCTACAATGTAAATGTGCTTACGTATTCTTCCCATAATAACAACAGTAAATAATAGTAAAATAATAAATAACTTTGACTTGAGTATAAGCCAAGGGGACTTTTTCAGCCTAAAAAAGGGCTGAAAAACTAGGCTTATATTCGAGCATATACAGTACTTTTAAACATGGTAATAAGTAACAGTCGAGCCCTTTTTAGTGATAGGAATTGCTTTTGAAAAGTAATTTTCTCTGTCACAGTAAAAGGTGCATGGGAGTGGATTGAGGCTATTTATAGCTTTCTTCACTTTGAAGGCCAACCAAACCCACCATTGAAAATGTGGGATTGTTTTCAAGTATGAAAAAATATGTAATCCTAGCATTGTGAAATAAAACAAAGGGAGCTTACCTTAAAGCATCAAAGCTGTCATATGATCCAACAGTATAGTGTCTAAACAATTTCTTTGTTCTATCAGCTCGAGTTTCTGTTCAAAATGAAGACAGGATATATTTAATACAGGATTTGTGTGTCTAGGAAAATATTTATGCATTCTTGTATATTGCTGATATCAGTGCTGTTGTTCTAATATCTGTTTTGCAGTTAATAAAGAAGGTGAATATATTACAATATTTAAACACATGTACATATATTAAAATTCAAGAGTTGTTTTTTTACATTAAATGAAAGTAGGTCAAGTAGTGTCATCATAAACCTTTCACTATAGATAAAGGAAAAAGTGTTGCTGATTTCAGACCAAAAATACCAAGTTGCTACTCACTTCCTCATAGGAGTTGTAAGACACACCTCAATGTTGTCAGTGTTGAAGAAACCTCCTTTTATCTATGTATGTGAAGGTGCTTGAGATGTTGATTTAAACATGAGTTTCTAATCTTTGTCATGTTTCTATTTCACTCTTTGCTTCAGAAGTATACTGTCATATTGTCTACTATGATATTGTTGTGTCTGATCAATATCATCATTATCAAAACTTGTGCGCCAGCTGCGCCCGTACCTTGGAAAGTCTGACTTGGCCACGGTAGTCCACGCTCTGGTTACATCCCGTATAGACTACTGCAACACTCTCTATGCGGGGCTGCCTTTGAAGACTGTTCGGAAGCGGCAGCCAGGTTGTTAACAGGAGCAGCACTCAGGGAGCACACAACTCCTCTGTTGCGCCAGCTCCACTGGCTACCAGTCTGCTACCGAGCACAATTCAAAGTGCTTACTTTAGCCTATAAAGTCCTAAATGGTTCTGGCCCTGCTTATCTGTCCAAAAGTATCTCTCCTTATGAACCATAATGAACCATCAAGGAATTTAAGATCTTCTGGGGAGGTCCTGCTTCCTAAGAAATCCTGCCAGGAAAACCCTTGTGATAAATTCACCTCAGTCATAAATGACTTGAAGGTACACAATAATTCTGGTATTAGCAGAAGTAGTAAAAATTACAATGTTAAAATGAAGCAAAAAAAAATAACTTTTCCACGCTTTGTCAAAAGCACTGAATAACCTGTTTAACCATTAGAAGACAGCAAGACAAGGAAAGAATACAGTAAACTTATCAAACAATCTGTCTTACTTGCACTACATATGTAGATAGTGTATTTAATGGGACATTCTACTGCAATTTCTGAATTTTGCAGTTTGGTGAGGTACTTAGGATGTCATCCCACGAAAGTAGGATAGTGGGGGGGAGGAATGTAGTTTTCCAGTTATCACTTTGGGACACCCCATTGTGAAATTAAAGAATTTTTTATTCTACCCCTATCACATGTTTTCCACCATTCCGCTTTCTTTAGAAAGTATCAATTTGCTTTACCATCACAAGGGAGAGATATTTATCCTCCTACTGCCCCCTCCCTCATTTAAAAAACAAACAAAATAACCTTTGATCTTTGAAATTGTGGAGGAAATTGTTCCTAAAAAATTTTGCAGCATATTTTCCATCCCATCCCATCTATATATACTGCGCATGTGTGTGTGTCTCAGAAGTTTGACTAGATTAAAGAGAATACTGATAAACTGTCAATATTCAGTACCAAAAATACTATTAAAATGTTGAAAATGTAACCCCACCCAATCAAAAAAAATTCTGTGAAAAAGGGAAATGTAAGAACAGCAAACAGTGAAATTGCTCAGTTGTGTAATTGGAAAGAACATAATAAATTACCCATCCTTCTTCTGTTGTGTCCAAATGATAATGGCGGAAGAAAAGGAGTATTACTGGCCATTTCTGCTGTGCCCACACAATATCATCCTACTGGCTACAAGCGGACAATTGATACTTACCAATTTTGCCCATCTCTACACAGAGAATCAAAAATGAATTCACATGACTTTTGAGTTCTGAATTGCTGGTTTAATGAACACTTTGATATGGGGATTGACTTGAAACCCACGGAAGGACCATGCATTATCTCATGGGCTCTGTCGGTAGCCATTTCTTAAGTGTTCAGAAACATGGCAAAAACTGCATGTTATGAAATCGTTGGCTTTGCTAGTAGAGAGCTCAAGTGTTGCAATTTAAAGAAATGAATGAGAATGCTCTTTAGCAAAGAATTCTAAGTACCTTATGAAATGACAGAGTGTACTGGATAAAGTCACATCAGCTAAACTGGCATTAAAAAGCTGTACTATGATGTATAGAAATGCTGAGTGATATTTTAAAAATAATTATTGAGCCAACTAAACCCCAAAGCACTTTTGTTTGCCTAATGAATAACCAAGTGAAACCTGGAAAGCTCACATGATATATTTTGTGCATTTTACCTGATATAATAAATGATCACTGTTTTGTAACTTTGGACTTAGTTGTATTTTAATGCAAACAAAATTTGGATTAAATAAGCAGCTTTGGTCTAGCTCTGTTGTCCCAATGTTCCTAAATGGGTCTTACAGTCAAATAATATATTTTAAAAACATGAACTTTGGTAAAGTTAGGACTATAGAAAAACACACCAGAATTTCTTTTCATGTCAGGAACGACTTGAGAAACTGTAAGTTGCTTCTGGTATGAGAAAATTGGCTGTCTGCAAAGACATTGCCCATGGGATGGCCAAATGTTTTACTATCCTGTGGGAGGCTTCTCTCATGTCCCCACATGAGAAGCTGGAACTGACAGACAGGAGCTCACCCTGCTCCTGGGGATTCAAACCACCGACCTTTTGGTCAGCAGTCCAGCAAGCACAAGAGTTTAACCCATTGTGCCACCAGGGGCTCCCTACATAGGACATGAATGGGCAAATATGAAGGAACTAGACACAATTTTGAAGTATATATATCTCTCTCTCTCCTCAATTCAGGATTGTCCATGCCATCATAATTCCAATTACTATGTATGACCGAATGGACAATCTCAACTTTATTATTTAGTGATATAACTTTATACTTGAGGATCTTGTCTAATTTTTTCACTGCTGCCCTTCCAAATCCTATATTTTTTCTATATTTTTATTTATTTCCAAGTTCCCAAGACTAAATGTGCCAAACAACTACTATACTGGGAATCAGCAGTGTGTGTATGGGAGGGGGGTGGTGATACTGAGGTAGCAACTTTCAGAAATAATGGCAATGACACCATAGTTAACATTTGATAATACAGTAAGACCCTGATATCTGTGGGGTTCCCGATCAGATCACAGTTAACTGACACCATGGATATGATCAAACTCCTTCTAAATTACCTGACTTCTAGTCCAAGCATAACATAAAGTTGTAAATGACCTAGAAATATTCTATAGCGATATCCAGAGGAAACATATCACAGAACTTCCTGGTGGACCTAGCGAATTCTTGAAAGGCCGTTTTCATCAAGTGTGGGCAAATGAAACACGGTTATGGGGATCTTAGAGTACGGTGCAGAAGAAAGCACAGGTAAACCATTTCTAAAGTGCCATGAAAGCCCTATGATGAAACATTTTAAAACAAATCAAAAGATAGTGCCAGAAGATGGCACTCCTAGGTCAGAAAGTAGTTGGGGATATACTTGGGGAGAGCAGAGGACAAGAGCAAACTTTGCTGTTGCTAATAACGCAACTGGGCCCAAATCAAAAGAACATTCAGCTACTGATGTGCTCAGAGATTAATGGAAAATCTGAAGCTGCAATAGACATGTTGCACACATGTGGAATATGAGAAGCCTGAATTAGAGTCTGCTAGGTCACAACATAGAACGTATAAACATTGTAACACTTGGTATAAACATGCTGATGTGGATAGTAATTCGATAGTTTCAGTCAGACAACTAGACAGAGTTTTACTCAGGTAATGAATATCTAAGAAGAAATGAAGTAGCAATAATCGTGAGTAATATAAAAGTATTTAACATCCACTGAAGGCACAGTTGGGGTGGATTGTTTTTTTGTGGGGAGGGGGGGGGCAAATCTGCATACTTTTCCAATGCCATTATCATTCCATCAACGACAAATTCTTACAACCAGTGTCTGTTTAGAAGTCTTCCCCAAGTGTGTATGCAAGTGTGTGTGAATTCCCAAGTGTGTGTGCATGGGACAGATTGTGTGCAGCCTTATTTATTCCTCTGAAGGCTCAACAGCAACAGCTGTTTTAAACTTGTTTGTACAGTCCCAGGACAAAAAACTAATCTAGCATTAGGGATCTGCTATCGCCCTCCCAACCAAACTCCAGAGACAGGCTGCTACTTGGAAAATGAAATTAAACAGGCCTCAAAAAGCAATAAATTAGTCATAATCGGGGACTTCAACTATCCCGAATAGATTGGCTAAATTCTTGTTCTACGCATGAAAGAGAGACAAGGTTCCTCGACATGCTAGCTGATTATTCCCTTGAGCCATGGAACCAACCAGGGGAAAGGGGATCCTGGACTTGGTGCTAACTAACGAACAAGACCTGGTTCAAGATGTCCTTGTAAATGAGCCCATAGGTACCAGTGACCACAACACAATAACCTTCAACTTAAGTTTGGATAGCAAACTGTCAGTGAAAACTAACACAGAGACCTTAAATTTTCACAAAGGGAATTTCACCAAAATGAGAAAAATAGTAAAGAACAAACTAAAAGGAACAGTAAAAAAAAATCAAATCCCTCCAAAATGCTTGGAAACTGTTTAAAAATACTTTAAAACAAGCCGAACTAAAATGCATTCCTAAAATAAGAAAGAGGCCGGGGAAAGTCCAAGAGGACATCGGTATGGCTTACAAATGAAGTAAAAGATGTGATTGGAAAGAAGAAAAACTCATTTAAGAAATGGAAGGCTCTTCCTACTGAGGAGAACAGAAAGGAACACAAGCTCTGGCAAACTAAATGCAAAGCAACTGTCAGGAAAGCCAAGAGAGGTTTTGGGGCACATATAGCTAAGAATATTTAAAAAAATAGCAAAAACTTCTTTAAGTACATCAGAAGCAGAAACCCAACTAGAAAAGCAGTTGGGCCACTTGACGAAAATGGTAAGAAAGGGACAATAAGTGAAGACAAGGAGATTGCTGAGCGGCTAAATGACTTCTTTGCCTCCGTTTTCACACAGGAGGACAGACATCATATGCCTGCAGCTGAGTCAGTTTTTTCAGGGAGGGAATTAAATGAATTAAACCAGATAGAGATAAACAAGGAAGATGTTCTCACATGCCTTACTAAACTAACTGTCAACAAATCACCAGGGCCAGATGGCATCCACCCCAGAGTTCTTAAGGAACTCAAGTGTGAAATTGCTGAAATTCTAGCCAAAATATATAACCTTTCTCTAAGATCAGGCACTGTACCCGAGGACTGGAGGGAGGCAAATGTAACTCCGATCTTCAAGAAAGGATCCAGGGGTGATCCAGGAAATTATAGGCCAGTTAGTCTAACCTCAGTTCCAGGCAAAGTGATAGAAACCATTATTAAAGAAAAAATTACTAAGCACATAGAAGAACAGGCATTGCTGAAGGAAAATCAACATGGTTTCTGCAAAGGCAAATCATGTCTTACTAACTTGATAGAATTCTTTGAGGGTGTAAATAAACACATAGATAAAGGGGACCCAGTCGATATTGTTTACCTTGACTTTCAAAAGGCTTTTGACAAAGTCCCTCACCAAAGGCTCCTAAATAAGCTCTTCAGCCATGGAATCAGGGGACAGGTCTTGTCCTGGATTGGAACCTGGCTAAACTGTAGGAAACAAAGGGTGGTAATAAATGGACACTTCTCTGGATGGAAAGAGGTGAGAAGTGGCATACCCCAAGGTTCAGTTTTAGGACCGTTACTTTTTAATTTATTCATAAATGATCTGGATGTAGAAGTAAATTCTGAGGTAGCAAAGTTTGCAGATGACACTAAACTGTTCAGGGTAGTTAAAAATGAAACTGATTGTAAAGAGCTCCAGAAAGATCTCTCGAAATTGAGTGAATGGGCAACAAAGTGGCAAATGCATTTTAACCTAAACAAGTGTAAAGTCATGCACATCGGGGCAAAGAACCCCAAATACACTTATCAACTGATGGGATCAAAGCTTTCTGAGACAAACCAGGAAAGGGATCTTGGGGTTTTGGTGGACAGCTCAATAAAGATGTCAACCCAGTGCGCTGCAGCAGTGAAAAAAGCAAATTCTATGCTTGGCATGATCAGGAAGGGAATCGAAAATAGGTCGGCAAATGTTGTATTGCCTCTCTACAAATCTATGGTGAGGCCACATCTGGAGTACTGTGTACAATTCTGGTCACCGCACCTCAAGAAGGATATAACGGAACTGGAAAAGGTACAAAGAAGGGCAACAAAAATGATCCAAGGGATGGAGCAGCTCCCTTATAAAATCAGGTTGCAACGCCTTGGTCTTTTCAGCCTTGAAAGACGGCATTTAAGAGGTGACTTGATCGAAGTGTATAAAATCATGCATGGGATAGAAAAGGTGAATAAAGAAAAATATTTTCTCTGTCACACAACACTAGGACTAGAGGGCACTCCCTAAAGCTCCAAGGTAGGAAAGTTAGGACTAATAAAGGAAATATTTCTTCACCCAAAGGGGGCATTGGGTTATGGAATTCACTTCCAGAGGAGGTTGTGACAGCTGTCAGCCTGGACAGCTTCAAGGCAGGATTAGACAGATTCATGGATACCAAGGAAATCAGTAGTTACTGAAATGGACATCCAAGTGCCACCTCTGTGTTGATGGAGGCAGGCAGGATTTTCCCGGGTACTGGTTGTGGGGGTTGGGAGCAGGTGAGGGTTTTGCCCTCCTTTCTGCTAGAGATCCCCGTGTACAACTAGTGGGCCACTGTGTGACACAGAATGCTGGACTAGATGGGCTGAGGCCCAATTCAGCATGGCTCTTCTTATGTTCTTATGTTCTACATTCAATACAGATAATTGCTGGGGCAGCGCAAATACACATGAGCTTTCATAGTCCATTGCTGTTTGATCATTTTGGGAAAGCACTACCCTCCAGCATGGTTTGAGAGGAGGAGATTCAAACCTCCCCCCCTTTCCCCCTACTACATAGGCTAATTGTATGGGCACTGCACCATTTTCAGTATCTTTTAAATCTGCCTTTGGAGACTGCTGCACAGCCATATCTGGACTGCATTGAGTGTCCAAGGCTTAGGAGGTACACACACAGTTGATTGAAAATTTCAGGGAAGTCAAAAAAAGGGGCGCTATATGAAAAAGTGCATCAATGCACATGGACCAGCATTATGAGTACAGACAGAAAGAAGCAGCAAGCTTTTTACTTTGAAGAGTTCTTGGAGAAAGCTGGTAAATAACAAGCTAATTCTGAAACGAGTCCAGTGACATTTGCCAGCGCTTGATATAACGTGCATCACCAATCCTGAAGGTAAATTTATAAAACTTCTGTATTCATTCTGACAAAGCCTGTGTTCCTTGAAATTATGATTGGAGTGTTGAGAGCAGCCAGCTACAGCAGCACACTGGTTTCAAGAGGAGGCATGATCTCAGAGTTCTATTATAGTACTGGAAGTGGGTGGGAGGAAAAGCAAAATGCAGTTACAGGCAAAACTGTTCAGCTACCTAACATCTATAAAGCAAGCATTTATCTGTGATTATTTCAACCCACCTTTTAAAGGGCATTTACAGGTCATTGATTATATCTGGGAAGTGGTGGGGAGAGGAGTCAAGAGCATAGGGCAGGAATATTACAAAGTTTTTACTCGTATCCAATATACATTTAAACTAGACAAACATCCTTCCTCTCTCTTTAAAATACAGTTCATACATGGTATGTATGATATATGATGTATTGCTTTTTATCTGATTGTATATGCAGCATTGAATATTGCCATGTTGTAAGCCGCTCTGAATTCCCCTTGATGTGAAATAGAGAAAGCGGGATATAAAGTAAAGGTTTTCCCCTAACATTAAGTCCAGTCATGTCCGGCTCTGGGGATTGGTGCCCATCTCCATTTCTAAACTGAAAAGCCAGTGTTGTCCGTAGACACCTCCAAGGTCATGTGGTGCCGTTACCTTCCCGCTGGAGTGTTATCTATTGATCTACTCACATTTGCATGTTTCCGAACTGCTAGGTTAGCAGAAGCTGGGGCTAACAGTGGGAACTCATGCCACTCCCCAGATTTTAAGTTGTGACCTTTCGGTTAGCAAGTTCAGCAGCTCAGCGATTTAACCCACTGCGCCACCGGGGGCTTCCATATAAATATAGTAAATAAATATGTGAAAAAATGTTTCTTCTTTTGCTCCCCACTCTTGCTTTTTGGAACTTCTCACTTCATAAAGATATTTCAAAACTTGCACCAATTTGGGGCCATTTTGATTACCTTACCAATGCTATGAGAATAAGAAGGATTTTGAAAACCATTTGTATCACATGATATTAAAACAGCCTGCACATCAGGCTGTTTTTAATCTTGTTGTTTTAGACTGTGTGTAGTATTTTGGTGTGTTTTAATCTGTTTTTAATTGTTGTTCTGTATCTTGCCGGTGTGAGCCGCCCCGAGCCTCCCAGGAGTGGCGGCATAGAAACCCAATAAATAAATAATAAAACTACTTCTGGTGTTCCATATGACCAGAAATTCTGAGACGGCTGTGTAAATAAATTAAAATCTCCCTCTTTCCACCCCCAAGTAGCAAAAATCTCATTGAAAAGTGTTCCTATTTCCATAAATATAAGACTTTAGTGCACTGATTCTCAAAGTGGGCAGTACTGCCCCCTAGTGGGCAGTGAGGCAATCCAAGGGGGCGGTGGGAGGCTCAGGGGAATTTGTGGGGCAGTGAACCCCTTTAGGGGGGCGGTGAACGATTGGGGGTTTGTGTGCCAAGTTTGGCTCAATTCCATTGTTGGTAGATCTCAAAATGCTTTCAACTGATTGGCAAAATGATTGCAGGTGAACTATAAATCCCAGCAACTACAACTCCCAAATGAGAAGGGCTATTTTCTCAAACTCCGCCAGTGTTCAAATTTGGGCATTTTGAGTATTTGTGCCAAATTTCATCCAAATCCATAGTTGTTTGAGTTCATAGTGTTCTCCAAATGTAGGTGAACTACATGTCCCCTAAATCACTGCCAATTCCTCCCAAACCCCTCCAGTATTTTCTGTTGGTCATATGGGTTCTCTGTGCCAAGTTTAGTCCAGTTCTGTCATTTGTGGGGGTCTCAATGGTCTGTGGAAGTCAGAGCTGAATCGATTGAAGGTACTGCAAATCCCATCATCCGTTGTCCATACTCCCCCAAATATATTGGTTTTGTGATTAATCACTATGCTTTAATTATGTTCAATTTGTAACAATGAAAATACATCCTGCATATTAGATATTTGCATTAGAATTAGTAGGAGTAGCAAAATTATTTATGAAGTAGCAACGAAAATATGGTTGGGGGTCACCACAACATGAGGAACCTTATTTAGGGCTCACGGCATTAAAAAGGTTGAGAACTACTGCATTAATACATATATATTTCTGTTTAATTAGTATTACATTTTAAAAAATTAATTTCTAGGGGGGCGGTGAGTAAATTTTTTTCTGGAAAGGGGGCGGTAGGCCAAAAATGTTTGGGAGCCACTGCTTTAGTGAGATGGTTTAAAGACATTTCTGAAATGACTCCGTATTTTTTTCTTTTTTATTGTATAGTTTTGAAGTTCAACCCAATCCAGCCACAACATGGGGGGACATACAACGTGCATCCCTGGAATGAATGTGGACCACATTGTTGAATTGCAAGGCATCTTGGTTTCTCTCAGTTTCAGCTCCCACACACTACTGAAATATATGGCGTGGGGTGAGTGGGAAATGGACATTGCATGCTTGCTGTAAAAAGAACTCTCACAAGAGTGCCAGAAGGATGCACTGTCAGCTACAGAAGCTCAGTCAGCAATAATGATCAGAGAGGAGCATTTAGCCATCTCAACCAAAGCTCCTCTAGTGCCTCCTCAAATTATAAAACTAACCTAGTCTCAAGTTCTTGGATGTCCTAAAATTGCACATTCTGCTGTTCCATCATAACTATTGGTATTCTTTAAAAATATCTTCTTTTATTATTTTTAAATGAATTTTGACAGAGACATTGTAATATACAACTAAGACAAAGAAAAAGATATATAATCAAAAAGAACAAAGAAAGAAGATAGACAGTTGGCACTCCAGATCTTTGAGGGATTGGTTCCAGGACCTCACATGGATAACAGAAAATGTAGGTGCTCAAGTTCCTTATGTACAGGGACCTTATAAAAAGGGACTCCATTTTCAAAGATTCAGTGATCCCTTCCATCCCACCAGCCTCTGCATACATCCCAAAGGCAACTGCTACATATGTGAACCCCAGTCTCTCCATACTGACAACCAGCTTTTTTCTCTTCCTCCTTTGTGGTCTATCTCCTGTCCTATCTCAGCAGTTTCTTTACCCTCAGCAGAAAAGTGCTGCTGGGAAGTGCTGCAGAATGGCTTATTCCACAGCCCTCCTACTAACATTGGATAGAGGTATTTATTTAAATTTTATTGGTGAATCCCTGGATTCAGAAATGTGGATAAGGAGAGTCAATTATATATATATATATATAAACATATACATATATATAAAACTAAGACTAAAAGTAAACTAAGGTTAAGCCAAACTATCAAGTTCCTAGCCTAAAACACCAGTAGCCAACTAGAACACTAATACGTGAACACAACAATCTAATCAGACAAACTGTAATTTAAAAAGTAAAACGAAAAAGAGTATATTATCCTATTATTATTTTATTTATTTACTTCATTTATATACTGCTTTTCTCACCCCTGGGGGGACTCAAAGTAGTTTCCAACATATTCATGGCAAAATTCAATTCCTTACAAAACATAAAGACCTAAAATAAAGCAACAGTAACATAAACCTATCAATTAAATCATAAAACGTAACTACATTTAAACATTAAAAAGGGGATTAAAACCATATTAATATAAACAGTAAAATCACATTATCCAAAAGCATGGTCCAAGCCGTTATCAAATAACTATACAGATCCTACCATTACAGATCTAACTAACAAACACAATACAATTACTAATAACCATAGCCACAAATTATTTGTGAGAGTGGTATAGAAAGTAATGCCTATCAGAACATAACTCCTTTTTTACCATGATTCATACGCAACTATATACATGTGCAAAGCAACTCTTTGTCTACAACACAGTACTGTTCAAAACAGACTCCCTCCAGTAGTGAGGCATTTGAATTCAATCATCAAATACACCTGGGAAAAATTCCTTGGTTCAGTGCCAGATAGTATCTTCCACTTTATCCAAAATAACAAAAGTACTGTCCCCAAAGTCTTTCCTTCATCCAAGTCTGAGGATGCCAGATTGAGACTGTAAAATGGATGTGACACTACCGACCACAGCACATTTGCAAGAAACTGTGATGCTACCAAAGAAGCCTGAGGTACGTACTATCATGGTGAAACTGGATCGCATCCAGCTTTTTCTTTGGTCCTTCCTTAGAAATAGCTTCTTGAAGTTTCTGAGTGATGTAGTGTAATGGTCACTGTTCACTGTTATCCCACACTCCAGGAAACCAAGCAAAATCACCTCCTTGTAATCACAGGGAAAAAAATCCCCCATCATCTTTTGTGCTGAGTATTAGCTTTTGAATTTATTTGGTCTATGGGAGGTGTAATGCTGCCACTCCACAAACTGATTATTGTCTCTGGCTCATCTAGAAATGTCGAAGTCTCATCACCAGTGCAAAAATTCCTGAAAAAGGTGTCCTCGTGGGCTTCAAATGCTGCCAACACCTCAGTACAGTACCTTTCCTTTCAAATCAGTTGTTAATTGACAAAGAGCCCACTTAGGGCCCTTCCACACAGCCAGAATATAACCTAGAATATCAAGGTATAAAATCCCACAATATCTGCTTTGAACTGGGTTATCTGAGTCCAGGCTATCATATATTCCAGTTCAAAGTGGATCATGTGGGATTTTATTCAGCTTTGTGGAAGGGGCCTTAGTGTACGCATCCCAGGATAATTTGCTCAACAGCACCTGTGACTGTAGCTAGTCTGTGTAAATCATGTCATCCACATTCTTTTAGTTTTCACTAGTGACTGATGTTGCTGACTTTCCACTACATGTCTTAAACACTGGTTTTGTCTTCTGTACACCTGTGACCCATCTCATTACTCTCATCAATTGTCCCCTTGCCATGCACATTTCCGAACCTTCTGACAACAGCAGTACATCCTTCTTTGGTGAAAAACTCCATGACTGCTCTTTGTTTTTGTTTCATAGCTGTGATTATGCAACACCCAGAAATACAGAAATTTAGCAGTTGGAATTACTCTATCTTGTAGTGCAATTGTATAAATGTGGATGAGTAATTTCAGGGAAATTGGCACAGAGGGATTATTTTCAATATGGCCATTGACATTATTAGATTTGTTAATACTCAAAATGTTAAAAAATGGTTAACAATTGTTCAAAATTATTCAGTTAATTTTTAAAACCGATGCTATTTTGGACTAATTCAGCAACCCTATAAATCCATTAATACATTGTCGGCGCATCAAACTGTATCCAGATTTGGGAAACAGTGTCTTGTGGCTTTGTCCATATTTAAAATCCTGATTTTTTTCTTCTTATTGCCATCTCTGTTTATCACTTTTGTCCTTGGTGGGAAATGAATCAGTCCAGCCATCAGTATGTGAAACTTTCAATATATTTCGGCTTCTTTAAGAGTTCAAAATCAAATATATCAGTCTGGCTCTTTTCCCTAGTTCTCCCTTGTTCAGATTGATGCCACTGACCCATGTGTCAGCTCCCCCCTTCAATGTATTTTCCCTCTGCCTCTTACATTTTTTATTTTTAAAATTAAAAGCACACTAAATTACTCTATCTTTCTTCACACATGATGAAAAAAAATGTAGCATACAATAATGTGTTCAAAAAGCCTCATTAATTTCTAGTAAACATCAATCTCATTCATTTTCAAATATTGTTGGAATAAATAGTCTTGGATGAATTGTGTATTACTCTTAAAACTGACCTATACAAAAGGCATATAATTTTGTTAGAAAAGTTGGGTCCCGTTCTCTCAAAAGATATCTTACTGTGCTAGGAAGATGTTCAAATAGTTTGCTTTTCAAAACCTCTGTTAGCAAGTTCCAAGAGAGGGAAAATATGCAAAGAAATTGATATATTTAAAAAGACCTCAACATTTACACATGCTGAGTTTATTTAAGAAAATATGGGTTGTTAGGCATTGTTTCTGTCTTTGATTTCCCCCTCTTCTGTCATTTGTGCTGCAGTCCATTTTAGCAGCTGCGTGTGAGTCGCCAAGGAAACTGTGGGCTGATCTTTGATTGGGTATGTTGACAGTGTTGTCAGGAGTTGTGGGCAAAGTTTAGTGGTTTATTATGAAGGAAAACACTTCCAATAGTAGTCTTATATTCTTCTGCTGCAGGAGGAATATTAAGGAAGCAGAATATTAGGAGGAAGTCTTAAGATACCCACACTGACTGAACTATGTGTGATGGAATCTGCATCCATTAATAAGGAAAGGGGGGGGGGGGAAACAATGCTGCACACACATCTAGGGAATGCCTACATTGGCTCTCCTGCTGATGCTGTATGCCTTAAAGTCATTTCTGTTTATGCTGCCCCTAAGGAAAACATATCATGAGAAGGGGAGTTGGAATAATTTGTTTGGGGCTGAGGTTGGGGTGGCCCTTGCTTTCTTCTGTGGTTGAGAGAGCATGACTTATCAATGGTCACCTAGTGGATTATCAAGGCTGAGTAGGGATTTGGTCCCTAGTCTACAAATACTGAGGGACTATATGTTTTCAGAATTTGAGAAAGATACTTTGCATGGGCTATAGATGCCATGATACCTAGGGGATATTGAGAGATGGGACTTCCAGAAGTAATGTTGCCAAGCTTATGAGTGTGTATGTGCATTTTATATCATTTTTTAAATGCAGAAATATTGGCCACATTAATTGCTTAAGTCACGATTTGGGAAGCAGACCAGTATGCATGCAGCTTATAGAACAAAATCCAATCAAACAGCTTTCAAGAATCATAAAGCACAGTCCCTGAATTTTTTAAGATCTCTTCTAAAATATACGGACTATAAATATGCAAAATCAGCAAGCAGTCTAACATATTAATTTTAAATTATGAAACAAAACTTTTCTTAAAATGCATTTGTTTATTGTTAGCTGGGGAAATTTTTTATTCTTAGACAGGTATTTCCAAACTGCAGCTGCAGCAGTGTCACAAAAGCATATAGTTAAGATGACTGGATCATCTTTGATCTCCCTCCAACTACCTTACTGCTGCACCAGGATACTCCATGGCTTTTCTTGAATTCTCAGATTTTTCTTCCTGTTTTTGTTCAGCCATTATCTTTTTAACATGTCTTAAATAATAGCATCCCTTGTGGGGCTTGCAGGTGGTCATTGCATTTTTTTAGTATGTATTCTTCTGAGACCACCCCCACGCCACTCACCATGGACCAGATAATTGTTGTCAACAATCAATGACATTATGTCTCTCCTTGCAATTTTCCACCTAAATTCGGTTTCAAAATTTCACATGGGATTAAGGCACTGCCTCCTCCCTCTTTCCCATTGATACCCCTCTCCACCTTGCAAGTGCTGCCCCTTTATCCCTCTTTCACTTTTCTCCTTTCCTGCTGAAATCAAGTCATAGATCCTGCTGAATTGCTTCCTCATTCCTGCCTGTTGCAAAGGGCTCATCTTTTTTTATCTTTGCAAAGCACAACTTGCTGTACTCAGCACATGTGAAATAGTTGGTTTTGCATCCACTGCCAAGTCAACTTCAATTCCCATTACCCCATGAACAAGAGACCTCTATGCATCCTGTTATCAACAGTCATGCAAAGGTCTTGCAAGCTCAGGGCTGGGGCTTCCTTGGCAAAGTCTTCCCCTTGTTCTACTTCTTTCTATCTTATCAAGCATTACCATATTTTCTAATAACTGAAATGGTACCAATAATCATTTGCTTTCATCTACAAGCACTAGCCATGCTCTGTTTTTTCAATGAGACAGAAGTTGATTCTTACTGGGGCAACATCTTTTGCAATAGGAAGGCGTGAAGAAGTGTCATCCATGATCGTTGCCTTCATTCATCTTCAGCAAAAGAGTTCCACTGTCAAAATGGGGTGGGGAGAGGAGGAATAAGAAATGTTATCACTTCAGGCGCACAGAGCTCTTCCATGAATTTTTATCATCATCCATGTGCCCTCCTGCCCACTGCATATGTAATAAAAATAATTTTTTTTTAAATCAGGGAATAGATGTAATGCAGGGTAATATGAACCTCCAAGGTCCTATAAGTGGCATGGGAAGCTCCAATACCTAACAGTTGCAACTCCTGCCCTAAAGTAATGACAGATTGCAAGTAGATTATGTTTTACATTAATGGTCTCTATTTTAAATATTTTTGTTACGACACGGATACTTTAAGGTTTTCTTAGCAAGCTTTATTCAGAGGTTTTTGCCATTTCCTCCCTCTGAGATGTGTTTTGACTAAGGTTATTTGGTCGTTTTCCATTGCTAAACTGGGATTCAAATCCTGATCTCCCTCAATTCTAGTCCAGCACTCAAACCACTACACCACACTGGCTTATTTCAAATGCATCATTTTTAAGATTCCACTTACATTTTATCCCATTTAATAAGAATGCTTCTATCTGTATAGAAAAAAGCCTTTGCCAATAAGCAACTTACTTTGATGTGTTTTTTAAAGGAAAAAACAAACTGAAATTACCAGTCAAAATCTCAAAGGAAAATGTTGTTCTGATATCTTTGTCAAGCATTTTATGCAAATACTTTCATGCAAGAAAAAATACATGCATTTCACAGAGATCAAATATAATGTTCACACCTTCCTTTACTGTGTGGAGCTTTCAGCATGAGTTATGCCGCGAAACGGCATATGTGCTGTCACCACACAGCTAGTGAATATGCAAATCCAGCAATTCTTTGTGCACATGCATCACTACACACAGACAGCTACCAAGCACATACACAACAGGTCATAACCAACAGTGTCCATCCATCAGCAGACTGGACTCTGCTAGTAAAGCAGATTCTGTTCCTTCCCTGCAATCCCCCCATCTGTTCCAGGTAGGAAAGTTCAGCCGTATACACAGAAGTCCTTGTGCAGTGCTAGATGGCACCCCAGACACTTAATTTATTTGATTACTGGGATATTCATGCATAAACAGAAGGTCAACCCAACACATATAGAAGAAAGATATCCAGTAAGGATTCCTCCAGCAGAGCAGAGAACTTATTTCAAAAGCATCTGCTACAACATGCATTTTTCATGTTAGCTTTAGTACTGAACAATACATTTTGTATAATTTATTTTCTAAGATGAATGTTTTCACACAATAAACAAGTGCATCTCCTCCTTCATTTTAACAAACATATTGTCCATAAATGTCATCCAAATGCATTTGTATAATCTCTATAAATGACTATTTTTATTTTCGTTCCATTATTTGAGTGCCCAGAATTGGGGAGCAACCCTACCCCTTTCAGCCTTAGAAACTATAAACTACTGAAGTGAATGTCTGCTGTTTATTTTATTTTCAGAACTGTTAGTTGTATCTGAATATGGCACTACTAGAGATACAAAGGGATAATGCCATCTATTGGATATTAATGTGAATGAAGCCTACGGAGTCAAGATTAACTCCCACAATCGGTTCACCTCTTCCAATGTGCTCATTGTAACTGAACAGCTTGTATTGGCAATGTCCCATTATTCCCAAAGTCAAATGTGTTTCAAGCTGAACATTTTAATTATGCCACTCCAACAGCAAGAAAGACAGACAAATCCTTATTTTAAAATGCTTTAAAAATGAAACATGTTAACAAAGCATACATGAATCAGGACCACCATTTAGGAATGGAACTGCATATAATTATAAATGTATACAATTTTTTTTCTTTATTGCTCAAAAATAAGTCCTAAGGGCAGCATTGCATGCCAACTCTGTACAGTTGGGGGTTCTTTTTTTGTCCATCCAAACTCCCCCATGTTGTAGAGCTAAAGGAGGAGATACTTCTTTTTCTCTTACATTGAGTTTCCATGACACTGAATTTCAACCAAAAAGGGAGGGAAGGAGGGGAGATGATCACCCCCCCCCCCCTACTCATGCATGGTTGCCTTGATCGGGATTAAACCACCATATGTTTACTTCAGAATAAAAAGGAATAATGTTTAACAGAATGCAACACTGGTAATATATTATGTAATTTAAATCTTAGCAAATAAAACAGAAGAGATTCCGTTTTTGTAATCTAAATATCACACCAACTTGCTCCTTTTTGCTTAATTTTGGATAAATACAGCCATCCGACTAGGAAATCAAAATTCTAAACACAGCCATTCAAATCTATTTCACCACAAGACTTACTTTAAAATGGTGGGGGAATCATTATTTCATTACAAGTGATGTAGCCATGAATTAATTGCATCTTATAGGAAATTCTCTGGCAAGGCTTTTCATATTAAAGGCACAAGTGATTGTTTTTACAAACCATAAAAGCCTATGAATCAGAGATACAACAAGGCATGCATCCGCTTCATGCCACATGACAATGGGCGGCTTAAACACCTGCTTAGACACATAAACAATGATTTACGGTAGAGCAAAGGGAACTGAAAGGTGGAGACGAAAAGGTCTTTGAAGTCTGTACATTCAGAATTTTCTATAATATGAGAGATTTAACACAAAACATCCAGTACATTTTTCCCAAAAAAAGGAAAGGTCTCTTTCACATGCTTAGTTCATTACTAAATTTTAAAAGATCTCTATCTAAAAACATGTCACCCAGACATTCATAACATTGTAGTGTAAATAAGCACAACTACTAGAAAGCTATCATGCCTGAAATCCTTTGAAAAATAATCCTTTTCATTTGAAATACTGACTTTAAAGTTTGTTGTGCATTTATAGCTCCATAGATACAAGCGTCATTGGGGCTACCAGAGTAGGTACTGTATAGGATTGCAATCTTTGCTAGATATATTTTTCTAAGACTGTGTATAAATATATTATTGCCAATGTCAAATATAATCTCAAATATTTTAACTTCCCACTCAACATTGACTTTTGGTGTAGTAAAAGAAAAGAAACAGAAAATGGAGATGAAAGGTATTCATTGATCCTAGAATAATCAGCTAAAAACCTTCCCATACTACTGTTCCTTCATTGGGCAGAACAGGCTGAACTTTAACTAATTTAAAAAAAGATTATTCATGGGAATACAATGCCATTGGGTTAAAAAACTGACTAATGAGACAACGGAGATTTAATCAAAAGTTATTATCATTTATATTTGCTGATAAACTGAGAACAATTGAATCACATTAAAAATGAACATTCACGCACACTTTGTATTTAATTAATATATATTAAATGACTATGTCACTCAAAAATACAACACTACATCATGGGGAGAATGTGAGTGACATTTGGCACTGAGCATGACATCTTTTTTTTTTTTTAAAAAAGAAGCAATGTCCTAGTTTTTTTAAATGCAAATATATCTTGAAACTTCATATAATGTACATATATTTTAAAGTTCCCTTATTTATCTAATTATAAAACAGTCTATATTCTTGTTAGAATAAAAAGAACACATAGTTTAAAGAGTCATACCTGCAAGCCTAAGCATACTGTTTTGGAAATTTAATTGAAATCAATGGAATTAAAGAGATTTTTGGTAATTAAGTTCAAATTAACAAAAATCAGTATACAGTACAAATCAGAACATACAGAGGACACATCACAATGATTTTTACATCTACATTTTAAAGGACCTTAAATATTTGCCATTGTTATTCACACTGACACAAACCACACACATTTAGACTTCTTAAAATCACACAGTACCTCCAAAATGAACTTTCTTCTTGAATCTTGAATTTTCAGCCATGGTTTCTAACCTAGATGTAACCATTTCAGTTGCATTGGCTGTGTTTTTGCTATCACCATCAAGATACAAAACATAGCCCCAATTTTCAAGTTACTTGAACTCAGTTGCTCATCCCTTGTTGTTTGTTGTAGTGTGGCTTCAAGTCTACTATAAAAATATCTTTCAGAAAAAAGAAGGGAAAGGCTTCGGACTTAAATCCATCAAGATGATCAGTGTGAGAAGAATTTCAGAGATCAAAATGTAAGTATAAATCAAGGACTCCGTTATTTTCTACAAGTTATGGGCTTAGCAATGGAGTCCAGATCGTTCCACTTTCACACTGTACCTAAAGGTTTCCATGGAAATGCATCAGTCACTAATCTAAATAAGTGCGGGTGAAGGATGCCTGAAAACCTAGAGCAATTATGCATGCCATTAGAGAGGAAAAAGAATGATTCAGCCCAGCTGTACTGTGTTACTAATAGCTATCGTTTCTACATTTTGGTTGTTCGACGCCAAACAAAAACTGCTTTTGCAGCTTTGAAAAGCCACTGCTTGCCCTGTCTCTAACACGCCCATAATAAAAATAACCTTGATGAGTGCATGCTAGGAGTTGAAGCACTTCAGATGCAAATCTTCTCTCCTCCTACAAATGCCAAATACGCTGGCTTTGCCATGGCTTTTAACACTGTATGTTAATCTCCTTCTCTGAAACACGAGGTTATTTTCAATCCACTATTACTATGAAAAAGAGCCGTTTCCTCCCTTGATCCAATTTAATATTGAAGCTTAAAATTACTTAAAATTACTATAAAAACATGACAGAGTCAGAACAGGTTAAGGATTGCATGGATTAAATAGACATTCTTTTGGAAAGAATATTCCAAAAGAAATATGGGGAAATTAAGCATTAAACAATGTTAATTGGCATGCACAACTTCCCTTGCACGACCACTGTGGGATGGGACAGCAAAGGATGAAGGGGGCTGACATGTGGCTGTGGCTTGGCTCAGAATTGTCCCTCCCAGCAGACTTTGCACAGTTCGTTTGCCTGGGAAAAGGTGTGAAGTCACAGTTTATCTTTTATGCTGCCTCACTGGTTGGTCTGATTATTAGCGTTCACATACCAGCCCACCACCTATCCTATTTTCTTCTGTATCCCTCTTGGAAGTTTGTATTACCATGCTTTGTACATATTGTTACACATTTGGGGCAACTGGCATGGCCTGACATGGATCCTGGATCTGGAAATTAGAATACCTCTGCCCACAGTACACTGGTCAACAGTATCAGGGGGTCTCCTTTGGGATTCATTGTGTGTGTCTACTGGAGGCCAGTTTGGACAGCTCAGAGGACAGACGCCTTTAGGGCTCTCTCTGGTGCCAAGGAAAGATGTCCAGTGAGGGTCAGATGCCCAAGTGGTCATATTCCCTTGAAAATCCATGAGTTCAGGCAGCAGGCAGGATATTCGCTTCACTGTTCAACAGGTGGGTTGATCCATGCCTACATCCAGGACCTGTGTGCTTGGGTCAACTCCATTTACAGCTCGAACCAATAAGGTTGTGCCTTTGTTGTTCCAATAATATCTGTGTCATGTGTTTTCTTACATGAAGCAATCTTGCCCTGTACACTCAATTGATACATAGCACAAATTAAAATATCTTTCAGTTGTTGGAAATGTCAGAAATAGACAATCGTGCTGGGAACATTCTTTGATGGCAATAACGACATTCCCATATATGCCTTGCTTCAGTTTAATTTGTAGATAGATATGTTAGTCTACAAGATAAAAATGCTAGACATGAAACAATGAAGAATCATAGTGCTGGAAGAGACCTCATGGCCCATCCAGTCCAACCCCCTGCCAAGAAGCAGGATAATGTAAATTAGTAAAAAAAAAACAGTTGTGTAATTCCATATCCAGCAGCAGCAGAATCATGACACATAGGATATATTGTATATGTGAGCATGAAAATGAATACATTTTATTTCAGTGCTGCAAGGTAGAAATATTGCAATAATTATATTAAATGGACTGCAGAATCAGTCTTGCAGGTGAGTCTCCATATGCCCAATACCCCATTAGACATTTCAGGAAGGCCTGGATCTAACGGGGTATGTAATTAATTTGGAATAAACCAAGGAAACCTTGGTTTGGTCTAAATTAATTTGTTTTTACTGGAAGCATCGTTTGGACACCTCTGGTAAAAACCAAGACAGGTCCCACTTTTTGGCTCTGCCTGGATGGGCCCTATATGTGCAAATATTGGTTAAAATCCAACATGATGCTGTGCAAAAAATAGTATGTTATCCCAATCGGTCACAATAGGCGGTGCCCTAAACAAACTTCCAGGGAAGTGAAAGTGTGATGCTTGTGGGATGACTTGAGGTCTTTCTCTTGCATCTTGCCCACCCACTTTCTGTCCCTGTGACAACTGAATTTTGAAAATTTTGGGTTGTCGTAGAAACAAGGATTGGTGATGAAACTTCAGTTGTGAACCCTATTTTCCTGCAATAACACTTTCAAGGGTGATTTTCCCTTCCTAGGAATAGATTTACTCTTCTTTCCTGTTGTCTCACCCCCGATTGCAAGTAGGAGTAATATGTAAGTAGGATGTTTGCAATTCAGGCACTGCCTATATAAAGTGAGGATTTTGATATGACTTCTGGATACGTTGGGGGATGGGGGGGGTGAGGGCTTTGATGGAAAAGGGAAAAGCACTAGTGCTGCCTCAGGAAGCCAGTCACTCCTGGTCACACCACCATCATTTTCCTGCAGAGACATTATTTTAGGTTCTGCTGAGATGGACCAATCTTTTGCTTTTTGCCACTCTACTTCCTTTTTGCCACTCAGAGAAAGGGGTGGCTCCTTTTTCCTATAGGAATTATGGAACAGTACTTACATTGGCCTGTGAATAAGTCAACCTAGCTTTTTTGGTCTATTTTTGACTTAAAATTTCTAGATTTCATAATGAGAATACAAAGTACTGTATGTCCACAGAGAATGTAGGCCTACAGCTAGAAATTCCAACTGGAAATGCACAGATGACATTCTACCTTTACTTTCATTTCTTTCCTACCTGCCCTGTTCCACTGATGATTGAAGGTATTTTAACCATTTAGTGAGTCACATCTTGATAATATTCCAAGGTGAATATACCTTATTTAGTCTGACTGCTTTTTTGTTTCTGAAATTATGCATTTACACTGTGATCTGGAAAGTATATTTGTGACATTTTCTAATTTTAGAGTTGCAACAAATGATAAATGTCAAGGTTTTAATAGCAGTGGTATATGAGGTCATCATTACAGCTTGGAGCAAGAAAAGCAATTCATGCTAAAGTGCCTTAGAGAAGCCAACACAACATGCATCCCCCTACCACAGCACCAACACTGTTCACCGAAATATTTGCTACATTTTTTCCAAAAGTATTTAAACTCTCAAATTATTTTTGTACACTCAAGGCTTGTATACGCTTTTGTACTATATGAACATCAAGAGCAAGGAACTAGTAAGCACAATAATGCCTGCTGTTTTACAGCAGCAATTCTCTGTAGCAGACTATAAAAAACCTTTTAGAGGGATGGAGAAAGAATACTGTCTCTTTACCATCCCCAACCTCCTAAGTGGTTAATTAGAATCTTTTCTGTGGTAGTTTTTTTTCCAGTAGAGGTAGAACACAAACATTTAGAAATACCCTGCTCCTTATTAAAGATGTGCAGCCATTTTATAGTTGTTTTGGGGTGAAAGGAAAAGCAGAAATGTGGCTGAAAAAACAATACTTGTCTCTTTC
Source organism: Anolis apletophallus (assembly GCA_030556195.1). Classification (NCBI taxonomy): domain Eukaryota; kingdom Metazoa; phylum Chordata; class Lepidosauria; order Squamata; family Anolidae; genus Anolis; species Anolis apletophallus. The sequence goes on along the minus strand of JARBWK010000002.1, from coordinate 68,185,166 downwards.
GGGGGAGATAAAGCAAGTATAATAACAATAATAATAACAATAATAATAATACTTTGCTTCAAGGACTAAGATATTTGCTGCCTGGGGCAGTATATGTCCCCATCCACACAAGCCAGGATGCAGAGTCCTTAAAGACAGTGAAAAAGAGGCAGCTAAATGCAGTCACTATCAGAAAGACCTTAATTCATACCTCCAAAATAAGCACATTCTCCTGGCATGTAAACTATAACCTCAGGTCAAGGTTAAGTATCTAGAAAAAAGATTCCAACAGAATATTTTATACCTCAGAAACAGTATAAATTATTCCCAGAAGGCAGCAGCAGGATTCAAGTGGTGCTATCATGGTTTTCATAACTATGGCCCACTGTATCTTTAATTGCAGCTAGCTCTTTACATTAATGCCATAAAACCAGCATCTTCTGCAACCATTTGAGAAATAATACTATTCCCTTGCTTTCTGAGGAATATGATAATTTGAAATTCTAAGACCACTCTAGTGATATCAATGGAACAGCAAAAGATGTCTACCCTTAACACAACTGCTCTAAGAGGTGTTACAGATAAGACCATCCCTTCAAACTATGCATTTGAGACAAAGAACAAGTCTTCAGTGGCACCACAACCAAGGAAGCAGCTGTGACCTGTGAAGCCCTTGATCCAGTTACCTTGGATACATTGTCAGAAAAGCGCTGTTCAAAGCCAAGGGGGAAAATGGAACTAAGATCTCAAAAAACCAGGTTAGCAACATCTAAATGATAATGAAATGGAGAGCACCCATCATCTTTTCTATGCCAATGTCCCTGCCCTCTCAGCTAATAATAATAAGCTAATAATAATAATACTTTGTTTTCAAGGAAATGAAAAAATTGTATTACGCAACCATGATAGCGTCTGCTAGCTCATGCCCGATTCAACTGTTTAACGTAATTCGGTCATTAACTATGGTCCCTACCATCCCAAAAAATGATGATCAGGCCCTTACTGCCGAGGTTTTTCAGAGCTATTTTGCAGACAAGATTGTGACCCTCCGCCGGGACCTCTCAGCCACAATTGATACAGTTAGCGAACTTGAGAATCCGTGGCCTCTCGCTGGGCCCGCCTTTGACCAGTTTCGACCACTAGACGCAGAGGCTGTCAATAGGATTGTAGCTGCAACTAGGTCAAGCCACATGCTCCCTTGACCCGTGCCCCTCCTGGCTTGTGAAATCTGGAGGGGTTATGTGGCCCTCTGTTGAATATAATCAACACCTCCCTTGAGCAAGTAGTGTTTCTGGAGGGATTAAAAGAGCCTGTGGTTTCTCCATTGCTGAAGGAACCGGGTTTAGATTCTTAGGTCCCTTCCATTACTGCCCAGTCTTGGAATTTATCATTTCTGGGCAAGGTGATTGAGAGGGCGGCAATGGAGCAGTTGCAGACCTTCCTAAATGACACAGCCTGGCTAGATCCCTTCCAATCCGGCTTCTGTTTGGGGCATGGGACGGGGACAATTCTGGTCTCCATCTCAGATCAGCTACGTTGCCAGCTGGATCAAGGCGGATCAGCATTGCTTGTGTTATTGGGCCTCACTGCGTTTGATACAGTCGATTACGATCTTTTGACTCACCGCCTTGCCAGGGCCAGGGTGAGGGGGAGAGTCTTAAATTGGCTGTCTTCCTTCTTCCGGAACTGGCTACAATGAGTGAGGAGGGGAGAGTTGGTCTCAGAGGGTTCCCCCCTAGCTTGTGGGCTTCCCCAGGGGGCTGTTCTCTCTCCTCTGTTATTTAACATCTATATGCAACCACTTGCTAAGCTGGTACGTAGCTTTGGGCTTGAGTGTCACCAGTTCGCTGATGACACTCAGCTTATTCTGAAGATGGAAGGCCGGCCCGAATCCGTACCCAATAATTTCCATTTTTGCCTTGAAGCCGTTACTGGATGGTGAATCCATCGAAGACGAAGATCCTTTGGCTGGGTCATCAGGGTGGTAGGGATGTCCAGCTTCCAACCCTGGATGGCGTGGCACTTTGCCTGTCATCATCAGTAAAAAGCCTTGGAGTCCTTTTGGACCCTCTGCTGTCAATGGAGGCCCAGGTCTCTGCTATCAGCAGAGTGGCGTTTTTCCATCTTCGACAGGCTAGGAGGCTGGCCCCGTACTTGTCCCGGCACGATCTTGCCACGGTGATCCTAATCTTGAGGTTAGACTACTGTGATGCTCTCTACATTGGCCTACCTCTGACGGTGACCTGGAAACTCAAGTTGGTGCAGAATGCCGCAGCCCGGCTGCTCAGAGGAGTTCCTGCGAGCTGCCATATTACACCGATCCTGCGGGAACTGCACTAGCTCCCAATTGAGTACCGGATCACTTTAAAACTGCTAGTTTTGACTTTCAAGGCCTTGTATTGGCTTGGGCCAGTGTACCTGAGGGAGCGCCTTATCCCATATTGTCCCACGAGATCACTGTGATCTGAAGGGCAGAACCTCCTAGTCGCGCCCAGTGTGAAATCGTACCACCTGACTGCAACTCGGATAAGGGCATTCTCCATTATTGCTCCAGTTCTTTGGAATGCGTTACCTCCTGAGACTCGAGCTTTACGAAATTTGTTAGCTTTTCATAAAGCCTGTAAGACCGCTCTGTTTAAGCAGGCTTTTGAGTCCTAATACACAGGTTAAACTGTATTTTATTGTAACTGTTTTTATCGGTTTTATTGTATTGCTTTGTTCTGAGTGTAAATCGCCCGAGCCATTTGGGAGTGGTGGTTCATAAATCTAATAAATAAATAATACCAGTGACCATTTTTGTGTAGCTGAGCTTTTTCTATCAGTACTCATATGGAATAACCGTTATGAGTTCACATTCCCCACTTCTTAATTCTTTTAACTCCATCTGCCTCATCATTCTTTCCCCTACTTAAACTATCCCTGGAGTGTAACCTATTCTGCCCTAAAGCATTGTGAGCACTGGTTTTCTTCATTTTCAGATCTTCCACACTCACAAAAATCCAACCCAATTATTTTCTATTCTGCCACCCAAAAGAATCTTTTATTATTGTCCTTCTCTCTTTCCTATGCTTGCTGCCTTCACCCTTCCCTTGCCCTCCCTCTCCTTTGCCCATTTCTGAATCTACCTCCACTCTTTCCTCCCACTTCAGCTTCCATAACACACACTCCCATCCCCCTTTTCCTAATGAAGGTTCTCCCTCTTGCCAGTTATCTGCCTGTTTACAAAACTTAAATTGTTTCCATTAAAGATGTTAAGAAACAAAATATGACACAGAAATAGTATCAAAGGTGAAACAACAGAAATTAATTTTCACTACCAGGTTCTCCAAATTGTAAGAGCATTTTAAAGAAAACAATGGGAATCTTTTCTATTAGCTCTTTGAAAATATGGGAGAAGAAAAACCCCTAGCCAGTGATGACAAAGTGGCAGAAAGTTCTAACAGTAACCGAGAACACCCAACATATTTTTGGCATGCTTTCAACAACTACTTTATTTGAAAAGCTTCAAAATAAACCTTAAAGGCAAGAAATGCCCAAGTCCCCTATATCTTTGCTATCAAACTGGCCAAGAAATTGATCTTCCAGTGTGGGAGACACTTGGGTACAAAAAAGTGTTTTCATGTCTTTTCCAAGGTTATGGCTGGCAGCACTTCAGTGTGTCATCAAGAGTGCAAAGACAGCAATACAGAAGATCACACAAATTAGGAGTGGCCACAGCTGTTTGCTTTAGCCTGAGTCTAAAGAAAATGGCAAGAATCCACCTCCCCTTTCCACTCCTAGAGCCACAAGAGTGGGAAAGGCCATCAAGCCCAACCTCCTGCTCAGTCCAGTTGTCCTTCCTCTTTTGGAACACACCCAGTGAAAGAGATTCCACCACCTCTTTAAGCAATTGGTTCTAGTGCCAAATTGTCCTTACCATAAAGAGGTTTTTTTAAAAAAAAATTTAAAAATTCAATCAAAATCTACCCTAACGTAACAATTTACTCTCTAGCTGATTTAATACAGTGCAAAATAATTTGGCACATTACATTCACATTGTACAACTGGAAACAGGCTGGGGAGAAAAGAGGAAAGGTGGAAGAGGAGAGGAAAGATTGAATGTTTTCAATGCAGTTCAAGTATTAGTTAAATAGATCTGTGCCTGTTAAACTGGGATAGTTGGAAAATGTGCAAGTCCCAGTAACTAAATTTGTTGAATTGTCTGAAAAATGTCCTTGGATTTAGATACTCCAAGATGGGATGTGGTCTTTCCCTTCCCATGTCTCCCTTTGTTTAGATGGAAATGCTCCTATATACTTAAAGTGGTCCTAATAATAGAAAGAGATGCTTCCAAGTACAGAGTCATCAACAAACATATCTCTAAGATGGAAGAGCTTTTCTAGAATTTCCTACTGCCTTTCAAAAGTTTTTGCTGAACCATAGGATTGCACCATTCATAGCTATCAGCTAAGTTTTCTTATTAATAAATTGATGGAAATGGAGACATTGACATTATGTATCACATTACTCTTTTTATTATGTTAATAACTAGCATGCTAAAGTACTGGACGCAATTGTGAACAGAGGGCAAACAGGAACATTATGAAAATACTTCGGTTGAATGGCCATATTGTCTCACACTCTGAGGGGAAAAAACACCCCTGAGATGTATTGCTAGGAGCAGTTAACACTGAGCTGGGTTTATCTACTCCGTGGGGAAGACACAGGGACAAGCACCAATTCATAAAGCTGTAAATGATACAGGGAAATAATAAACCAAGAACTAAGAAGTTCAAATCAGTTGCCCTTCAACATATGGCCTGTTATAGTTGCCATTGTTAAGAACTCTCAACAGAGCTTGTAGAAAAATTCAGATGAGTGGCAGTCACAGACTTCTATTACATGCCTACACTGACTTAGAACTGTTCAACTTCTCTTTCCTTTACAGAAATGAGACTTCATGGTGAAAAACCGAACTTATGGTACATGTTAAAGATATTTTCACTACTGGCTTTATTCAAAGAACAAGAGAGAAACCAATCTACATTTGAGAAGCAATGCCACTTTCCTTCACAGAGCATATCTGTCAGGGGTACTTTGAATGTGCTTTTCCTGCATGGCAGGGGGTTGGACTAGATGGCCCATGTGGTCTCTTCCAACTCTATGATTTTATTATTTTTACATGTTGTTCAGAAGTAGTACCATAACAAAAAAAATGATCACACATCATAAGCCACATAGAGTGATTTCCAGGCTAACTGGTGATTCTGAAATGCCATAGCAATAGCCTTCAGTTAGATCTGTCCTTTTAGCCTAGCATAAAAAAGTTATGTTTCAGATTACAACTCTCCGAATCTTCCAGTTTCTGGAAATGATTCTCTTAAAAGGCTCATTTTCCAAAGCTTTGCCTTTTAGTATCAGGGATAGCTCTGTCCAGGGAATGTTGCAGTGAGCAATAGTTTAGAAAAAAAAGAAACAAAGGCTCACATCAAGCTTGACTTCAGTTTCTTAATTTTTCTTTGAAAAGGAAAGGTCAGAAAATGATTGTAGGGCCAAAGCAAGTCATGCTGAAGGAAAAGTCTGCTTAATCACAGAAAATGTTGTAAGCTCATTAGAATTTCAAGTTAAGAAAAACATGTACAAGACATTCAGACTCCTGCCCTTAAACATCTTGATATGTTCTGGTGATAGGATTATCAGCTCAGTCAGAAGTGCAAGATACAAAGAACAAGTGTAACTGACTGCATTTAACAGCAAAGTGGAGAGGGAGAGATTTTCAGCAGGATATGACAGGACTGGTTACCAATGTGAAACACATTGATAATATGTGATTAAAATGTAAACACAGGTATCAAGTCAAAACCAAGACAGAATCCATCATGATTAGAAAATTTGGAACCAGCGTATCCGGGAATTAATAAAAGAGATGAAATTATGATAGATTCATTCAAGGAGGCACCATTTCATGATGAACCCAGTTTTAGAAAGAATACCAGAAGAGCTATATCAAGATTTGGAGAGGTAATCAATTCCAATTCTAAGAAACGCAATATGGCTTGGGGGGGGGGGGGGGTTATCTACTAACTTAAAACATTCCATATACATCCAATTCCCACAGGAAGAAGATACCATCAACCACTGAACTATTTCACTGATTTTACAAGTTTTACCACATATATAGTAAGAAATGCCACATGTCCAAGTTAGACTCAGAAAAGGAAGAGGCACTATGGAACATATTGCAAATATATAAAGGATAATGGAAGCACTAAAATTTCAGAAGAAAATCAACCTGCATTTAATACATGACAGCAAAGTCTTGAATTGCATGCATCATGAGAATATATGGTTTGCTCTAAAAGTAATAGAAGTACCACAATATCTGATTGCCTTGTTGCAGAACTTGTACTCTGAGCACAACAGTTGATTATCATTGTTCTTGAAGGTATCTCAGACAACTGCCATAAGTCCATATTAATTTAAAAACAAACAAGTCAGCAAAAATAGCACTGTTTACTAGTACAGTGTTCCCTCACTTATTGCTGGGGTTATGTTCCAGGACCTCCCGCAATAAGTGAAAAACCACGATGTAGGGACGCTCTATTTATTTTAATATTTATACATTATTTTAGTAGTTATACACTATTTTAAGCCTTTATAAACTTAAAATAAAGTGAAGGAAAGGAAAGAAAGGAGAGAGGGAGGACTGAGGAGGGAAAATGCCTTGGAGAGTGGCAGCAGCAAAACCACACAAAATAGCGAAAATAACATGATATATATTTTAAATTAATATTTTTGAAATCCGCAAAACAGGGAGTTTGCAATAAGCGAACCACGAAGTAGCGAGGGAACACTGTATACTGAAACCATGAGCAAAAACTAAACTTGTTTGTTTAGTTAATCATCAACTGACTATTGAAATAAAATTTTATTGCCAGTGGAAGGAGTGTAGAGAAGGACTTCTGAATCTAGAAATTCTCAGCCAGGCTGGGGATGGAGACTTTTAGATCCAGTTGATCGAAACACTCTGGAGTAGTTACCTATCAGTAACTAGCCAGATCTGGCCACTGTGGTCCATGCCTTAGTTAAATCTCTGATGGATTACTGCAATGCACTCTACGTGGGGCTGCCTCTGAAAATGGCTTGGAAATTACAATTAGTGCAAAGACTAGCACAATTATAGGGAATAATACCACCACCACCCCAGCCTATTAAACCAGCTCAATTAGCTGCCTATGGGTTTCTGGGCCCAATTCAAAATGCAGGTTATTAGCTACAAAGCTTTACACGGTTTAGGTCCAGCCTTTCTATGTGATTTTCACTCCGAGTCCCTTCAGGGAGAAGGAGCGGGATATAAATAATAATAATAATTAGTACTAGTAGTAGCAGTAGTAGCCATAACTATATAGTTGATGTCTTGGCTGATAAGGGTGTTAGATACCTTTTCCCAAGACTGAACTAGGCTTTGTCCTTGTTACATTTTTTTTCAAAATTTCAATTCTTTTCACCTGTGGTACAAGATGAGAAAAGAAAACTAATCCAAATAATTTCAAATTTTCAATGAGTATTTTCAATAATCTTATATAAGAAGTAATTTTAGCAGCTAGGAAATACATTTATGTTGAGATAAGAGAATACTGGTTAGAAGAAAAAACAAATAGGACATAAATGGGGTTGTAGCTTCAGTTCTTCCACTGTGAAACGGCAGATTCACTGAGGAATGACACTCAGTGGGGAGGCAGGGTGGGGATGTGCGGATTTCACAAATGACCACTCAAAGAAACATGGTTACAGGTAAGCAACCTATCTTTCTTTCTTGTGGTCTCTGTGAAATCACACATATGGTAGACTGATGAGCTATATACCTTGGATGGTGGGTGCCATGACACTGCTGAGAACAGGGCTGCTCTTCCAAAGGAGGCGTGTTGCTTGGAGAAGATGTCCAACTTGTAATGGGCAGAAATGTCAATGAAGTTGCCCAAGTCACTGCCCTCCAGATTTTGTCAAGTGGTACACCATTGAGATACACCATTGTTGAGGCCATAGCCCTTGTGAAGTGGCCTTTGATTGTGGTCAGAGGATCCTTGTAGTGTATGGTGTATGGTAGGCTTGATCCAGGCTGAAAGGCACTGGGATGAAACAGGGAGGCCTGCAGTGTCTACCTGGTATTGAAGAAAAAGTCTTGGAGACATCCTAATAGATTCTGTCCTATGTAAATAGAAAGCAAGAGCCCCCTTGACATCAAGAAGGTGAAGGGATTGCTCCAGATCCATAGAAGGGTTAGGGGGGAAAGTGGGCAGAATGATGTTCTGAGACATATGAAAAAGCATGGGCAATTTTGGAAGAAATGAAATGTTTGTACGCAGAACAACTTTGTCTGCGTGGAATCTAATATAAGGCTTGTCTGCATTCAATGCACACAGTTCACCAGCTCTACGAGCTGACGTGATCGCAACAAGAAAATCAATCTTCCACAAAAGATAAACTAAGTTGGTTGAGGACATAGGCTCAAAAGGTGGTCTTTGCAGAGCTGAGAGGACCAGGTCAAGCTGCCAAGCCAGAGGCAGAGGTCTGATCTGTGAGCGAATATTCTTATAGCCTTGCAAAAAGGGTTGAGCGAGTGGATCTCGAAAACAGGATGGAATGATTGCCCTCTTCCGATATGCTGAAATGGCTGCTAGGTAACACTTGATAGAAGAGTAGGCTAGCCCAGCCACAGCTAGGGATGCCAGGAATTTCAACAGCAGCGGAGTGGAGGTGGACAAGGGATCTGCATTGTGTTGTTTGAGAAAATCTGAGAAACGCTTCCACTTTGCGGCATAGGAAGTCTTGGTGGAATCCCGATGGACCACATTAAGAATACTTGTCACTGCCATGGAGAACTGCAGGCCCTGATGCACCATGCAGTTAGACAGAGGTGATGAAGATCTGGAAGTAGCATCTGTCCAGAGTGGGAGGACAGAAGGTCCGGCCTGTTGCTCAGTCGTATAAACTCCCTTACGGACTTGGTAAGGACAGATGCAAACCAAGGCTTGCAAGGCCACCATGACATGAGCAAAATGCAGTCTGCATTGTCCTCGTCTATCTTCACCAGGACCCTCATCAGGAGGGGAAGTGGAGGATACATGTAAAGGAGAGGACCATATCAATTGTACTGGAAGGCGTCCCTGAGACATGATGAGATTGATCATGCAGAGGCAGAGCCATTTGGTAATGAGATCGTGGTGGAGTCTTATTCTCACATGAAGGTAAGTATACAGATGGGCTCTGAGAATAAGGAGAACAGGAAAATGCTCCAGAGGAGCTTGACCTGGATCCCAGCCGAGGCGCTGGTGGAAGGGCTGATGGAGGAGGAGAGTGGTCCCGTCGATCCTCCAGGGGCTGTGGATACAATATTGCCACAGTGTTGTACCTTAGACCTGAAGGACCTCTCAGTAAACCACTTGACCCTGGCCACGGTTAAATGCTTTATTTAGAATAAATGAGTAGAGTAAAGAGACTAGGAATATAGTCTAAAGGTGCTCCCAAGCTTCAATAGATAGCAGCACAATAGTCCAAAAGAAGCAGGGTAACAAGGCAATAGTCCTTTGGCAAAGAGGAACAAAAGTAATCAGGAACAAAGCAAAGTCTTGATGCCACAATAGGCTAATCCATGGAAGAGTTCTTGGCACAAAGCTTGGCAAATAGAGTTCAATAGCTGGAAGGCTCAATAGCCCTGGCAAAGTTCATGAAGGCAAGGTTTCAAAAGTTGACAAGAGATGCCATACATCTCTCAGCCCCAACTCTTATAGGTCTCAAAGGCTTTGAAGTTATGACATACCGTGCGTCGGACCGGGTTCCCAAAACAGTTCTCCATCTGGTCTTTCTCAGGCCTTTCACATGGGATCGGAATGTAAGCCCAATTAACTCTGGCACCTGGGTGAATGGGAGTCATCCCATCTCTGCTCTTCCCTGGCTGCTTAGCGGCTCGAGATGGAACTCGAGATGGAACAAAGGTCCTTGAACGGAGCATGAACTGCAGGCCTCTGCAACTTCTGGCTTTTAGGCTTGCGGGGCCCCTCTGACACTTGAGATTTAACATGGCGTTGATCTTGCTGAGGGCCAGGGAAACTCTGGGGTGTGACACACAGAGGCAAGCTCCACGTTGGTTGCCCCATGCTCCTCCACTGCTACCTTTGAGGAGGACAAGGCAGGGACAGAGAACATTGGCATGGGTGGGGGCTGCATCCTCTAAGGGGAGCAAGGCCACCCCATGCACTTGTCCTGTGTGGCTCTCCAGAGCATGCGTGCCGCTTCAGCAGAAATGGAAGGCTGCACTTCCAGTGAAGGCTCTCAGCTCCACCCTTGTCGTTCCGGACGTGGAGCAGGGACGCTGACGGCAGCCTCAGGAGCCTTCGCCCTCTTCCGATTCCCTTTGGAAGCCTTCCCCGGTGAGGCTCCACATGGGGATTTTGAGCGGCGGTGCTTCAGCATCACCAGGGAAGCAGAGCTCATCGGAGGCGAGGAGGAAAAAAGCACAGCTGGCAGTGGTGATTCCAAAGCCACTTGACGTGGGGAACCGGCGGGAGAAGAAGCTTCTCATGAAGTAAGGTTTTCAAACATGCCTGTCGGCTTCTTTTAGTGTGCTTGTTAGAAGAAGGAAACTTTCCCCCACAAGCAGTGCAATTTTTAGAGTGCAGGAGACATACTGGCCTGAGAATGGTCAACACAATCATGAGTTGAGGCAGGCAGCAAACAAGGGTGGTCAAAGAGTCCAAGGTCAAAATTCCAAAGGTAAATCCAAACAAAGAGTAGACAATATTGCCACAGAGGCAAGCTCCATGTTGGTTGCCCCATGTTCCTCCACTGCTACCCTTGAGGACAAGGCAGGGACAGAGAGCATTGGCATGGGGGGGAGGGGCTGCATCCTCCAAGGGGAGCAAGGGAGTCAAAACCAAAGTGAATGGAATGGGGGGTGTTCCTAACACTGCTGATGCACAGGTGTAAAAAAGGAACTGAAGATACAACCCCAGCCATGTCCTATATATACTATGGGGAGGATAGGAGGGGCTATAGCCTTAAAGGGATAGAGAGCTTGTTATAGGGTCCGAGCTGCTGCACATGCGCGAGAATTGCTACCAGACGTGCAATTTCACAGAGACCATGAGAAAGAAAAACCAAAAGTTTTAAGGAATGATGCATTAGCATATGTCCACATGAAACCCATTTCACTAACTTATTTCAGGAAAGAAAAGATCCTTCTTACTTTTTCACTACTGAGTCAGCAGTTCTCAGCATGCAGAAATTATATATTGCATTGAATGTCCACTACAGACATTCAATGGCCAAAATATCACTAGAAATGCATTGAAACTTAAAAATAAGCGATTCTGCAAATAGGGTAGGGGTGAGCTCACATGGCTGAATGCTCCTCCATTCAAAGAAATCCCTATGCACAGAAAACTAGGTGTCAGTGATTAAATCTTTTTTCCACTTTATAGTCACGAGGGAATATTCTATTATATAAGTCTCTGCACACAAACTGAACAGTTCAGAATGAATTTTACTGCTGCTTGGTTTCAATAAGGCAGAATAAACTTTCTCTGGACTGAGAACAGTAGTTCCATATGTTCCCGCCACCACATGTTCTATTTAAAGAAAATGAATCCTTTAAAATGACATTGTATTATTTCCCTATGACTGAAAAATTATGAAAATGCAACTATTTTCCTTTGCCTACTTGCATTACTGTAGCTGCTTTGATTATAGTATTGTCTTCTTCCTACCACAACTGGCAGCATTTGCTGAAGCAGAACTCACTTGTACTAAAGTACTTCAGATGAGCTATCACCTATTAATTTGCACACAGGGAAAGCTAACTATTGTATACTGAACATCCAGTATTAACTTGCTTCTGTTTTGCACATAAACAATGCCATCTAGTGATCATCTACAAAACTGAATTGTTACAGCAAATTATATTTTGGATTATTTCTGCTATATATCCAATGAAGTAGACCAGAATCACAACACTCTGACCCCATTGACAACATCTCATACCAGCTGGAGGTTTGAGCCCCAATGGTATACAAAATGCACACATTATCAATTGCTTATGAAACATTTGGGAAACAGGATCACTGTGGGTTAGATGTTTTACATCTCCACTCCTGTTATCTCATGCAAAGAACAGCATTTCTCCTTGCTATTGAATTGTTAAGCAGAATTGTGGGAGAAATGGGTGGGGTCCCTTCAGTTGCAAGGGCCACATTAGTACTAGTTGAGGGCCATGTGATAATCCTGCAAATTGCACTATATCCTACAAAAATTTGCAATACAATAAATTATATAATGTATAGTATAATATATATAAAGACACTTCAGCTTTATTCAGTTAGAAAATAACACTTTATAGACATTTGGCATAAGACCTAATCATGGGACAACAGCTGGTGACCTTAATGCCTTAAAGCCAGAAAGAAACAAGACTGAAAGAAGAGCAAATGAAATGGGAATAACTTGTCTACAGTTTTAAGATTGAATTCAGTTTCATTTTCTTCAACTGCACCTCAAAAATGACTGGTGAAATTGGAGAAAGGGCAACTTCAGTTAGCGCTTGTGCTGTCACCTACACTTTTCCCAACACTTAATTGCAAGGAGGAGGACACCTGGAGGTGGCTGACCAAGACCCCATCTACACCATTCAATGCAGTTCGAAGCTAGTTAATCTGCAGCAGTGCTCTGTGGTTTGTGTAATCATCATCCGGGCCTCAAACTGGTTTCAGGATTTCCTATGTACTAAACAGTAAAACACTTCCTTCAATACTGGTTTGGAACTGCATTAAATGATCAGTGTAGCCGTAGCCCAACGTAGAAGGCAATGGGCTGAAGATACACAGCTGTCACATCTCTCAATTCAGCAGCAAATGTAAGAGTAAATGGAAATCTCTGAATTGCACTCTTGATAACTTTTAAACTCCTCCTAGCTTGGTCCTGATAACAGAAAAGCAATACCAAAGAAAGAAAAATCAAGGCAAAAGAAAGCAAATTATGCAAAGCAATGATCTGGTTGTTGAATGCCTTTGCAAAGTCCTTTTTTTAACAATGGGAGGGTACACCTGTCAATCTTTTCGATGCAAAGCAGCTCGTTGGGGGGAAAGGCCAGTGGTAATTCTGCACTACAGACAATTTAAACTGTACACTGGACATATACAACACTGGACATAAATATTTGACAGGCAATATGACTGGATCTCTCACTTTAAAATACAACAAACCTGCGAAGTTACTACAATTTGTTAACAAGAATAGTTAACAAAGGGATGTTAAATCCCACTTCTGTGCATTTTAAATAACTTAAACGGTTCTCTCCCAAAAGCACAAGTGACAATAAATGCACATCTCACTGTTACACAGAAGTAGTTGTCACACACTAAACGTTTTATCTTGACCTGTTAATAAATCCAGAGGGGGAGGCTGTTATTTTTGCACCATACTATTGGTTCTTGAGTGTTGGGCAGAACTATTTCTATTACCCCTGAAAGCAGTCTTAATTCATTCTTCCTTAGATAAAAGGTATGTAAATCATTTCAATACAGATACATATATCCACTTTAATCAGTCATCACCAGTAACAACTTACTTAGGAAACTGCTACACTGGGATATGACTACTACCAATCCAGTTAGTACCCAAATAAGCATATGTTGGATTGTAGCCTAAGTATGCAATAATATATCCTTGGGAAGAAACCTCACTGAGATCAAAGAGGTATATTTACACGTGAGAAAAGAAAGGGACTTTACAAACGAGTTACAACAAAGGGTTTCTAAATTCAATTTGTAAGCATATGAACTTTGTAAGAATAAAAAAGAAACACTTTAGTAAAAGCATTCCCAGAAATGCTGGAGCAGACAAAAGAATTGGTAGTGAACTCAGTAGAAGAAACTACAACTGTGCCATCTACTGATTCAGTGATAGATTTAAAGATAGAAGAAAAACATAAAGCACCGTCCTAAACACAGACACCTTCTAAGGTCAGTGGAGCTCCTTAGCAAGAAGGATAAATTATACAATGTCATGGAGGAGTGTGGTGTCACCATTGTGTCATTGGATTGGGTTTGGGAGATCAAAGTTCATGTCACTACTAAAACATAAAGCTCCCTGTTGACCTTGCTCCACCTATTCTTTCAGCCTTTCCCTCTTAAAGAGGATGGGTAAAGTAGGAAGGGGAAATACAATGAGCACTGCCCTGAGCTCAGTTTTAAAAAGTCAAACATAAATGCAGCTAAGAATAAAAGAAGGATCCTATAGAGCTCTTGGCCAATTCACTGTAACCCCAGCCAGGGGTCAGGAATTCTAGAAACTGACATCTAAAACATCTGAGGGACTGGAAACTGAATACTACTGCTGTAGAGACATTAAATCAGTTTTAAGAAAATCCTATGACATTTATAGGTTTGCCATAAGTCAACACATGACTTGAAGGCACACACCAATACACAATGGTTCATTATGGCAGCTGTTACACTTCCTATTCAGGGAGGAAGGAAAGAAAAGTTGCCAGCAGCATGTCGACAGGTAGTAAGCAAAAGAATGTATGGGAGAATCACCTGTACCATAGGGCAGATGATAATCCAAGTCACAACCTTCCATACTGCCAGAGTACCCCTCCCATGGTATCCACTGTATACCTTCCTTTAGGAAACGATTTCATTCCTGAAATAATTGGCATGGAGTTAATAGCCTTCATTTCCCAATGCTCTCTTCTTTCTTTCTTTCTTTCTTTCTTTCTTTCTTTCATTTTTCCTGCCTCTTTTTACTTTTTGTTGACTTTCGCTCCATTAGCAGAGTTGGAGTCAAACCATAGGTAATAAATTAGATTGATAGCACTTTACAGGACATAAAATTGAATTGGCAGGATGTGCACTATTGCTCATTCATGGCATTATGTATGCTATTTTCAGTGGCCATGCACTACATATCTAACTGATGTTGGTAGTGTATCATAAAACAGAATTGTATCATTTGCTTATTACACCTTTGATTCACTTTGTTTCTTCTGACATCATTCAGAAAGCACAGCCAATCATATGTTGCTACCCAGCTCTAGATATATAATTTCTACAAAAGGCTATTGCAAAATTCAACAATGATCATTTGACCCCTAGTATGTGTATCTATATCCATGCATGTGCACTTTCATACTTCCTGATGACCTCTAGTGACACCGTGGATTTTATTGAGTTTTCTTAGGCCCCTTCCACACAGCTGAATAAAATCTCACATTTTCTGCTTTGAACTGGAATATATGGCAGTGTGGACTCAGATAACTCAGTTCAAAGCAGATATTGAGGGACTTTCTGCCTTGATATTCTGGGTTATATGGCTGTGTGGAAGGGCCCTCAGACAAGACATGTGGTTTAGATGTGGTTTTGCCAGTTCCTTCTTCTGAAATGTACTCTGCACCATCTAGCATTTGTTTGTGGTCTCCTATTCCATACTAATCAGGGTTGAGCCTGCTTAACTTCAAAAATCAGATGGGCTCTGATGCATTTTGTGTATTTAGTTCCCGTCTTAGCATTTGGTGATATGTACAAACGTTGAAAGTTATTTTTTTCAAATGCAACCACTACCAGTAAGTTACAGCTCTTATTTTAGAAGTAACCCCTTGTCATAATTTAAAAGTAAACAAAATTGTTGCCTTTCTAATGAATTAATAAATCAAACCAAAAGAGCACAAGCTGCTTACCTATAGTACATAATGCATCTAAGTAGTGAGGCCACATACATTAAATAAAACTATTCCACATGCTGATTTAAATTATTTTTCATGATGCTACAATCATGATATCACTTAGTGACAAAAAGAAACAGTTACAAGTTACTACTCACTTCTAAGTGTTATGAACCATATCCACCTGTAGCACCCATGGGCCCGTTCGTGCCAATGGGAGGGGGCGAGGCACCGGGGGTCCCGATGCCATTAGGTCCCGCACAGGCTGAAGGGGACTCGGAGGATGAGTTGGAAGGCCCAGACCAAGACTGGACAGCAGTGCAATTGCCCAGTCCACCTGCAGAGAGCTTAGCCTGGGATTTCGAGTGGGAGCATTCTCCCGGAGAAGGAGCGGACCAGGTGGAGATGGGAGGCAGCGAAGCAGATAGCGGAGATAGTTATGAGTTCCCAAACGGCCGAGGTTCCCAAGACCTGGCCGAGCAGCAGATGGAGGCCAGCGGCTGGGAAAGTTCGGGGGAGGCTGCTTCTCAAGGAGATAGCGATACTGAACTGGAAGAGCGGGGCCGTTCCCATAACAGACGCAGGGACATAGAGCAGGGCAGGAGGAGCTGGCATCTGTCCCTAGATCGTCACCGTTCGGAAAGTAGAGACTGGAGACGCCGGGCCCTAGATCGTCGAGGGGCCCGGCCGAAGGATTAAGAACGGCCCCGTGGGAACTGATCCTCAGTTCTCCGGCCACGTCTGATCTGAAGGGCGTGAAAGCGGAGTGAACCACGGAGCCTAGTTTGGCTCGCCTTGGACCAAGTCCTGACCTTGCTATTGATTCGCATTGCTGCGGATACCTTGCTTTGATCCGGAGTGAATCCGGAAACTTTGCCAAGCCTTTTGCCACGATTGCTTTTGGAACTATCCTTTGGAACTTTGCTTTCTTAATTGGACTACAGCTTTGCTGATTGCCTTATTCTTGATCTCTCTATGAGAATTGCCTTTTGGACTATTTTATATTCAATAAAACTAGTTAGCCTTTGCTACGTCTCCGTGTGTGTGTTAAAGGGGCAGTTCTAAGTCGGTGTTCGTGACAGTTGGCCGGAGAACTCCTCGAACCCCTTTTTGCACCACGGGACGTACCAGAAACCGCCGGCTGCGCATCAAGGCTCCCATTGTCTCCACGGCCGCCATGGCGAACAGCGGGCCCGCAAGTGGTGGCGTTGCAAGAGGAGGTGGCGGAGCTGCGAACTCGAGCAGGGCGGCACCCGTCGGTGAATGCCCCGGCTCGTTTCAATGGAAATCCGGCGATGGTGGAAGTTTTCCTTGCCCAGGTTCGAATATACCTGGAGTTGCGGCCCAACGAATTTGCCACCCCCCGGGCCCAGGTGGGCTTCGTGTTCAACTGTATGGAAGGGATGGCAGCGACGTGGGCAACTCCCCTCATCAATGGCACGTCCCCGCATGCGGCGACTTTGAACGCTTTCCTAGATGCGATCCGGGCGACTTGGGGACCTCCCGTCAATGAGGACCTGGCGGAACGGGATTTAGCACGGTTGACCATGAAGGACATGACTTTGTCTCAGTATATTTCCCGTTTCGAGTGCTGGCCAGCCAGACCAAGTGGGAAGGACCACCCCTGCGCTATACGTATCTAGCGGGACTCTCGCCCGAGATTCAGCAACAGATGTTACAATTGCCCCGGCCGGCCGACCTGGAGGAGGCCATCGCCGAGTTTGCGGGCGGAGGCGGCCATACAACACAAGAGGAGGTGGGGGTCGGCACGGCCGAGAAACCACCGACCAGGCGGGAGGCCGGGACCGGCCAATTTGTGCCCCGCCAGATCCCTGCCCCCACTCCTGTTGTGGATGACTCCGAACCGATGCAACTGGGTACGGTGCGGCCCAAAGTAGATGCTGCTGAGAAGGCTCGGCGGCAAAGACTCAACCTTTGTTGGTACTGTGGGGGCCCGGGTCATTTTCTCGTGATTGCCCCAGAAACCGCGTGGGAGGACCCCTCGGGCTTCCGCAGCGGTGGCCAGCCCTCCGGAGCCTGAGGAAGCCCTCCAGGCGGCGGGGGAAGGGTACGGCCGAGTGTAAGAGGGTTCGCTCACTCGGCCGACGTCGCCACCCCTCCCCCTGAACCCAAAACTGGACAATTGTTCCTTGTCATGGTCAGCTTGTGGTCACCCGAGAAGGGGCCGATGATGGTCCATGCCATGATCGACTCGGGGGAGCGACCAATAACTTCATTGATGCAGACTATGCCAAGTCTGCGGGATTAAAATTTCTTGACCTCCAAGAGCCCAAGGGTGTCCAGACCATCGATGGGAGAGTGTTGAAAACCGGGGCTGTGACTCAGTATACAGCTCCTACCAGGATGTGGACTAGCTCCCATAAAGAGGACATTTCTTTTCTTGTGACCAAGCTCCCCGATTTCCCCATTGTTCTGGGCATTGTGTGGCTCGCGCTCCATGACCCCCAGATCTCCTGGGCTAGAGACAGTTAATTTTTC
Source organism: Anolis apletophallus (assembly GCA_030556195.1). Lineage (NCBI taxonomy): Eukaryota > Metazoa > Chordata > Lepidosauria > Squamata > Anolidae > Anolis > Anolis apletophallus. The sequence goes on along the minus strand of JARBWK010000002.1, from coordinate 68,166,994 downwards.
GTCCGATCATTGCCAGGGCCACTGCATGACGGCCCGGGGCGTGCCAGGCTCAAGAGGTGGAGAATGTGGCCACCTTGCCCAAGAAGTATGCCGGATTTTGGGATGTTTTCAGTGAGAAGGAGGCGGAACGTTTGCCTCCGCACCGGCCCTATGACTGTGCCATTGACTTGCAGCCGGGGCCCCCATTCCGCGGGGCGCCTCTACCCGCTCTCGGACCCAGAGCAACAGGCTCTCCGAGACTTCCTGGATGAGAACCTGCGGAAGGGGTTCATTCGGCCCTCCCAATCCCGGCCGGGGCTCCGATTCTTTTCGTCAAGAAGAAATCGGGAGTTGCGCCTTTGCAATGACTACAGGGAACTCAACAAGATCACGATCCGGAACCGCTATCCCCTGCCCTTGATCCCCGAGCTCTTGGAGAGGATGCGGGGCGCTAAGGTGTTCACTAAACTGGCCCTGAGCGGGGGGATATTCTCAAGCTTTGCCACGATTCTAAGGCGGCGGGCCATTTTGGGCTCTTCAAGACGCTGCAGCTGGTCCTACGGGATTTTTGGTGGCTTAAAGTGCGGAGGGATGTGGAGGACTATGTGGGATCCTGCCCTGTGTGCCACCGGGCAAAGAATCAGGGGCAAGCCGGCGGGCTTGCTCCAGCCTCTTCCGACTCCTTCCGCTCCCTGGAAGATGATTTCGGCTGATTTCATCACCGATCTTCCCAAGTCCAAGGGCTTCACCACGATACTGGTCGTGGTGGACTGTTTCACCAAGATGGGACACTTCATCCCCTGTGGGGGGGTGCCTACTGCCAAAGAGACTGCTGATATGTTTGTGCAACATGTGTTTCGGCTGCATGGACTTCCACAGAGCCTGGTGACGGACCGGGGCACCCAATTCACTTCCCAGTTCTGGAAGGCTGTCCAGAAGCTGCTGGGGATTGATGTGCGGATGTCCACGGCTCACCACCCGCAGACCGATGGGCAAACCGAAAGGGTTAATGCCACTTTGGAGCAGTACCTGCGCTGCTATGTCAACTATCAGCAAACCAACTGGGCGTCCTTGTTGTCTTTGGCAGAGTTTGCTTACAACAATGCGACGCAGGAATCCATCAAAGAGACTCCTTTCTTTGCCAACTATGGACACCACCCTCGGTTCTACCCTCCGGTGGACCCGTCTGGGGACGTTTCGGAGGCTAAGGATTGGCTCCAGGAGCTCACTGCGCTTCAAGACTTGCTACGTACTCAATTGGACCAGGCGAAGGCCGACTACAAGCGGATGGCTGATCGGCGGCGCCAGGAGGGTCCTGCGATTCTGGTGGGGGATAAAGTTTGGCTGTCCACCAAGAATCTGCCCACGCAACGCCCCAGCCGCAAGTTGGATGCGCGGTTTTGGGGCCTTACAAAGTTTTGGAGCCGGGTGGGGCCTGTTTCCTTCAAGCTCCAGCTCCCTGCGGACATGAAACTCCACCCGGTGTTTCATCGCTCCTGCTCCGCCTGGCGAAGGGGGTGCGGCCTGATGTGACGCAGCCGCCTCCTCCCCCTGTGATGCGGGAGGGCGGGGAGGAGGTCGAAGTGCAGGACATTTTGGATGCCCGCATCCGGTACAGGAAGTTGGAGTATTTCATTGACTGGAAAGGTTTTGGCCCGGAAGAGCGTGCTTGGGTCAAGGCTCGCGACGTCCACGCGCCGGAGTTGGTGGCCCGTTTCCATCGCAAGTATCCTGACAAGCCTAAGCCCCGGGGGCGGCCCAGGGGGGGCCCTGAGGGGGGGGATAGTGTAGCACCCATGGGCCCGTTCGTGCCAATGGGAGGGGGCGAGGCACCGGGGGTCCCGATGCCATTAGGTCCCGCACAGGCTGAAGGGGACTCGGAGGATGAGTTGGAAGGCCCAGACCAAGACTGGACAGCAGTGCAATTGCCCAGTCCACCTGCAGAGAGCTTAGCCTGGGATTTCGAGTGGAGCATTCTCCCGGAGAAGGAGCGGACCAGGTGGAGATGGGAGGCAGCGAAGCAGATAGCGGAGATAGTTATGAGTTCCCAAACGGCCGAGGTTCCCAAGACCTGGCCGAGCAGCAGATGGAGGCCAGCGGCTGGGAAAGTTCGGGAGGCTGCTTCTCAAGGAGATAGCGATACTGAACTGGAAGAGCGGGGCCGTTCCCATAACAGACGCAGGGACATAGAGCAGGGCAGGAGGAGCTGGCATCTGTCCCTAGATCGTCACCGTTCGGAAAGTAGAGACTGGAGACGCCGGGCCCTAGATCGTCGAGGGGCCCGGCCGTGATTAAGAACTGGACCGTGGGAACTGATCCTCAGTTCTACGGCCACGTCTGATCTGAAGGGCGTGAAAGCGGAGTGAACCACGGAGCCTAGTTTGCTCGCGTTGGCCCAAGTCCTGACCTTGCTATAGATTCGCATTGCTGCGGATACCTTGCTTGATCCGGAGTGAATCCGGAAACTTTGCCAAGCCTTTTGCCACGATTGCTTTTGGAACTATCCTTTGGAACTTTGCTTTCTTAATTGGACTACAGCTTTGCTGATTGCCTTATTCTGAATCTCTCTATGAGAATTGCCTTTTGGACTATTTTATATTCAATAAAACTAGTTAGCCTTTGCTACGTCTCCGTGTGTGTGTTAAAGGGGCAGTTCTAAGTCGGTGTTCGTGACACCACCTGACAAAACATTTTGCACAAGCAGCTTTATTATTGCCCTATAGACCAATAATAAAAATATTAACATTTACCAGTTTGAAACATTTTTGCTTTACAAATCAGTGACACTGACTTGAAGATGAAGCTTGAAGACCCTCGCGACAGCATTTATCATGAAAAATCTCTCAGACAGTTTCAAAGCACAGAGCTTTCATTGCTTAGCTGTCATAAAGCACAGACAGTCATGAAAGGGGACAGCTAATAATCAAAAGAAAAGCCAGTTCTTTGTGGTTCCTCATGTTGTTCCATATGTTGTCGAGTCATGGTACCCTGCCCCCAAGATTTATAAACTTCAATAAGACTTCAAGCAAAAGATAGGATTTTTCTTTTTTAAAAATTCTACTTTAAAAAATTCTAGCATGATTTTCAGGTGATTTTCTGCACACACCACAAAAAAGCAACAGAAGCCTCCCAGCAGCCTTTCCCACAACCCATACATTTCAACTCCACCAAATCTTTACTTCGCCAGTCAGAGTCTATCTGTGGGGCTATTTTCTAAAGTGGAGCATATCAGCTTTATGGCATTTAAAAAAGCAACACAGCCCTTAACTACATCTTACAGTAATGTTAGGAGTGGTCAGGAAGTTCCCAAAGCTCTGGAGCCATTTCACACTTTGAGGTGATGCAAATAGTTGGGCCAATTGCAATTTTGAACTTTGCTATTCACACAGTCAGTGTTGCTACACCACTTTCTTCATGCTCTGGGAAAACAGGATGATACTTACCTGTGTCAGTTTGTTTTGGTCACCATAGCTGCAGCAACAAATCTTTAAAGAGATCCATAGCAGTTGCTACAGTTGATGCAAAAATGACAAAGGTAAGGGGTGGCCTTTAAGCAGGACCGAATCAGATTAAGCCCCATTAGATATCCTGGACTCTGTACTGCCGCCACATCAGGATAGCGGCAAGGCCAGTCCTGAGTACTAGAATTGGTCGATTGTTTATGTGATTATAACTATTTTGCTTTTGGGGGGGAATACTTCCTTCAGGTCAGTGGGGTGAGCATGGGACAAAGTTGCGCCCCATCAATTGCAAACCTATATATGGCAGCACTAGAGAAATCATTTTTGCATGACCCATCATCCCCAGGCAAGCATATAAAATTCTATGGGCGTTTTTATAGATGATTGTTTTTTCTACTAGACCGCCATACCCCGCTGGATATCTTTCAGCGGTGGATAAGTCCTGGGATGCTAATATACAGTTCACTTTTGAGCATAGCACTGATAAAAGTTAATTTTCTTGACACCACGGTGTTTAAACGTGGGAATAGACTGGCGTGTGCGCAATTACAGAAAACCAACAGATAGAAATTCGCTATTGCACTACTGCAGCCATCATTCATATTCTTTGAAAAATTCCTTACCATATTCGCAGTTTATACGCCTTAAAGCGTAACTGTACACATGAGGAACATTTTAGGATGGAGTCAACAAATTGAAGGCGCAACTACGAGAGGAGAGGGCTATCCACACGCAGTCATACACAGGGCCGAGCAGAAAGCTAGATCCATACCACGTCAGACCTGTTCAAGTACAGGGCACCCACAACCACGAATCGCATTGTCTGGCCATTGAGACTCACCCCGCACAGTAACCAGATGGTGGCTATAGTTAAGAAAAACTGGGGCATGCTACCGAACATTCCAGCCTTTCAATTTCCACCAATGATTGCGTATAGACGCACGGAAAATTTCAAGGACTTGTTAATACACTCCACCCTACACAATCCCCAACCCAAGAGTATTGTATCACCAGGTTGTAGACCATGTGGGGATTGTGTGTCCTGCTCAGACAGGTATACCGGGGCAAGGAGGTCACCAGCCTTAGAACACACAAGCAGTATAAGCTGAGGACTACACCACCTGTGACTCGGAGGCATGCGTGTACTGTCTATTTTGTGACTGTGGAAAGGCTTATGTGGGGATGTCTTCTCGCCATTTACGTTTGAGAATGTCTGAACATCGTTCACGTGTACGAACTGGAGCAGATAATGTTCTCAAGCTTTTGCTTACGATTCTAAAGCGGCGGGCCATTTGGGCTCTTCAAGGCGCTGCAGCTGGTCCCTCTGAGTTTTTGGGGGCTTAAAGTGCGGAGGGATGTGGAGGACTATGTGGGATCCTGCCCTGTGTGCCACCGGGCAAAGAATCAGGGGGGCAAGCCGGCGGGCTTGCTCCAGCCTCTTCCGACTCCTTCCGCTCCCTGGAAAGATGATTTCGGCTGATTTCATCACCGATCTTCCCAAGTCAGGGCTTCACCACGATACTGGTCGTGGTGGACTGTTTCACCAAGATGGGACACTTCATCCCTGTGTGGGGTGCCTACTGCCAAAGAGACTGCTGATATGTTTGTGCAACATGTGTTTCGACTGCATGGACTTCCCACAGCGCCGGGTGACGGACCGGGGCACCCAATTCACTTCCCAGTTCTGGAAGGCTGTCCAGAAGCTGCTGGGGATTGATGTGCGGATGTCCACGGCTCACCACCCGCGAGACCGATGGGCAAACCGAAAGGGTTAATGCCACTTTGGAGCAGTACCTGCGCTGCTATGTCAACTATCAGCAAACCAACTGGGCGTCCTTGTTGTCTTTGGCAGAGTTTGCTTACAACAATGCGGCATGAGGAATCCATCAAAAGACTACTTTCTTTGCCATCTCTGGACACCACCCTCGGTTCTACCCTCCGGTGGACCCGTCTGGGGACGTTCGGAGGCTAAGGATTGGCTCCAGGAGCTCACTGCGCTTCAAGACTTGCTACGTACTCAATTGGACCAGGCGAAGGCCGACTACAAGCGGATGGCTGATCGGCGGCGCCAGGAGGTCCCTGCGATTCTGGTGGGGATAAAGTTTGGCTGTCCACCAGAATCTGCCACGCATAGCGCCCCAGCGCAAGTTGGATGCGGGTTTTGGGGCCCTACTAAGTTTTGGAGCGGGTGGGGGCCTGTTTCCTTCAAGCTCCAGCTCCTGCGGACATGAAACTCCACCGGTGTTTCATCGCTCCTTGCTCCGCCCGAAGGGAGTGCGGCCTGATGTGGCAGCCGCCTCCTCCCCCTGTGATGCGGGAGGCGGGGGGAGGTCGAAGTGCAGGACATTTTGGATGCCCGCATCCGGTACAGAAGTTGGAGTATTTCATTGACTGGAAAGGTTTTGGCCGGGAAGAGCGTGCTTGGGTCAAGGCTCGCGGCGCCCACGCCGGAGTTGGTGGCCCGTTTCCATCGCAAGTATCTGACAAGCCTAAGCCCGGGGCGGCCCAGGGGCCCTGAGGGGGGATAGTGTAGCACCCATGGGCCCGTTCGTGCCAATGGGAGGGCGAGGCACCGGGGTCCCGATGCCATTAGGTCCCGCACAGGCTGAAGGGACTCGGAGGATGAGTTGGAAGGCCCAGACCAAGACTGGACAGCAGTGCAATTGCCCAGTCCACCTGCAGAGAGCTTAGCCTGGGATTTCGAGTGGGAGCATTCTCCCGGAGAAGGAGCGGACCAGGTGGAGATGGGAGGCAGCGAAGCAGATAGCGGAGATAGTTATGAGTTCCCAATCGGCCGAGGTTCCCAAGACCTGGCCGAGCAGCAGATGGATGCCAGCGGCTGGGAAAGTTCGGGAGGCTGCTTCTCAAGGAGATAGCGATACTGAACTGGAAGAGCGGGGCCGTTCCCATAACAGACGCAGGGACATAGAGCAGGGCAGGAGGAGCTGGCATCTGTCCCTAGATCGTCACCGTTCGGAAAGTAGAGACTGGAGACGCCGGGCCCTAGATCGTCGAGGGGGCCCGGCCGAAGAAATTAGAACGGCCCGTGGGAACTGATCCTCAGTTCTCCGGCCACGTCTGATCTGAAGGGCGTGAAAGCGGAGTGAACCACGGGCCTAGTTTGGCTTTCGCCTTGGACCAAGTCCTGACCTTGCTATTGATTCGCATTGCTGCGGATACCTTGCTTGATCGGGTGAATCCGGAAACTTTGCCAAGCCTTTTGCCACGATTGCTTTTGGAACTATCCTTTGGAACTTTGCTTTCTTAATTGGACTACAGCTTTGCTGATTGCCTTATTCTGAATCTCTCTATGAGAATTGCCTTTTGGACTATTTTATATTCAATAAAACTAGTTAGCCTTTGCTACGTCTCCGTGTGTGTGTTAAGGGGCAGTTCTAAGTCGGTGTTCGTGACACCACCTGACAAAACATTTTGCACAAGCAGCTTTATTATTGCCCTATAGACCAATAATAAAAATATTAACATTTACCAGTTTGAAACATTTTTGCTTTACAAATCAGTGACACTGACTTGAAGATGAAGCTTGAAGACCCTCGCGACAGCATTTATCATGAGAAATCTCTCAGACAGTTTCAAAAGCACAGAGCTTTCATTGCTTAGCTGTCATAAAGCACAGACAGTCATGAAAGGGGACAGCTAATAATCAAAAGAAAAGCCAGTTCTTTGTGGTTCCTCATGTTGTTCCATATGTTGTCGAGTCATGGTACCCTGCCCCCCAAGATTTATAAACTTCAATAAGACTTCAAGCAAAAGATAGGATTTTTTTCTTTATTTAAAAAATTCTACTCTTTCAAAGTTTCACAACGTTGAAGCCAGCAGCAATACCAGCATGATTTTCAGGTGATTTTCTGCACACACCACAAAAAAAGCAACAGAAGCCTCCTACAAATACAGCAATGCGCCTTTTCCCACAACCCATACATTTCAACTCCACCAAATCTTTACTTCGCCAGTCAGAGTCTATCTGTGTGGGCTATATATCCTAAAGTGGGAGCATATCAGCTTTATGGCATTTACTCGCCCCAAAGCAGGGCACAGCCCCTTAACACACGTATCTTACATTAGGTAATGTTAGGGAGTGGTCAGGAAGTTCCCCAAAGCTCTGGAGCCATTTCACACTTTGAGGTGATGCAAATAGTTGGGCCAATTGCAATTTTGAACTAGCCATGCTATTCACACAGTCCAGTGTTGCTACACCACTTTCTCCATGCTCTGTGGAGAAAACAGGATGATACTTACCTGTGTCAGTTTGTTTTGGTCACCATAGCTGCAGCAACAAATCTTTAAAGAGATCCATAGCAGTTGCTACAGTTGATGCAAAAAATGACAAAGGTAAGGGTGGCCTTTAAGCAGGACCGAATCAGATTAAGCCCCATTAGATATCCTGGACTCTGTACTGCCGCCACATCAGGATAGCGGCAAGGCCAGTCCTGAGTACTAGAATTGGTCGATTGTTTATTTGATTATAACTGTTTTGCTTTTGGGGGGGAATACTTCCTTCAGGTCAGTGGGGTGAGCATGGGACAAAGTTGCACCCCATCAATTGCAAACCTATATATGGCAGCACTAGAGAAATCGTTTTTTGCATGACCCATCATCCCCAGGCAAGCATATAAAATTCTATGGGCGTTTTTATAGATGATTGTTTTTTTCTACTAGACCGCCATACCCCGCTGGATATCTTTCAGCGGTGGATAAATTCCTGGGATGCTAATATACAGTTCACTTTTGAGCATAGCACTGATAAAGTTAATTTTCTTGACACCACGGTGTTTAAACGTGGGAATAGACTGTGTGTGCGCAATTACAGAAAACCAACAGATAGAAATTCGCTATTGCACTACCGCAGCCATCATTCATATTCTTTGAAAAATTCCTTACCATATTCCCAGTTTATACGCCTTAAGCGTAACTGTACACATGAGGAACATTTTAGGATGGAGTCCAACAAATTGAAGGCGCAACTACGAGAGAGGGGCTATCCACACGCAGTCATACACAGGGCCGAGCAGAAAGCTAGATCCATACCACGTCCAGACCTGTTCAAGAACAGGGCACCCACAACCACGAATCGCATTGTCTGGCCATTGAGACTCACCCCGCACAGTAACCAGATTGTGGCTATAGTTAAGAAAAACTGGGGCATGCTACCGAACATTCCAGCCTTTCAATTTCCACCAATGATTGCGTATAGACGCACGGAAAATTTCAAGGACTTGTTAATACACTCCACCCTACACAATCCCCAACCCAAGAGTATTGTATCACCAGGTTGTAGACCATGTGGGGATTGTGTGTCCTGTAGACAGGTATACCGGGGCAAGGAGGTCACCAGCCTTAGAACACACAAGCAGTATAAGCTGAGGGACTACACCACCTGTGACTCGGAGGCATGCGTGTACTGTCTATTTTGTGACTGTGGAAAGGCTTATGTGGGGATGTCTTCTCGCCATTTACGTTTGAGAATGTCTGAACATCGTTCACGTGTACGAACTGGAGCAGATAATAGCATTCTATACAGACATTTCTTGGAGGCCAAGCATGCCCCTGGCTCCTTTAAATTTACTGCGCTGGAGAAAGTCAGGGTACTCCCGCACGGCAATTTGCATGATTTACTCATTAAGCGTGAAACGTGGTGGATAATCCATCTTCAAAGTGAGCATCCCATCGGATTAAACGAGCCTCTCCCTCTATCCGCCCTACTCACCTGAATCTGCCTTGATCCTAAATGTATATATTGCATCTCTGTAAGTTTTCATACACCTTCGGGTCCGCAGGAGATGTATGCTGGATGCGAACCATGAATTGGTATGTTTGTTATTTCTTTGCAGGCTACTACAATGGGAATAGTTGCTGTTGTACATGGTTTAAATGTATGTTATTGTTGCAGAAATAATAATCCTCCTGTGTCACGCCTTGTTAAACCGTCATTTGCCGCTTGAGGAAGCCCGTGGAGGGCTAAACGGCCGGGCTCGTAATTAGACCGTTGCGGCCCTTGTTCGACACGCCTCCCGGAGCCAACTTTGGATGCAACAAACGCTGTGGAATCGCCTGGGCATTATTGTTTGTATTTGGGGGGTGTAGACCGTGTGTGGGTACCATATACCTACCCAAGAACTTACCATTGGACTATGGACTATATTTCCTGTTGAACTTTCCTCCCGGTCTTGACACACCCCCACCCTTGAAGAACCTTTCCGCGATTCCCAGTCTTCCCCGGTGATGTATATCGGCTCTACTTGGCGTTGTGTTACAATGAATGCATTGACATTATGAATTTACACTGTTAATATATGTGATGTTATGAGATAATAGAAGCTACCTTGGTGTTTTCAGTCCTGAGTACTGGCACATCAGAGCAGCCCTGCAATAAGTGGCAATGCAGATGGCAACCAGAACTGATATGACATCACTTCCAATGAGCCTGGTTGTGCCAGTGCAGCCTGCGGGAATTGCATGGAAAGTTGCCCTACCCTCCAAGCAATTTTCTATCCCTGCTGTGTATGTTATATGGGGAAAGATATATTTAATCATGATCAAAGTGAGTCCAAGCATTAAACAGATTTCAGACTTTATAAGAGCAAAATTCCTCAAACTCATAGTGCTACATTAATCCTAGGCATCTAGAATGATCACATGTAAATGTTAACTGTTACGAAGCTGCTCCTGATTGCACAGAAATGCATTTGTACATATAGCTAACACTATTCCCACAGGAATAGTGAAATATTAAACAAAAATATTGCAAAGCCTTTTCCTCCAATAGTTTGGTAGGGAATAAACTACTACCTATCACATTAATGCTAGTTATAATTTGTTTCACATCCATGTATTGAATTAACCCCCTTTATTTAAATCACAGTCTGAGGCAAATTGGGAAAATTAGCTCAAGCACATAGCTGTCAGCAACTAATACAATTCATCTAAGGTTAAATTTCCATAAGATCAACGTTCAGTTAGACATAGTATTTTATTATAATTATTTTCCAAAATATGAAACCTGAAACTAATTGGTGTTTTTTTAAGTGTAGCTAATGAGATTATCACAAATTATTGTGTGGGGAAGGAATAGCAATAGATGGGGTGAGAATCCATGCATTTAAATATCACTGAATGTATAAGACTTTATTTTTTTCTATTTGTATTCAGCAATACTATTGACATCTTGCCTAATTCTGCCTCTTGTTTCAAACAGCTCAGTTTTTTAGGGATTAAATGAAGATTTCTCACCACCAATTGTAGCCCTTTTCTGTTCCATTGCCACTGCCTATTTCTCACTCAGATCTTGAAGTCATGTGTTATGAAGGAGAGATCGGTACAGCTAGGCCCCCCCCCCCCCGACCTTGAGGCAAGCCAAGCAATCTCCAGGTTTATCCATTATACATCTGTGTATGCTAGGGCAGTGTTTTTCAACCTTTTTTGAGCCGCGGCACATTTTTTACATTTACAAAATCCTGGGGCACACCACCAACCAAAATGACACAAAATGACAATCTAGCACAGTAATACATATAGTTAATATGTTTTTAAATGTACTTATACACTCAGTGTGAAACCTGGGCCTGTTTCGATGAACACAACATAGATATCCTGGCAGGAATGGCAGAAAGACACACATGAAGGTCTTGCTCAACAGCTGGGAGTTATAGTTCACCCACAATCAAAGAGCATTCTGAACTCCACCAATGATGGAATGGAATCAAACTTCCCACACAGAACTACCATAACCAAGAGAAAATACTACAAGAGTTTGGTGGGCATTGACCTTGGGTTTTGGAGTTGTAGTTCACCTATATCCAGAGAGCACTGTGGAGGGGAGGGAGGAAGACATGGGGTGAGTCTGCGCAGTAGCGCCCGCACGGGTCACATCATTCTCCCTCCCCCCCTCCCGCAGAAGCGGCAGCGTGAGCAAAGCGAGCAGAGCGAGGCTGGGAAGAAGGGAGCCCGAGTGGAGAAGAAAAAGTGTTCGGTAGGAGGGGGAAGAAAGGGTATTGGAGGTTCCAATTTCCCACGGCACACCTGATGATCGCTCACTGCACACTAGTGTGCCACGGCACACTGGTTGAGAAACACTGTGCTAGGGTGTCTTGGACACAGAGCAGCTGTTTTATTTCAGGAAGAGGATCTTTGGACCAGTAGAGCATGGTCCATTAGGGAAAATATTGAATGCTGACAGGCCAAACTCAAGTGGCATCCAGCAATTCCACTCCTTTCTGCTTCTTTAATTAACAATCCAACAGGTAGCACTGAATGTTAAGACTAAGAGACTGGTTAAGCAGGAAGTATATTTTTGTTGAACTCAGCAAACAAATGCCACCAAGTGGAGACTCACAGGCAAAGAGCATTTCCCCCTTTGGAAACAGAATGGTTCTCATGGGCAGTGGTCTTTCTGGCAGTGCGGGGCAGCAATAGAGAGGTAGGGGGAAAGCCAAAATGAGTTAAGGGACCAACTGATTCACCAGGAACTCAAGAGATGCAGTAGAGATTTCTGTCCTCCAATAAACCTCAGTGCCAATGTTTGCAAGACATTTTTTTAGGTTAAGCTAGGGGCGCTGATGGTTTAAGAGCTGTGTGGCAACACTTCTCCTTTGGCACAGAGGAGACCAGAGACACTGTTTTATTTTTGTGGAGTTTTGAAATGCAGACCAAACGAAAGTTGCCTTATGATGAAACTGGAGATGGCATAGCAACTCAGCTTTGCAATTTGGCATGCTTTTGGTAGATTGACTGATTGACATGCCATGGCACAAAAGCTCAGATTGGTAGACTTCTGGGGAACTTTGAGTAAAATGAAAGCAATTGGGTGAGGAGACCTTGGTGGTCTCAAAAACAACCTTTAGAATTGCAAGAAGCTTATAGGCTACAATTTATCTTCCCTATAGTCTCCAGATGTGATACACGTCTTAGATATTTGCACACACTACTGTATGGAATTTTTTAGGTGTTTTAATCATGTTTAGACGCTGTTTGTATGCTGTATGCTGTTTTTACATGTGAACCGCCCTGAGCCTCGGGAAGGGTGGGTTATCAAGTCGAAATGATAGATAGATAGATATATGGGGCTTCCTTTGAAAACTTCAACTTCTCCAGACTGAAAATTGGAGCTGATTATACAATAAATTCAAGTGAGAGTCCTGCAGCTTTAACCTTGGTGAATATGGAGGATCAACTCTAACCTATGTAACTTTTCACCCTGTATTCTCATTTTGACATACCCCCTAAAGGCTTAAAAATGGTTAATTCATCCACTGTCACTTTCCAAAGTGCAGCAGTTTCACTGGCTGCTCATCCATTTCATCAAAATTCAACATAACTGATACAGAATTATAGAATTGGAAGAGACCACAAGGCTCATTCAGTCCAACCCCTTGTCATGCAGTAATGCTCAAAGCATTCCCAACAGATGACCATCCAGCCTCTGCTTATAAACCACGAGAGAAGGAAACCACACCATATGCTGGGATAACATAAATTCCTGTACAGTTCAAGTCAAATTTATATTAATGACTATATTCTGCCATACAAAACCTACCCATGCTTTAAGGTCTTCTGGAGAGACCCTGTTTTCCGTTTACAATTATCACTAACACATTTGGTGAGAACATGAGAGAGGGCCATGTAAGTGGCTACTCCCAGGCCCCATAACTCTCTTCTCAGAGGGCTACATTGGCACTCTCTTCACTATCTTTACGCAAGCAGGCACAAGAGCTCAGATTGATAGACTTTTTATTCCTGTAGGCCTCTGAGAACTGATTTTTCAGGAAAAACATGGCTTACAATATTGTTTTGGGCACTTCAACTTTATTTGTTGTTGTTTTCACTTCTTTTAATTGGTTTAAAATTTTCTCTTATTTTCATCCCTGCATTAATTAGTCTTATTCTCCATGCTATAAACCCAGCCTACTCTAAATCGGAGCTTCTTAAAACTTTTACATTTGTGATATCTTTCCGCCTGAGAAATGTCTATACGACGGCAGGCACATAGGAATATAAAATAGGTGTAAAAATCAAACATTTACTGATACCAAATCAATATTTACAAGGCTTGCTCTAGGTCCCTAAACGAAGGCCCATGAGTCAGATAAGGTCATTTACCCAGCCACCGCCGTAAACTGTTGACTTAGAGATGTCCTAAGTCTGAAATGACTTGAAGGCACACAACAATCCTAATTAACTTGACTATAACATCAGCCAAAAAGCTTGCCTACACTTCCCATTGAAATATTGATAAGTTTATGTTGGTTAAAATTGTTCTTCATTTTAAATATTACATCGTTCTTTCATGGTTTTTCGCACTACAAATAAGAGATATGCAGTGTGCATAGAAACTGGTTTATCTTTTTTTCAAACTATACTCCTCCCCCACAACAGTCTGCTGGATGATGAGCCGCCCTCTGCTTTAAAAAATTGAGAATCCCTGTTCTACTGAGTACATTGTAAACACTGCATAACAGATTCATGTAAATGTCTGAAATAGTCACTAGATCAGGGGTACCCACACTTTTTCAGCATGCGAGCTACTTATAATAAAACCAAGTCAGAAAGATCTACCTACCTCCAAAAGGCTGGAGGTGGCGGGCTAGGTGCAGGGAGGGGGCGGGGCTTGGTGCAGCCTGGCTCCGCCCCCTCTGGCTTCAGCTCTACCAGCAGCTTCTCCAGGCTTGAGGATGGCAGTGCCAAGCCAGTGGTGGCATAGCTAGCACAAGGCTGGCTTGGCCCTGCCCTCCTCAAGGCTGGAGAAGCTGCTGATAGAGCTGAAGCTGGGGAGAGGGCGGAGCCAGGCTGTTCCAAGCCCTGCCCCCTCCCTGTGCCAAGCTCCACCCTCTCCAGCCCCGCCTTGTGCTCCGCCTGCCTCTCTCTCATCTGGAAGCAACCCTGGAGCCTCCGCTGCCAGCGAGAGAGAGGAGTGCCCTGCTTCTCTTTTGTTGAAGCCGTGGAAGCAAAGCATGGAAGGTGCATGCGGGTGGAAGGTGCGTGCAAGAGGTGGAAGGTGCATGTCCCGTGATCGACTGGTCAACAGGAGCGCTTCCCCAGCCCTGCACTAGATGATGTTCAGAAAATTTCATTATTGCCATTTTTTTCAGAACCCAGCACTGAGTGAAGGGATCCCCATTTGGAGTGAAGACCCACAATGTACAAAGCAGTGCTCTAAATCACTTCTTAAATGGTGGGTTTCACCCCAAATAAGGTCCCCTTAGCTCAATATTGGGGTTATGAAAAAATCGGCAATAATCAGTCATCCAGGCAGGAAGGCATTAATGTTGTGAGAATATGTGCAATGATTTCTAACCTACTTCAAGTTGGATAACAGTTGTACGAGAGTCCTTCCACACTGCCCTTTATCCCAGGATCTGTCCCCAGATTATCTGCTTTGAACTGGAATATATGAGTCTCCTCCCCACTGCCAGATAACCTGGGATAAACAGATAATCTAGTATCAGATCCTGTGATATAGCGGCAGTGTGGAAAGGCCCTGAGATTCAACTCTAATTGAATAATTAATCCGTCCCCATCCCCACAAGCTGTGTTCCAAGCACAGGGTAGGGAAATAACCCTGACAATTATTCTTGCATATACATAACTAGAAGGTCTTTTTTTTTCTTCCCAGAGGAAAGACTCTGGATTCCATTTACAGAATTATCCACAATACCGCTGTGATAAAGAAATGCTGAATTCTTCTGTAGTTTTCAAAGTATTTCTAAACTGCATGAGAGCTTTGATATACTGCAGAGACTGCAGAGAGAATTCTCACGATGTAGGCATGTTTCGGGCACTTCAACTGACATCTTTTTAACAGCCCTAGTATTTAATTACAAGTTCCTTTTATTATTCTTCATTTATTTTCCAGGGCTCTGTATATTTTGGGCCGAAATCATACTGGCAAATTGTTTTAAAATAGAATAACCTCACAATGCTGAAAACAAGTACTGTAATAGCAGCTAACAGGAATCCATCTCATTTTGTGACAACCTTGTCCCAATTACAATATTAATTGGATTATCAGACAAAAATAAAACTAACAAACTACTTATTTTTAATACAGGGGAAAGGTGTTTTTTTTAATTAAAAAAATCAAATCGAAAGTGTGCGAAATCTGCATGCAGAGGTGATGCTCCCAGTCCTAAATACTGAATATTTGTGACATTTCTCCAACTATTGTAAATTCACACACAAAAATCACCACCAACAGAACACCTTTATGATAACATACCATTCTGCAAATTTCTATCAATGTAAGGTTACTTGGTACACTTGCTTGCATTTTTCCTTCAAAAACTCTTCTCTAAAACTTCATTTCAATCTCATTTTAACTATAGCAGTTACAGTAATTAAAATGAACACAACACAGCCTATATGAAGTACTTCCGAGTAATACATGTAAGTAACTCTTTCCTACGGAAGCAGTGAAGCTAAAAGTGGTTGCAGTTTGCTTGGCAATGTTACTCTTTGTAAATGACATATTAAATGAAAGAAAAAGGAATTACTGTTTTGAACTGTATTTTTTGGGGGGGTATATAGATGACAAATCTATACAGAGTGTTTAAAATTAGCTTTACATTTTCAATTCTGTATACTCAAAACAGCCAATAAGAGCCAGAAAAAGACTACCTACAGTGCTATATCTTTAAAAATCCCACAGGTTTGATTTTCTTCCTAGAGCTAATATCTACTAATTGAGACAAATGCCAGTCTTCAAATTACTATGAATGCAATGTTAAGTTAGATGGAAAAATGATGGATAATAATTGAGATAGTCTATTTTTCAATTACATCAACTTACCTGGTTTGCTTTCATTAGGTTTACATTGCACTTCTTCAACACATTCTGCAGGAAACCATCCAATATGTCCTCGAGTGCTGCCTTCCCAGTAGCCACCTTCGCCAATACTCAAAACTAGGCAAAAAAGAGAAGAAAATGCCATTAAGTTTTTATTGTATTTTCATACCTTCCTGGACAAGCTTGAATGGAATCTCACAAACCCTAACACAGAAACTTTGCCAATTATCGATGTGGAACTATGGAAGTTATGGCTTCCATTATATACAATGGAATATGTGCATAATAGGGGTGAGAAGCAGAGGGAACAATGAGGTTTTGATTATGAGTCAAAGCACAATGGTCTGAGAGGCACATCAATGATACTGCAGACAGTATACTCCAAAGCAGGGGTGCTCATTATGGTGATCGGGAGCACCTAGGTGATCTTCGGCCCTCTTCCAGGTGATCTTTGGGCCTCACCAGCCAGATGGCGCACTCCTGCCATGCGCACACACGTGCGCTCCCGCCGCCGCCTTTGCGGGACTTCTTTTGCCAAAATGAGGCTTTAGTGGGTGGGCCTGGCGCGCGTCTTGCCACGCAAGGTGTGGTGACATGACCGCCCATTGGTTGCTGCTGGGGGGGGGGGGAGGCAAGGCAAAGGCACGTGCACGGATAGGATGCGAGGCTGTGGGAGGGAGGGAATGTGTGTGTGTGTGTGAGAGAGAGAGAGCCACGGAGATAAGAAAGAAAGCTGGCGAACTTTTTCGGATCTTTTGGCAGGCAGGCAGGCAGGCGGGCGCTGGGAGAGAGAGAGAGAGAGAAAGAGAGAGAAAGAGGCAAAGCCAAGCAAGCAAGCAAGCCGCAAACCCTGCTGCTGCCCTCGGGACTCCCATTCCAAGCCGAGACCTGGGCGAGCGAGCGGTGTGGGGCGGCGTTCTTTCCGTGGGTGGGGGCGAGGAGGGAGGGCTCTGCCCTGTGACTGGGGCTGAGCCCGAGGAGGAGGGGGCTGTGGGATGGAGACTCCACTTGCTGCTGCTTGTGCCCTCGCCACCTTTCTCCGCTCGCCTCCCGCCCTCGAAGGAGAAAGAAAGGCGGAGAGGAGCCCAGAGAGAGAGAGAGAGAGAGAGAGAGAGAGGGTGGCTCTTCAGAGCTGGCTAGGAAGAGCCACCCTCTCCCCCCCCCCATGGACTGCCACCAGTGGGAGGGGTCCTCCTTCCTGCCAGCAATCCACTTGGGCGTCCTTTCTGAGTGACACCCTCGAAAGGAAGGAAGGAAGGGCGCCCCCCCCCCTTCCTGGGTGCGCACGGCGGCGAGTTCATGGGCAGGCAAGAAAGAAGCCCCGCGCGGACAGAAGGCTGCAGTAGGAGCGTGCGCGTGCATGCGCGCACACGCTCACATGCACAAGAGGTGATCTTTTCAACTTGATTGTTCATATAGTAGCTCGCATGATGAAAAAGTGTGGGCACCCCTGCTCCAAAGTATGGGTTACTAGAATGAGTACTGAATCTGTGATAACTGAGTTGCATGATTTATTGCTTGCTGTATTTAATACTACTAAAGGAGAATAGAGTACTTAATGGTTAATGCCAGAGACTTGGAATCTGGGTCAGTTTGTGTGACTTAATAGCCTCAGCTGATGAAGGATATTCATATAACTCACAGTAAGTACATACAGCTGGAGTATGATTTCCAACATGCTGCTGATTTTTATCTCAGAAGAAAATGACAGTGGGGAGTTCATGTCATCTTAAAAATAGTAAAAGCTCACGTATACTTAGGTGTTAAGTTTGAAATTGATCTTATGACTTAACAAGTACTATGAAACTGAGAACTGTTTAAAAAAAGTACAAGAGGAAAATTACAAAGGCATTTTAAAGAAAAGGAATTAATACAGGTTGAATAACCTTATTCTTAGAACAGAAGTGTTCTAGATTTTGGGTTTTTTATTTTGAAATATCCGTATTTGCATATACATTCAAAATATATGACCCAAGTCTAAACCCAAAATTCATTTATGTTTCATATATTCCTTATACACACAGTTCAAAGGCAATTTTAAACAGTATTTTTAAATAATTATGAGCATGAAAAAAAAGTATGTGTACACTGAATCATCAGAAAGCAAAGGTGTTGCTATCTCAACAATCCACTTGGGAAGTTTTGGAGTATTTTGAATTCCAAATGCAAGATAAGGGATGCTCAGCCATGATAACTTTTAAATTCTCTTCTAAAAAGTTAGGGGAAGGTTATAAAGCAGTTTTCCTCCTGCCAATTGAAGTATGAAAGTTTCTCTCAATCAGGCAAACAGCAGCTTTGGAGTTTGCACTTCTGCTCACTTTGGTAGAAGAGTGAGCCATATACATTCACCATGTACCTGTAGTGTTAAATGTTTTTAGTTTTACCAGTCAACAAAGCAGGAAGCCTACGAAAGAAAAAGAAGCAGTAGTGACTAAAACATGGAATACTATTTTCTTATCCTGTCTATATTACAGATATTGCATTGCGGAAAGAATCCAAACCAACAAGTTTATTTTGTAAGGTAGCAGTGTTTCCTTTTATCATGGGTGATAGACAAAGTGATTTCAGTGAGTATGACTAGTGGAGAAAAAATATTTTAACTAGAATATATCTACTGTTACAATAAATTATAAATATTAATTAAGTACCTGAATTTGACCCTCTTTAGGCTTTTAATAATCAGCTCTATAGGCAATTTCATTTGATATATTGTTATATGCATATCTTAGCAACTGATCAAACTGCCATACAGTAATATGCTAGTACAATTCGGGTGAGATGGGTGGTGGATCTGCTACCACAGGGCTACTGTACTCTCCCTCACTCTCTCACTCTCTCTCTCTCTTATGGTTGCTCCTTCCAAAATTGTATGGAAGCCATCCAACTGCATCATCCTGTTTTTTTATAATGGCTTGACGCTGAGAGAGCCCCTATACAACTAGGAGCAGCTGCTTGAGAAATGAATATTACACCAAGAATGGATTCACAACTCCCACATTTACAGTGCCAGAAATACATGAATGAAATGTCCCACTGCTGTTATACATCAGGGTAACCACAATGCCCACCAATATTATGGTCATTACCATCATTTATTCACAATACCTTCACAAACCTTCTAAAGACTGTGGGAAACAATTTCACAGGGATGGGGACGGCTGTTTTAGGTTCAAGATTGGATTTTTTCCAAACAAGAGGAAACCTCGAAGCCCAGAGGGAAATATGATGAAATAGTATCTCATCCCCTTAGACAACATTTGGGGGCACACATCTTTTTCACATTAAAAAATGTATCCTCGACTTCCGGTCGGGCGAAGATGGTGTTAGGAACGGGACTGTAGGAGCTCCGTTAGTCCCAACCGTGTTGTAGTCATCAGGTCGAGCGAAAGCTCCCCTCTCCCGGTGGATCGAATCTGGGAGGTACGCTAGAGTCCTGCGGTGTACCTGGTTTTCTAAATCTCTCCCCTCAAGGGTGAGGTGATAAGAGACTGGGAAGCCAAGGACGTGCGGATGACTCCGCGGGAAGCGAGACACAAGTGTCTCGCATAAACTACCAAACCCCGCTCACCAAAATAATAAATAAAAGGATGAAGAAAGAATGAGGCAGAAGGGGAAAACTTTTCTTCAAGAAGGATCAAAATCTCCCAAAGGGAAAGAGGAGAATTTAACCCAAATAATTCAGAAGACTTTTGACTATCTAGAGTACCTAGATCAAAAGAGCTAAAGAGACTGTGTCAGAAATTTAGAAGTATTGGCAAAGAGAACAATGATTCGAAAGAAATAGAAATAAATAAGACTGACCTTGACGCCATTGTTGTTTAGACTACAAAGCCCTTCTCTATAAACATAAAGCTTCTCCCGGGAGAAAGCATCGCGAGGGGTCGGAGAGTTCCTGAGATCTCGAACCTCTAGAAAGAGATTTCGAGAGCTCCCGAGAGGAACAGGAAGAGAGCTCTGGGAGAGAGAGAAAGGAATTACAAGAGAAAGGAAGTGACGTGATCTGAGAAGGGCAGAAGCCAAAGAAGAAAAGGACGGAAGTAGCAAAGAAACATTCACCATAGACAACGAACTGGAGAAGTAGATATATAAACGGATTGAAACGACGGAGACGGAGACAGAAGCAAGAAGGAGGGGGTGGAAAGAAGGAGAACCAAAAATCCCAGAAAAATCAGAAACGAGGAAGAGAAGCAGACGAAGGGCGAGGACAAGAACAAGACGAGGCCTCAAAGAGGACAAGAAAGACCCAGATAATAAACAGCGACTCCTGGTGGTAGGAAGAAAAATAACAAAGAGATCCCTAAACACAAAATACCCAATTAACTATAAGAAAGACAAGAAAGATAAGATGTCAGCAACTAAACCAAAAACTGATAAAGACACAAGAGATATCAGACTATCCTTCCGAAGAGGATCAGGCCCAGAAGAAATAGGCATGAAGGATATTATGAAAGAAATTCTATAATTAAATGAAAAACATACTGAATCACAGAAAGAAATCAAAGAATTGATGGAGAAACAAAGCCAAGAGCAAAAAAAAACCCAAGATAAATTGGAGGAAATGCAGAATGAATTTAAAGAAGACATGAATTCATTAAAAAAGGAACTAACAAAAGCAGTTCAAGACATTACGGAAATAAAAGACAAAAACAAAATAATGGAGAAAGTCCAAATCAAACTCAAAAGTGAAATGGGAGAGTTAATTAATAAAAAAGAAAAAATGGACAAAAACTTGGAAAGAATTCAACAAAACGAAATGGAGCATCAATTAAGATTCAGAAATGTTATTGAGCAGGATCAGGAGAAGGTTAAAGAAACAGTTACTAAAATTCTGCTGACGGTGCTAGACCTACAGGAAGATGAGATCAGGAAAGAGCTTGATCGAACATACAGGATACAAAGTAGATACGCAAGACAAAATAAAACCCCTAGAGATATATTGGTGAACTTTGTGAAAAAATTTACAAGAGATGAAGTATTGTTCTGGTCTCACAAAAAACCTGCAATGTATAAAGGGAAGAAAATAATTATACTAAAAGAACTTCCAGCATCAGTCCTAAGCAAACGTAAAAAGTATACCTTCCTGACTAATGAACTAAAAAGACTGAGGATTAAATTTAGATGGGAAAAATCAGAAGGGATCATGACTACCTATAAAGACCAGAGGTATTGGATTACAAATGAAGACAAGGCCAAAGAGTTTTATAAAAGACTAAAGAAAGAGAATATAACTCCATCCCCAGACTACGCTTCTAGGGAAATAACAAAAAAAAGGAGATGACAATTCTACACTCCAGAGGAAGAAGAGTCAAAAATGGATGAAGCAGCAGCAATGCCGGGTAAAACAGATGAACAGGGAGAAGAGGAAGAAGAGGAGGAGGAAGAAGAAGGGGAAGAGCCAACAGAAGATGAAAATGAACTGAATCTAGACGGAGATGGAGCAGCAATTGAGAATCTACTCTCTTAATTGCAATGGTCTTAACATCCCACAGAAGAGGAAAAGAGTATTTCATCAAATAAATAAAGGAAATTACCATATAATAACATTACAAGAGACTCATGTTTGCCATAGACATACAGCATATTTAAAACAAAAGAAAATAGGCAAAGAATACTATTCAACCAATGATACCAAAAAAAGAGGAGTAGTCACATACATAAAAGAAGACATAGAATCGGAATTAAAATTTAGAGATACAGAGGGAAGAGTGGTGCGTGTAATGATAAAAGTAGCGGAAGAAAAAACTTTGATATGCAATATATACGTGCCAAACGGACCAAAAACTAAATTTCTGAAATTTGTGAAAGATAATATTCAAAAAATAGAATTTGACAATTTAATAGTACTAGGAGATTTTAATGGAATTATAGACAAAAATTTGGATAGAAGTAGTAAAACAAAAAATTGTGGAACTTCCTAAGTTTCAAAGAAGAGTATGATCTAGTGGATTTATGGAGATGGCATAACCCACTGGAAAAAGATTACACCTACTACTCTAACCATTTTAAAACATGGTCAAGAATTGATATGGTGTGGCTAAACAAATCTTTAAGTACCAAAATCGATAAGATAACTATACTAGCGAGAGACCATTCGGACCATTGTCCGATGGAACTGATATGGAATCAAAGAAAGAAACCAAGAAAATGGAGACTAAATGGAAACCTATTAAAATCTGAATCTGATATTAAAAAAAATAAAGAAATAATAAAGGAATATTTCAAAATTAACGATACAGGGGAGATTAAACCACAGATAATATAGGATGCTTTAAAGGCGATCATGAGAGGCCAACTCATATCACAAAATATCTCTAAAAATAAGCAAAGAAATAAGGAAATTAAAGAATTAGAAGAAAGGATTAAAGGAAGCAAAAAAAATTAAAAGAAAATCCCTCCAACCATGAACTGGAAAAAACATTGACAGTATTAAAGAAAAGAAAACATTTCCTGGAAATGGAAAATATAGAAAAACAATACAAATATATGAAACAAAACTATTTTGAGAATGCTAATAAACCAGGTAAATGGTTGGTGAGACGCATAAGGGGAAAAAAGCAGACACAGCAAATTACTAGGATAAAAAAAGATGACAAAATAATTATAGATATAAAAGAGATACAAAATGAATTCCTAAATTTTTATCAAGATCTTTATAAAAAAGATCAGATTACTATGGAATCAATAAATCAATACATTTCCCAACAAAAACTAGAAAAAATTACAGAAGAGGAAAGAGAGGAGTTAAACAAACCAATAGACGAAGAGGAAATAAAAGATGCCATAAAGAAACTAGATTCAAACAAAGCCCCCGGCCCAGACGGCTTTACAGCCATTTTTTATAAAACAATGATGGAGGAATTAATACCAAGCCTCAAAAGGACTATGAATTTAATCCTGCAAGGAGAAGAGATACCAAAAACTTGGTCGGAAGCAAATATAATATTGATAAAAAAGGAACATCGGATTGCCCTGAAGTTCAAAATTTTCACCCGATCTCTCTACTGAATGTAGATTATAAAATATTTACAAACATTCTGGCAAATAGGTTCAAATTATTTTTAATGAAGTGGATAGGTGAAGAACAGGCAGGCTTTCTCCCAAGAAGAGGTACAAAGGATAATATTAGGGTAATTATAGACGTTATAGAATACTATAACACTAATATCCAAAAAGAACTGGCGTTGCTTTCTCTGGACGCAGAGAAAGCTTTTGTCAATTTAAACTGGGACCTCTTCAAAGCAATGATGATAGAATTAGATATTGGCTTTCAATTTAAGAATGCCATAAATGCAATATACACAGAACAAAAAGCCAGACTTCAGATAAACGAATATTTAACAACAGAATTTCAAATTACAAAAGGAACACGACAAGGATGCCCACTATCCCCATTAATTTATATTTTTGCCTTGGAATTACTATTGAAAGCAATCAGGGAAGACAGAGAGGTGGTAGGCTTAAAGATAAATAAATATGAATTCAAAACAAGGGCATACGCAGATGATGTAATATGTATAATTGAGGATCCATTAAGAAATATAGAAAATTGGACAAGAAAAATAGAAGAATACGGTAAAATAGCAGGACTAAAAATAAACGAAGAAAAAACAGTGATTCTAACAAAAAATATGTCAGAATCCTCCCAAGAGAATTTATGTAAAAAATCCGGATATAAAATAGGTAAAAAGATAAAATATCTAGGAATATGGCTGACAGCTAAAAATGCACAATTGCTTAAAAATAATTATGATGAAACCTGGATAAAAATAAAAAAGATTTAACCAATTGGAGATATTTAAAATTATCATTTTCAGGCAGAATAGCAATAATAAAGATGAATATTCTCCCCAAATTATTATATTTGTTTCAAAATCTACCAATAATTAGAAGCCAAAAAATATTTCAGATATGGAATAAAGAAATAACAAAATTTATATGGGATGGAAAAAAGCCACGAATAAATTATAAGATAATGATAGATAAAAATAGTAGGGGAGGTTTTGGACTTCCAGACTTCAAAAGCTATTTTCAAGCCTGTGCGTTATGGTGGGTGAAAGAGTGGATCACTTTGCGGAAGGAGGATTTGTTATCTCTGGAAGGATTTGACTTAAGGACTGGCTGGCATGCCTATTTGTGGTATGGGAACATCAAAATAGAGAGGAATTTTGGCAATCATTTTATTAGATCGCCCTTAATAAAGATTTGGAATAAATACACAACATATTTTTACAACAAAACTCCCCTTTGGGTATCATCAACAGAGGCGAAACATAGAAGAATACAGGGAGGCAATATGTGGTTAACCTATAAAGATCTATTAAAAAGCGATAAAGGAAATATAGAATTAAAAACACAGGAGGAAATAAAATTAATAAATGAGAACATAACATGGCTGCAATATCTTCAAATAAGAGATATATACAACCAAGATAAGAAAAGAGGTTTCAGTGTGGAAGAAGACTTTTGGGAAAATTTGATAAAAAATGATAAGAAAAATATCACAAAATTATATAACAAATTAATAGAATGGGCAACAGAAACGGAAGAAATAAAAAATTGCATGGTACTATGGGCCAAAAACATTGGTAGACAAATAAAATTGCACGAGTGGCACCAAATTTGGACTAAGAAACTCAAATACACTTACGCAATGGATATGAAAGAAAATTGGATGAAGATGTTCCATAGATGGCACATCTCTCCTCAAAAATTAAGTGTAATGTATAAAAATAATAAAAATAACTGTTGGAAGTGCCACACGGAGCAAGGTAGTTTCTACCATATGTGGTGGTCCTGTAAAGAAACAATATCCTATTGGAAAACTATACATAAAGAAGTGCAAAAAATATTACAAAAGAAATTCCCATTGAAACCTGAATATTATCTTCTAGGTCTGAGTGATAAAGAACTACATTTAGATAGTAATGAAGAAAAACTATTCTGGTATATGTCGACTGCAGCACGAATGGTTTATGCAAGATACTGGAAAGGAGAATATATCCCAACCAAAGATCAATGGCTAGAGAAAGTATTTGATATAAAGAGTATGGATAGACTGACATTCTTACTGAGGAAAGATACAGGAAACCCAAGGAAAGAAACGGACTGGAATGTTCTAGATAAATATATAGAAAAATAATGCTTAATAATGTTTTTGTTAAAAAAATGTATTATAAATGTAAATAAGGGAATTATTTGTAGAATAAATGGATGGGAGGAAAAATAAATCTCCGAGGAAAAGGAGAAAATGGTCAAAACTATAATGACCAAAACATTTCCCAACTGAAGAAAAGTGGAAGTCAATATGTTACATGTTTACTTGTTCGTGTCTTTTTCTTTTTCTCTTTCTTTATTAATACTAGTATATCCTTTTTTAATACCTTTTTTCACATTATTAACACTCTTTTTTTCTTTTCTTTTTTCCCTTTTTATTTTACTGTACTTTATTCTTATTTTTATTTTTATTCATACACTCATGTTTTTTCTGCAATGTAATGTATCACTATATGCACAAAATCAATAAAAAACATTTTT
Organism: Anolis apletophallus; assembly: GCA_030556195.1. Lineage (NCBI taxonomy): Eukaryota > Metazoa > Chordata > Lepidosauria > Squamata > Anolidae > Anolis > Anolis apletophallus. The sequence goes on along the minus strand of JARBWK010000002.1, from coordinate 68,141,221 downwards.
AAAAAATGTATCCTCGAAGCCATGCATGCAAGCCATGGATATCATTTTCCCCAGCCTGTTTTATAGGAATGTATCTTGAACACACATGATTTCAAAAACTAAGCAGTTATATGTCAGGGTAGAACCTGGATGTGAAATCACCACAGTATATCAAAGGTCTTCAAGTAGGATTGGGAAAAAGTCTTTTGGAGAATTTAAAGATGCACTGTCAGACAGAACTGACTGTACCAGACTAGACTGTCCAGAGGTTTAACACATCACAAGGCAACTTACTATATTCTGATGTACAAGGTAAAGACTGAATAGACAAAAACTGAAGGATCTGAAGGAAGTAGGAAGTCTGCCACCATGCCGGGTTCTGAGAAGCTGCTCCAAGTATGAAGCAATGAAGAAAAGGTGAAGTTGTTTTGAAAAGGCAAGAAAGCATTTGACTGGCACAGTCAGAAGAGGAAGCAATTTAGCTTACCAGGGTAAAAGAACAGTGATGGGAGAATGGCAACATGGCTGCAGAGGCTAGAAATCCTATGCTGGATCTGAGAAAAGACAGGAAACCAGTCTGATAATGTCTCAGATAATCAGAGTGCATCATACCCTTGAATATCTCTCATAAATCAATCCAAAGGCATACGTACCAGAAATATCCAATAAAAAAGCAAACTGACAGTCTTTATGATTTTTGAACAGTATATAGATGGCCAGGTTCCAGAATGAGTTCCTGCACCAGTAGAGGGTTGGAGCAGATGGCCCTTGAGTGAGGTTGCCAGGTTTTCAAAGCACAGTCAGATGCTAGCTCAAATCCAGCTGGATCACATGAATCAGGGATATATAAAATGCCCTCAAGAGAACGCATCCTCTTGAGAGAGTTCTGAGCTTCTGTAAGATCTTAAATCTCATGGGAATCCCCAAACCCATACAAATCTGGTGGCAGTCCTGTCAGTCTGAGACAACAATGTCACATTGCTGACCAGTCCAGCTACTTGGGGAGGAAACGAGGAAGGATAGAATCTAACCAGATGCAATCCCAGCAAAAAGAACCCCAGGATTTTGTATCAGGTCCCTTTCTTGCATGTCAAATACTCGGGGAGTAGTCTGGTGTGAACATGGGTGGAACCTACTCTCAAATATGGGGTGTGGATCTCTTGCACTTCTACAACTTTATGATCTACAAGTCTTGTTCAGGAAGCAGTGGCAGTAACTTCCTTAAAGAACTCCAAAATTATGGATCTGTATCTCCTTGCTCCACTTGGGATAATGAGATTGCCTGCAATGGCATGGGGAATGCAGCAGGTAGGTACAGCTGGGGAGGAGAATTTGAAGAAATCAGCTCTCCCTTTGGATCTATACAATCAGCAAAGTGCCATGGGGTAGTGAATTCCAAATTCAAGGGGAAGGAGCTTTTACCGAACTACTAAAAAGAGAATGGGAAGCACATATTTTCTAAGCTTTGGTCATGCTTTTCCTGCATGGCAGGGGGTTGGACTAGATGGCCCATGTGGTCTCTTCCAACTCTATGATTCTGTGTGATCTTTATAATCCCTGTCATAGTATGTAGAGGAGGAAAGATGGCCTATGGCAGCAGACTTACAGAAGTAACACTATTGCATGTTGACTAGTTGCTTCCTTGGGAGTCTGATAAAGGAAATATTGTCACGGCATTCTAACTGGAAAATATATTTTGGAGAGCACTGTTACTTTTTGTGTATTTGGTGTCCTAAGAATGTTTTTCAACTGACCACAAAGCAGAAACAAGATACTTTCCAGCTTGCTGTGGGCCATACAATTATGTGAAAACCATAGTGACCTGAATGTAGAACTCTGCTATACAATGCTCTCCCCTCTGTGTCAAAAACCTCTGAATGATCACTTCTTGGCATTTTAGCTAAGATCAAGTCAGTAGAACTCTGAATGTAGTTCTTATCAGCCACATATTTCTCTGCCATACGGCTTGCAATCCATTATAAATTCAGAAATTTCCTAGCTTTGGCTAGAACCTATTAGTTCAATCTGGGGTTTTTTTCACAAGCAGATTTAATCAAGTGTCTTTTCTATTAATGTAGGCCTCTCTGTCTGCTACTGTGATTACCAGAGATTAAGTTTAGCTGACCATCCTTCAAGCCCATACAATGTGTTGCTCTTTATACAGGCTTGTTTCATCATTTGATCTCAACTTTCCCCTTAGCACTTTTTAATAGTAATAATAATAATAAATTTATTACCCCCTCTTCCTGTGACTCAAGACAGGATACATCACCATTGAAACAAGAGATAAAACACTACTAAAAGACATACAGCAAGATATGTAAAGGTTTCCCTGACATTAATTCTAGTTGTGTCTGAGTCTGGGAGGTACTGCTCATCTTCATTTCTAAGCTCCATACACACCTCCAAGATCATGTGCCCAGCATGACTGTATGGAGAGCCATTACCTTCCCACTAAAGTAGTACATATTGATCTACTCACATTTACATGTTTTTGAACTGCTAGGTTGGCAGGAGCTGGAGCTAACAGTGGAGCTAACAGTGGGAGCTCACCTCACTCACAGGATTTGAACCACCAACCATTCAATCAGCAAGTTCCACAGCTCAGTGGTTTAACCTGCTGCACCACCAGGAAGCCCATTACAACAAGTTAAAATATAACTTGAAATTCACTGATAAAATGCAGATTAAAAATCTTGATTGACCATCACTGTTCTTTTATCCTGGACCAAACTTGGCACATAGAGCCAATGTGCCCAACTGTGCATAGAGGCAGGAATTGAGGAATGGTTGCCCTTTTCAAATGGGAGTTGTTGTTCACCTGGATCCAGAGAGTCCCAGAAGGCAGTCAACGGGTTCAACACACGTTCAACACACAACGGGTTCAACGACGGGTTTAAGCCACGAGTGTGGCGAGACTTCAATGCACAGGTGCAAATGCCTACCGAGTGCACGGGCGCAAAGACCTGCCGAGTGCACAGATGCGGCCTATTGTGGCCTCCGAATGGTCTGTGGTGTGGCGGCATCCTCTTTGGCGTCTGGGTTGTTGGTGCACTCCCCTTCCTCTCCTGGCACCAAAGGCTGAAACCAGGGGCACCGAAAAGTAAAGAGTGCGCCAAGGGCCCAGGCGCGGACAAGGATGCCACCATGCCACGTACCAGTAAGGCCTTCTCGCGGACCACCTGAGAATTTGGGGGGGCTGAAGCTCCTCAAGCCCCCCCCCCTGGGTACACGCCTGGTCCCTATCAAATCAGTGAGATAATACACACACATTATTATATTATTTTGCCAAACTGAATTTTTATAATACTTTTTTTAAAACAAAGGCAGACTTTTAGTCAGACTGCACTACTAGGAAGAAAAAGTTAAAAGGCCCCAATATTTCACAGATATCTCTCTAAAGTGAGACTATCATGGAGTTGGGGGACAAGGGCAAGATTAGTTAAAAGGGAGCTTTTCCCTTTGCCTTCCTCTAAAACTAAGGGAGTGTGACTTTCCCAAGATCAGCCAGTGGGTTTCAATGACTGGGTTGGATTTGAACATTGTCTCCAGAGTCGTAGCACAGCACTCAAACCACTATACTACCACCGGGTCTATGCATTTACTGTTTCCTAATTATCATTTAACTGAAGACAAGATTCACTGTAATAATTGTAAGCCCAGTAGTCTGTTCTGTGCACCACAAAATAGTAATTTGTATTATGTTCTTATTTTGGTAAGCTCCATTTCAAATGCATATGAAGGATTCAAATGTATTTTGTTCAAAATTAACTTGAGCAGATTGAAACTTTAGCCTGACTGATTCAGAAACTGAACTGAAACAAGTAATACATGTGTTCACTTCATTGCTTCAACTTTAAAGAGAGAAAACAAAAATATGACCATTCATTTAGGAATATTTATGAAGAAGAAAAGACTAACCTTTTACCCTGTCCCCTTTATGCAAATGAATTTCCCCTTCTCCTTGAGGTTGATATGGCTTCGCAACAATAAACAGTCTTCCAGGTACAGCACTGTACAGTTTGCGTTTGGGACCCTGATATTCCAAGGCAGATATAGCATCCTTGTTGGCACTGGGGTTATAGCTGGCACTGGAAGGAATGCAAAATGAAATCACATTATTTTGCTTTGCTATAATAAGGACATATCAACCAGATTATTACAATTTCAAAAAGCAGCACCTGTCATCAAATAACTTTCTAAGAGGAAAAAGTAAGTTTACTTATAATCACAAAAAGGCAAAAACTGACTCTAGGTTTCTAAATCACTGGTTAAATAAAATGACCCATGCACTGATATGATTCAGGTGCTTGTAGCACTTAATAGTTATGCCTACATTAGATATACAATTGCAGACAAAGATGTAAAACAGCAAAGTTGAAGAGCCATCTTAAATAGTAATATATTAACATAAGCATATTTGATGTGGAGGCTCCTTCTTTGGAAGCTTTTAAACAGAGGCTGGATGGCCATCTGTCGGGGGTGCTTTGAATGCAATTTTTTTGCTTCCTGGCAGGGGGTTGGACTGGATGGCCCGTGAGGTCTCTTCCAGCTCTAAGATTCTATGATGCTTTCAGCTGCCAGAAATTGGAACAGACAGGCACTTACTGTCTGTTTTGGTGTTCATGCTTTTTTAAAAAGCTTCTTCTACTGCCAAAATATATCACAGGTATCCTTATTAAAAAGCAGCATGGGGAGTTATTTTGAATGAAATATGTCTACTGGAGAAAGTGTTAAGCACTTTGAACTCATCGTTGCTCCTCCGCTAAAAGGGCAGTCTCTTGTCTTTCACCATGTAATGCTGGGACTTTATTACACACTTCCCTCATGGCTCAAGTAAAATAGAAAGTAACACATGTTACCCAACATTGGCTGTGTAATGAAACCTCATGGCCTGAATTTCAGAGTGGTTTATGAATCTACAGTTCTAGTGGAAAAGGTGGGGTTACATTACACACTTTTCATTTTAAAAATTGTTGTTGAACATTACAATTTCTATCTTATAATTTTGTTTACCATAACTGTGCAGGCAAATTTATTTCTAGACTGTTTTTTGTTTTCTTTTAAAAAATAAACACATAACTGATTTAAATTGCATATTGGAAAGCAGCAGGTGTCAGCATTTGAAATACTCTGGTTACATTGCTTAATAACTAGAGTGTATGTGTAGTCAATTACGCAGTTCACTTAGACCATTTAAAATATATAACATTTGGTAACAGCATGAGAAATTATCACAATTTATTTTATATAATATTCATAGATGCGGGCAAGAAGTACTTACAGTATATAGGTGAACTGTTCAACTATGGCAAAATATAGTGGGAAATCCCTGGACAATGTCTGATCACACTTGAAAGTATTTAAGTGTTGTGTTAAGTAAAAAAAACTTCAAGGACAGTGGGGGAAAATGACAATTTGGAAGGGAGACACATAATCTGGGAACACCTGTAGCCCAGGAAGAAAAATAAATATAGTTGCTGTGGAACAATGGGTTGAAGCAATCACATGGAACTGGACAGGATGATGATACATTTGAGATTAACTAGACAGCAAATTAAAAATTGGTCCAGGATATCCTACAGTTAAAAAGGAAGTTTTCCAGGAAGAGAAAAAGCTGCATGTGTCTATAGCTTTATATTCAAGAAACTATTAATTTTGTCATTTTTGACAGATCTATAGGCTATATAGCTTGCCACTCCTTATCTCACCCCACCCTTGGCCCTATAATCACAGTAAGATATGTCATTTATTCCTTCTGCCTTTATCCTCCACTTTTTTGTGGGAGTTTTGGGTGAGGTGTCATGAGGCGTTGTCAATTTATATTTATATTTGTATTTGTTACTATTCTAAAAAAGTACATATGCAGTAATTTTCACATTAAAATGTAGAATATTGAAACATCACCTGACATGCCGGTGTTGCTGCCGTTTTGCATCCTCTCCTAACCTATTTAATGATGGTGAGCGGCTCCGAGAAGATGAAGTGTAGCTCCCAACAGTTCTTACAGTTCCATTGGGATTATTCTGCATCTGCTGCAGTAGGTGAGGCGAAAGGCTACGGTGTGAAGAAGCTAAAGAGGAGGCTGACCAGGCAGGGACGTTGACGTTCAGATTGTTGTCGCTGTTGGATCGAAGCAAGACACGAGGTGTTGTCAAAGTGCTTTGTGGCCTCCGTCTTCTACTTGAGTAGGTAGGAGCCTCTCTAAATGGCACTAAAGGTAAAGGGAGATAGAACACAAAATGTTGTCAAAGGCTTTCATGACTGGGTTGCTGTGAGTTTTCCAGGCTGTCTCCTGACATTCTGCTCACATCAATGGCAGGCATTCTCAGAGGTTGAGGGGTCTTTGGAAACTAGACAAGTGAGGTTTATATATATGTGGAATGTCCAGGGTGCAAGGGTATTAAATGCTAATCAAGGTGACCAATTGCAACATTCACACTTACCTCAAGCAGACAAGAGATCTTTCTCCCACCCTGGAAATTTCACAGATATATAAACTCCATTTTCCTAGTTTCCAACAGACCTCACAAGCTCTGAGGATGTCTGCCATAGATGTGGGTGAAATGTCAGGAGAGAATGCTTCTGGAACATGACCATACAGGCCAGAAAACTCACAGCAACCCAAAACACAAAATGATTCTCCAGCAAACACATCTGGTTTTTCCCCCTAACATATCAGATCACTCACCTACCAAGAAAAAAAAATACAGTGCATTCCCATAAAAAGTGAAAAAAGCAAGTAAGTTTTGGCTGATTGTCTAATCAAGATGAGCACTCAAATTATATTTAAACTGCAATTAAAATTAAAGGTAATTTTCCAGAAAATCATTGAATTAATAAGCAGTAAAGCTCTGAATTACTGAAAACTCCAGTGATATTATATTTCACTATAAAATATAGAACTAGAAAGTAACATTGATTAATGAATGGTGACCATTTCTGACTCCTAAACCATAAGCAGTTGTTGGCATGCACCAATTGCATAAAACATGTTCCATTATTTTTTTTAATGTGGCAAGAGCAGAGAAAGTGATCATACAGGTCAAAGGGCCTTTTTTACTTACTCCCTTTCTACCTTTCTATGGTCAGTTAATATTTCCCCAAACATTTGGAAATTGCAGGAAAATGCTTCTTTCAAGATAAAGACTCTTATAATACTGGATACTGTGGAAGTTAGAACATATAGACATTGTTTTTGATTTTACCTCAAACGATGCAGACTGTAGCTATGTGAACTTCATTGAACACCAAGGGAAATTCAAGTATTCTGTATATTGAGTACACTAACAATGCAAAAGAGTTTAAAATCTACAGGCAATTTTGGCTAAAATTCTGGATCACAAGTGGAAACCAAAATCTTGTCATTAAATTCAAAGAAAAGCAGTTGACTGAACATACCATATCTAGGATAATAATTTCAGTACCTGAATAAGTATAAATATGTGAAATTAAATGTGGGTAATACCATATTAAACAACACAATTTAATTACATGAAGTGTAGGCTACTACATTCGTTTTTGTTTATATATCATTGTGAAAAACTCTCTAAACTGTTGTATCTAAAGTTATTCATAGGTTGGAATTCAAAGGTTTAGTACTATGGCCTTGTTTGAACATAATACTAAAATATTGTGTCAAGATCAGAAGCTTTCACTTCTATTTCCTGTTACCAACCACATTCCTGAACATAGAAAAAGAAGACTGTCCACCCTCCTACGCTTTAACATCAGAAGAGAACTTCCTGTTTTCATGAAGGCTTTTCATACTATCACAATCCCCAGAAAACTAAGGACCTTGATTGTATGAAAAGCCCAAGGGAATAGGAACCTCCTTTTTTTTCAGACACATCCGCTTCTATGTGAATAAAGAGATGAGAGAAAGGATTAGAACTAGATGTTTGCCTCCTCCTGTATTCAGACAAATGTGGTGAGTACCACCTCAATAGGGCGTATTATTAATTTACTCTCTATTATGAAAGTCTGGTTAGAGATAACTCAAAAAGTAGTTCAACACAATATTCAAATCATACGTTCATTTATCAAGCATAAATCATTAGAAAAGTATCATATATACATAAAGCATTGTTATGCAACCGTCTTTGTACCGTGTCCGGCGAGTGGCTGGAATATCAAGTCCATCTGATATAATCAATATGAGATTAGTCCCAAGTCACTCGGGGTACTATTAGCTCAATAAGAGCAAAGGACACGGTAACCAGGATGCGGTGGGTGAAATCCAAGCACCATAGACCGTGATGAACCAGAGCCGAGCAATCCGGGCTCTCGGGAATAAAAGTAGAGCAAGCCTGACGGAGGAGTATTCCTTGCAATCTGGGCCGCTGGGTTCCGTTTCGGAATCTTTATCAAAGACCAAAAATTAACAATTCACATCTTTTTTCACCTGAAATCTCATTACATCGGCCTTGAGGTAGTCAACATTTCTATGTTTCAGTCTCCCACTTGCATTTTTGTATATTTATTTTTATTGCACACTACAAAATTATTCAAATCTCAGAGAACTAAAACTAGAGCTCCCGCCACCATAAGAAAGCTTCCTCAAAAATCTATCAAATAAAACCCTGTTCAAATAAAAAGGCATTTGCCAGTTGGCGAACAGAAAGTAGAAAGAAGGCTGGGTTAGCCTTCCATGAAAAGAAATTCCACCAGCTGGGTGCAGCCACTGAAAAGGCTTTCACCAAAGAGATAAATGATGGTGGCAGGACAGAGAGAAAATCTTTCCCTGTATAGCCAGTGGAGCTATTGTAACAGGGGCATTATATGATTCCTGTGAATTGCCCCAGTCAGCATTTGAGCCACAACATTCTGGCCCCACTGAAGTTTCCAAAGAGTTTTCAAATGAAATCCACATATAGTACAACAGTCAAGACAAAATGTAATCATGGTGTGTGTTACTATAACCAGATCTGACTTCTAAAAAAATGAGCACAACCGACACAATAGTAATAACTGACCAAAGGCACCCCTGGCCACCACTGAAACCTGGGCCTCCAGGTTCCACCCAGGTTGTGAAACTAAGGTTTCAGGACTACTGAAATGTCCAATAGGGACACACATCTCCTGTCCAGTTTTCGGATCTACCAAGACAACCAAAGTCACCTCTGTCCCATAGTCAAGTCTGACACCAGATTGAAACTTATCTAGATAATCTGTTTTAACCAATAATCTCTAGATCTGGGAAACCACAACATGCCCTGGAATTTAGTTTAGGAAAGGAATTAACCTGTAATTCTGTATCATAGTGGGATTCAGGGAAGGAATTTTTCAGGAGTGGTCGGTCACATTATATAGTTGTTCTCCAAGAATAATAGTCAGAGGCAGTTCAAGAGTCAAGACAGTAATCAGTCCAAACAGAGGATCAAACAAGAGAATAGTCCAATGTCTGTTGCACGAAGTAATAGCAGAAAGTCTCACCAAATGTCCAAATCAAGTTCCAAAACACACAGTCCAAGGCATGAGACTCACCAACTATAGCTCTACCCAAAACATTGTTCCCAATAGAGAGCTGCTACAGCTACCAGTGATTTATACTACCCTTAAAGCCCTTGCAGCTGTGAGGCTCTTCTCTAAGCAAACTAATTGGACCTTCACAGCTGAATGGCATTGACCCTTAGCTGGAGCCAGGCAGAGCAAGCCAGCTCTTGCTCTTCCCCCTGAATAGCTTCATTCTATCCTGACTCAGTTACCTCCATGCCAGAAAGGTCCAGCTCCTGCATAGTAGCAGTCAGCTCCAAAGTGTCAGGCTGCTCAGGTGGCTGCTCAGCATTTGCCCTAGATATAGCTGCTGAGAGAAGACCCTATTCCCCATCATCCTCATCCTGCACCAGGGTCCTGACACAGTCTCAACATAGTGTCTTTCAGATAGGATTGAACTCTCCCTTCTTGAAGTGAGGCTTCTTTTGGCCACTTCCCCTCTGCTCCCAGAAGACATATGGGGTTGAGGTGTAATACGCACATGATGAGTCTCACCCCTCTAAAGATCCTGTTCAAATCCTCAAGATGCACAAATTAAAACATATCTAATAATGCAAAACATGCGGGAGCCAAGGTTACTGTAGTATGTGGCAATAGTACACAGTCTTTGTCAAAGGACTGCTTCCATATGTGTGAGCTGAGTATGCAGTAGTTGTACAAATGTCAAATTATTATACGAGTCCCTACACCAAGATGGCAAACCTATAGCCCTTTGTGTGGGTGAAACAACTCTTCACCCCCAACCACTAGCCATGCAAGCCCAAAACCAACAAAATGACAATTTCCTGACTGCAAATGCAGAAACTAGACAGTTCTTGCATATGAACATAGACAATGCAAGATTTCAGTGCAAGTGAAGTACAGAGAACAGTGCAAGGTAATGTTGATCCCACTTATCAAAACTTGGATGTACATGTCATTTATACAAGTCTCTTCTCTTGATATGACTTCAAGACATACTAAAGGCATGAACCAATCATCAACTGTTACTGCTGGGGAGTAATTTTTCTGTCAGAGAAAAAACTGAACGATCTCACTGTCACAATGACAAACCATGGTTATCTCTTTGTAATCGTGAAATTATGTATTTTGCTTTTCAACTACAACATAATTGGGTTGGGATGTGGTATTTCAGCTGATTTAGGTGTCTAAAAAGGAAGAGTCTAAAAAGGGAAAGAATAGCAGAAGCCTCAGGAATTCTGTGTTCTTTTTTGCAAGAACAGGGTATAGTTAGCTTGTATAAGGCTGCTGAGGTTATTGGAGTTTTCATCCCCAGAATGAATAGTATGCAACTTGTTGGCTGTCATCAGGATAAGCTAGGCTCTGGAAGGCATCCCATCAAACAAAGATTCTCACCTCTTTTGAAAGTACAATATTGGGTTTTCTGTTGCTTTCAGAATTGGAACATGTTACCCAACATGCTGCTTAAATGTTATGTAAATCCATGGCCTTCTTTAACACAAATTAGAATGTTTACGTATCCCATCTGTCTGTCCAGAATGACACATGAGAGAGAACTTTTATCTCCTCTTACTGTCACTAAATTGTTAAAAAATGTAAAATTTATAGTCAAAGTATATTTAGCCTTAGAAATTATGTTTAAAAAACTCACCCCAAATATTTTCCATATTTTTGCTTACAACATTTTGTAAGATTTAAGGCACTGTAAGTCAACAGACAGAGTGCTTTATTATTACCTGACATTGCTTTATCAAACTTTTCAATACTATAACCCACAGCTTTCCCAACTTTGCAGTAGCAGCAGTGTATTGGTGTGTCATGCAAATGCATCTTGGAAATGCATGTTGTCTTACAAATCCTACATATTTAAAAACATAAATGAAAGCTTTTAATGAGATATGTTGCACACCCATATATTTCATTATAACAATTTTTGAATGTGTCTACATCTCTTACAAAGGTTTCATTTAACCTCCAGTTTGCTAATAAAATTGAATTACTGTGTTAAGAAACAATGCATGTTTAAAAAGTGAAATGTTTGGAGAGCTCTCCTATAACCAAAGTAGGATCCTAAATTTGTTAAGTAAGCAGAGCCATATAGCATTTTTAAACGCAATTTTAACCCACATTACTATCATCAGAACAGAGTACAGGGATATGCAAACACGGGGAGAATAGCCATGTGCCAACAACCTCCAAGAATCAATGCAAGAGGCACAAACGGAATGATGGAATTTTCAGAAAGTGAAAATTCACCCTCTTACTGCAATTCCACCACACCATCCTCAGCCTCAAATGAAGGCAACAGCAAACACCCTCTAGACAAATCTTGCCAAGAAAATCCTGTGGCAGGTTTGCTTTGGGGTTTACCATATGCTAGGAAACAACTTGAAGGCATATAACAACCACCAATATGAAAATACTGTGTGTGAAGAGGAAACACTCATAGTCCTGGAGCCTATTCTTGTTTAGTGTTGAAATACCAGTCAATGTTATGCGGAAAACATTATCTTCACACATTTTGTTACATGTTTTCAGATATCTCTAATAAAGAGAATTTGCACCAAATTGCAACTTTTTATGTTAAGCCTAGAAACAGTTGTATGGATTAATAGCTATAACTATGTTTAATATTTAAGAAACTATGTTACAGTATCATTTGGCCTATTTATTCCTATCCTCATCATACTAGAGAATGAATCCACTTTAAATCTGGTTTCTGCCTCCTACAGAACTCTGGGTTTTGTAATTTAGGGAGGAGCCTTTAACAGCCTTGCTAAACTACAAACCACAGAATTCTGCAGGAAGGAGAAACCAGATTTAAGGTGGATTCATTCTCCAGAGTGATGAAGTAGGTACTGAATTTCATAGATGTAGCAGAATGGATGCCACTTTTAAGAGTAAAATAATGATTGCTTTTATTAAAGGCTTTTTAAATTGCTGTTGAAATGTTGTTGAACTGCAACTCTCAACAGCCCTAGTTGACACAGCCAATTGTAAAAAACAAACAAACAAACAAACAAAAAACTCAAACAAACCCCCCAACAGCATCCAGAGAGCTGCATCATTCCCATCTCTGTTCTGGGGTGTAAGGAATAGCACACACTGAAATTCTGTTTGTCTGTTCCCATGCTTGCATTTTTGCAAAACAAAATCTGGGCAGAAGCCACACAGAGGTTCAGTCAAATATCCTGTGTGGTGTATACTGTGCCAAGGCACTGAGCTTGGCAATTATATATTAGAAATGACAAACTAGAAGAATTGAGGAGGGGGAGAGATTAAAAAAATGAGATGAAATCACTTCACATTGTGCCTTTAACTTAAAGAGCCTCACAGTTGTTAATTTTTGACATTCTGAATAGCAACTTTTGACTCATTACTTCATTATTTTCCTGACCTTATCGCTATAAGACACAAACATGTTCAAAGATAAGGAATGTTTTAAAGCCTGGACAAGTATTGCAGTGAAGAGAGCTCTGCAACCCAGGAAGGTGTGCAGACTGGCAAGACTTTGCATTAAAAAGGAGGTCTGGTTTGCTGATTACTATGGCTTCTAAATTGAATTTTTTAACATAACAGTTGATTGGATTTTGCACATAATGAAGGTTTTAATTTCACACAGGTTATTAATAACAAGCAAACAAGTCCTAAGCCTTCCCAAGAAGGGTCCTGAATTGTTGAGCAATCCTTTGCCCTCCACTCCCAAATAACAGGCCAGAACCATAAAGTTTTCCAAGTGAACTCTGTGGTGGAGCTTTCATCTTTTGAACTGTATGGAAAAGTATTGAAGCTGACCACTGTTGGGCCAAATGCCAGGAAAAAGCCAAAATCTGATAAAACACAAAACTAAGGCACTGCAAACTGAAACTATTGTGTTGCGTCCATAAACTTGAGGTCTGCTATGAGAATTAGCTCCTCGAATACATCCAGAATACATGTAAAATACAGGAAGAGATATTCCACTTGAATGTTAGAAGAAAAAAGTCCTGATGGTAAGAGCTGCTCAACATTGGAACAATCTGACTCAGAGTATAAGGGAGTCTTCTTCTTTTGAGGTTTTTAAACTGAGACTTGATAGTCACCTGTCGAGTGCTTTAACTGCATGTTACGGCATGGACAAGGGTTGGATTGGGTAGTTCTTGGGGTCTTTTCCAGCTATATGATTCCAAAACTTGCAGAAACGTATATATGCACATTGACTGTTGTCACTTGACAGGGATGAGCAGATGACATTCACATTCTACTGCAATCAATGTTAAAATTCTCATTGACTCAAGAGACAAGAATGTACCTACTACTTGAATTAAAACACAGAAACTGCTTTTTTATTCCTTAAAACCTAATATTATGATTTTAATATGCTTATTTAAATAAGAAAACCACTATGTGTTAACACTGTTTTAACATGTTTTAACAAAGACAAAAGAAGTGAATTGCAATCAGTATGACTTCACTTCAGTCAATTAACATAGAAATGTCTGTGTCAATCATTTAGCAAATCAAATAAATGCATGGCATTTTTTATTTAAAAAGGAAAAGAAAATTGTGTTCATAAGTATGTATGGATATTTAGTGTATAGGTCTTATAGAGAGGGAGGCAGGGCATAAATATTTAAATCACTATCTCTATATGACTGACGTTTCTAATATATATATATATATATATATATATATATATATATATATATAGCATGTTAATAGTGTCTTTTTAAACATAAGATCTAAGGAAGGCCCTCAGAATTTTTTTCATTTGTGTGATAGCATTCCTGCTCATAAAGCATTCTGTCTTATATGAAGTTTCAACATATGGTTTGGAGTGAATCTTAAATTACTGAATCTCGATTTAAAGGTAATGCCAGTCAGTCACACCAAACCCAAAGGATTAAATTCTGATCTCAGCAAAGTTTCCCAAGCCATGAAAAATGGGACTAAAGTGCTCCTGGATTCATTGCAGACCCTTGAGGCCCAGGTGTCGCCAGTGGCCAGTTGAAACTTGTGTGCCAGCTGCCTCCATATCTTGAGACGCTGAACTTGGCCAATTACATTCCAATTGGACTACTGCAACACTCCAGTTACATCCCAATTGGACTACTGCAACTCTCTCTACATGGGGCTGCCTTTGAAGATAGTTCAGAAGCTTCAACTAGTTCAGAGATTGGCAGCCAGATTTCTAACTGGGGCACCGTTCAGGGAATGGACAACTCCCCTGTTACAACAGCTCCACTGGCTGCTGGTGTGCTTCCAAGCTAAATATTTATTTATTTTGTCTATTTGTACCCTGTCCTTCTCACCCCCCAAAGGGGGACTCAAGGCGGCTTCACAACAGGCATTCAGTCAATGCAAACAACGAATACATAATAAAACCCCATTAAAACAAATCAATTAAAACATCAATTACAGGAACAATTATTTAAAATCCTGTAAGTTTAAAATCGCAGTACAGGTCAGTCCATTGTCAGTCATACAAACTGGATCTCAATTTCAAATTGCTGCCATTACTGTTCGAACGCTTGGTCCCAAAGCCAGGTTTTGTGTTTATTTCTAAATGACAAAGTGCTGGTTATCACGTACAAAGCCAATAACAGTTCGGGCCCAGACTATTTGAGAACCCGTATCCCAGCCACTGCAATCATCAAAGAGGGCCCTCCACTCGTTCCCACCCCTGTCTCAAGCATAGCTGATGGGTGCACGAGAGAGGACCTTCTCCGTGGTTGCTCCTTCTCTCTGGAACTCCCTTCCTGTCAAAGTTAGAACAACCCCCTCCCTCCCGTCCTTCAAAAAACCTAAAAACGTATCTATGCTTCATAGCTTATGGAAAGGTTGATGAGTAGTGAACCCCCTCCTTCCCAACCGATGTCCTTGTTAAGGGTTTACACATTTGTAGAGCCACTTTTACATTTATATTTTATATTTCTAGACAATACTTAAGCAACACTTAATGCTATTGCATTTTATGAGGCCTGGTCATTTATACTCCTGATAGAGTCAATTTTACATGTACTTTTAACTATAATTTATTTGTTATTTTATTGTGCTGTGGCACTGAATATTTGCCTTTGTATTCGGAAGCCACCCTGAGTCTCTTTGGGGAGAGAGGGTGGGTTAGAAATTAAATATATATATATATTATTTTCCCATCCTGGTCTAAAGGGATCCTGTCATTGTGAGGGAAATTAAACGGGGGATGTTTTAACCCCTCCTTCAGTAGAAAGTCTCTGCTGAATCCTATTGCTTTACTTTATTCTTCCATTTATGGACAGGCAAGTCTGGATCCAACCCTATTAAAGGCTCTCATCTTAAGTACAGAACAAGTAAACAAGACATCAAAATAGCTTTAATCCAAGTATTCTCATTTAATGTGCTAATACACTGGACTGTGCATCCAAATTTCCCATTAGATCTCCAAAATTGAAGGAAAAAACAGAGCCACAGAAAAGTGATTTCCATGTTTCAGAATTCAGACCGCCTTTCTACACCATATGGCAAGAAGTGTAAATGGTTTTTAATAGTTCTTGTACAAATGTTCACCTGGTGTGAACAAAGCATCATTTTAAAGACTAAATGTAAAACAATAATTTTTTTTGAAACAAGGTGCAATATTATGTGTAGAAAATTTGTGAAAAACCTCTATTGCTACACAACTGCTATATTTTATTTTTTTCCATTTCAGTTTGCACACTGCAGGTGGGTAGATACTTTCAATGTGTCTCAAATAGACTCTTTATTTTATGCACAGTATGAAACTATGCTGTATTTTTAAAAGCCATATGACAAAACATGCATGTTTGAAGCTTCACTGAGTTGCTTTTCATTTTTGTATTTTCAGGTATTTTTCAGAAGTAATCATAGCTGCTAGCCCTATACAGATGAAGATATGCAAGCAGAACAGCATGTTTCAATGTAATTATCACTCCTTATGAATTAAATACGACTATCAAGATCCACTGATCTTTCCTCAATAATGTAAACCATGTTACCCCTATTCAAATCTGTAATAATCTAACCCTGGTAATAAACACCAAATACATACTCTAGGCATTAACATAGCTTTATCTATAAACTGAACACAAGGCTTCTCTGAGATACACTAAAATAAGTAGCAGGCAATGAGTTTTCCAAAAGGACAATCTAATATAAAGGGAACCCAGAAAAGCTACAGAAGAAACTTAGTATAATTATACAGTAAGTAAGTAGATCATATTAAGCAAGCAGAAGAAAATAGCAGCTCCCAAACATCAAGTCCTTTGCATTCAGTGCTTACCTTCTTTCTTTGTCAAGGCATTAAACAAAGACTTCATTTTCCCTTTCACTTTAGCAGCAATCCCCTCATTACATAACCTTTGATGAAATGAAAAAGGAATAAACGCTACCCAGTTTCTCTGTATTTTAACTGCCTGCACCCTGGCAGAAGCAGCAGGTTTCTGGGCACTGTGCAACTAGAAGCATAGCTGGGCATCCAGCTCCCAGCATTCTGGTGACAAAGCCCACCCCACATTCTGTCTGTCAGCTGGGAGCCAACTGTGCGTAGACTGGAGCTGCTCAAAAAGCTTGCTATCTTTCATAGTATTAGTCATGTGAACACCATCGGCGCAGTCTTTCAAACATTCTCCTTTGTAATGGAGACACTTATGAGTAAGTGAGCAGGGATGACTGAAGCAAAGAGGTGCAGTGCTGGCTGGCTGGGATCAAAATTAATATTTGGAGAGACAGGAAAGAAGTCATTCATCTCCATTCATGGCAGCATTTCAGAGGACAGAGAGAAAATATTGAAAGAGCTGGGAACTGTGAAGCTAGGGAAACCTCATAAAAAAGCATGAAACCAAAGTCTCTACCTGTTACTTATTTGTTGGTTTCTCACTGTCAGTATACTGTTGACCAGCTCAAAGTTTCACATTTTGTCAGAATATTCGGACAAAATGACCAGTCCAAATATTTTAAGGTACAATTGTGTCTCTACTGATTTTCCCAAATAGATATAAATCAAAAACTTACTATGGCATAATTTTTTCACTTCAATACCATTTTTTCCAGTTAAATGTCCCAGAACTGCAGCTCATACAAGAGATAACACCAATATAGCTGGGAGAAAGGAGTCCCTTTACATATATTGTGTATTGAAAATAGCATATTGTACTACTCACAAAACGGATGCTGCATTATATTTTAAAAACCTCCACATTTTGCTACTACCAGATACCGAACCAACTGTGGTCTTATAAAAATAACTGGCCCAAACTTGAATAAACGGACTGTTTACTAATAATAGTTGTTCCACTGCAGTGCTATCTGCTTCTTGTTGGCAAGGTATCTGTAGTTAAAGTCTGCCTTCCTTAGTTGCTAAGAACAACTCCTTCAGGATTGGGGAGGGGGAGGGAAGGAAGGAGGGAGGGAAGAGCTACTTAAAGCTAGATTTTACCTTCCTGTGTTTCTGATTAAAAAAGAAAAGCTGTAAAGAATTAGCAAGCATGAATAAATAACACAAACCGTTTAGGATTCATTGAATATTACAGTGTTTATGTCGCCCTTAATTTTTAATGAAAAAAGGCATTCAAGCCAAAGAAGATATTTTTAGGTTTTGAGTTAATTTTAAAGGTTTGAATTGCTGCAAAAGCCAGCCAAAATCCCTTCTCTTTGCTGAAATACAAAGCCCGGCCACAGGAAATTAGAGGGAACAAATATAGATGGGAAATATTTGGACTGTGAAAGGAACAAAAATACTCTTTTATCAGTTGTTATAAACACATTTGAAGCCCCTTTTCGGAGGAATCCAATACTTTCTCCATCTGTATTATAAAAAGCAAAAATGTGTTTACATTTGTTTGTGCATACAGTATGTACACACAATAGGCTCTCAGATAACTGAAACTCTCAAGCAACCAGCAAAAAGTAACTAAAATTGAATAATGAATTCATAACTAAACTGCATAGTGAATTCACAAGCTGTTTTTATAATACAGTAAAACTCAGTTACATTAAGTTTCTCTTTATTTGTCTTTAAGTATTGTATTTCAATATTAGTATCGAACTCCACACCACTGGAGAAATTATACTGTTTAGCCGGTATTGCACCACCTGACATGTGTCAGGAAGTAGCAGCCAATAATGAAAGGACCAAGGCAGTGACATCTCCAGCCCATCCTCTGTTCAGGTATCAGCCAGTGTGCCAATGCCTTAAATCAAGAAACAGCTTCTTAAGATTAACAGAGATACTCGCAGGAACATCGCAGCAAGCAAGAGTCCAAAAGTGGCAGGCTAACACCCGTAATCTCAATCCGTGGTTTATACCAGACGAGAGACTTCCTCCTGGGCACACAGAAGACTGGGTGACCTGGAAGGCTAATCTTAAGCAATGGGGATACAAAGTGGAGTCCATGACATGTGAGTGCGGAGAAGAGCAAACCACAGACCACCTACTACAATGCAGCCTGAGCCCTGCAACATGCACAATGGAGGACCTTCTCGCAGCGAATCTAGTGGCACTCCAAGTGGCCAACTTCTGGTCAAAGAACATTTAGGATAATGCCAAGTTTTTAATTTTGTTTGTGTTTTAAAATACATTTTAACTGTACCCTCAATTTGCTTCTGACATCTATCTATCTATCTATCTATCTATTACATATAATAAAAGTCAGTGTTTGCGGGCGGTGGGCGGGTGGGCTGAGCAACGGGAGGAATATGTGCCAGTGTTTCGATTGGCTGCCACTCCGGGATTATTTGCATAAATGGCTCTGACTGGCCAGCCACCCAACATTCCAACTCTCCTAGGCAGCACAGAGAGGAAGGAAAGGGCCTGAGGCAGACAGAAATGGCTGGAGTTGAAGTTAGCCAGTTGACAGTTTTTTCTGTTGGAAATGGAATGTTCAGTACCTTCACCAACACTGCAGCCCCTATACATAGAGGGGAAATGAAAGGCCTCAGGCAGTGTCACACCACAGCCTGGTTCCGGCGAACCAAACCGCCGCCATGCCTTAAGCAGGAAGGCCAAAAGGATGGATAGCCAGGCTTTGCCGCTTTCCCCGACCGGGCCCCAGCGGCTCCAAGAGAAACGCCGCGCAGCCCTTTCCCATAGAGATAATCACACCTGGAGCAGAGACAGTCCAAGGCCTCCCTCTTCCACAGCTGTCCCAGTTAACGAGATGAAATTCCAGAAGTCTACAGATAGGGGAGAAGAGAAAGACTCCCTTTCGGTTCCCGTGGGAAGGCCCAGGAGAAGTCAGCGCATTGCGGAGTTAGGTAGAGACAAACTTATAAAGACCCCAGCGCGACTTCAGTTCTCATCTCGTGCCAACTTTTGATTCATCTTGCTAAGCTCCATTGGGGGGGACCAAGGAGGTCTGCCTAGCTGTGGAGTTCTTGGACCAAGCCAGGCTATTGGGCCTGTGGATTAGCCCTTGGGGCATCAAGAGACTTTATTTTACTATTCCTAGAGACATTGCCTTATAACTGCCAAGAGACTTGAATATCCGCAGAGGATTGACTTTTAGCAACACTATTTCATTGCTTTTCTCTTTTGCCTTTTCTATCCATTTATTCTCAATAAAGCATTTAACCGCAGAGACTGTGTCAGAGTGGGTTACTAAGGTCCAGTCAAGCTTAGGGTACAATAGGCAGTCAGCTACTGTGGCCCACAACAATGACGGATCAGGACCAAACTTGCCAAACAGGGGCCCAATGGCCCACTTCACAACCTGGTGTGGTTTAGGGCAGGCTGGGCCATGAATGATGGGATTTGCAGTACCTTCATTTCATTCACTTCCCAAACAACAATGTAGCCCCTATACATCACAGACCACGCCCAAAATTGACAGCAAGGCTTCCTTAAACTTGATTTTCCTGACTAGGCCCCC
Source organism: Anolis apletophallus (assembly GCA_030556195.1). NCBI lineage: Eukaryota > Metazoa > Chordata > Lepidosauria > Squamata > Anolidae > Anolis > Anolis apletophallus. Next base: position 68,120,939 of record JARBWK010000002.1, on the reverse strand, counting down.
AACAATGACAGAACAAGACCAAACTTGGCACACAGATCCCCCAAGGTGCACCCTACATCCTGGTGCAGTTTGAGGGAGGATGGACTATGGATGATGGGACTTGCAGTACTTTAATTCACTTCCTTAGAGCACTGTGGTCCACACCAATGATGAACTATGGCACACATTGCCTTCCTCAAATAACCGGGGCACCGCCGGGTCCCCAAGCTAGTGATAAATAAATATCAAAATTAAGACTTTATGGTATAACATACGGTATAGTAATAGGTCTATTTTAATAGTAACTCTCAAGGAACCAAAAACTAAATTTTATTTGGCATCTACCAATTCTTTTGTGTGCCAGTTAGCTGAGAGTCTACTCATCATGGGTACAGTAGGACCCCCTTATCCACAGGTTCAGTATGCACTCTCCAAAACATATTCTCTCCTTGAAGTGTTTGTGGACCTCTCTGGGCCCTTCAGTGCTTTTCTATGGTATGCCTCTAGCCCAGACATAGTCAAAACATAGTGTTAGCCATTATCCACTGTTTTAGATATGCATAGAGGGAGGGGTCCTGGATCTTATCTCCAGTGGACACGGGGGTTGTACTACATCTGTATGTTTGCTTCACTATGAATCTTCAGATCATCAAAAGCCCAGAAAATAACTTCAAAGAAATTGCCCACTATAACTACAAAGAAACATGAGCATTTTTGATATTGTTTGAGCAATAAGTAAGACAGATTTACTTATATTCTGTTTGATTGATAGAAATACATTTTACATGTAATTACTGGGTAGGGTTTCCTGCTGTTCTGAAATTTCTCTAAGGCATACATGACACAAATTAGATACCCTTAATACGGTCTAGTACTCTCTACTTCTATTTGTTTTATGGAAAACACATACACAAAAAAGGAAAGGGTATAGAATTCAGTGGAGGATACTTTTGGCTGAAAAAGAAAGAAAAGTAAGTTACAACTGCTATAATTGAAGCTCTCAGAGATGTGGGATAGAAAGGTGGGATAGAAAGGAAAAAATACATCTCTCATGACTACTCTTATTCTGTTAATATCTCTCTCACAACTTCCCTTATTCCATCAATAGATAACACAAAATGAAAACGAATACAAATTCTCTTCCATTTCTAGATTCATCTTAACTTTCCTTCCCACAACTCTTCACAGCTGTGTGTGTGTGTGTGTGTGTTGCATGCCTTCAAGGCACTTCCAACTTAAGCAGGGCCGTAGCCAGGATTTTGATTTGGGGGGAGGGGCTGAGCTTGATTTGGGGGGGGGGGGCTGAATCTGAGTGAGAGAGGGTCTACCCTAGCAAACCTTTTGTATTGTTTTCCCAATACCCCCATGTATATGGGATATTCTGAGCATGGTGATCAGATCATGATATAAATACACATAGCAGTTTAAATAATGTACCAGTAAGGCCTTATCGCGGACCACCCTGAGAATTTCGGGAAAGGGCTGAAGCCCCCAAGCCCCCCCCCCCCAGCTACATGCCTGAATTTAAGGTAATCCTAAAATGAACCTATCAGGGGATTTTCTTTGCTCGTTTTGCTTGGGAAGATTGCCTTTACCTTTCTCTGAGCCTGAGATAGTGTGACTTCTTTTGTATCTTCCATTTTGTTCGGGAACACGAAATGTAAAGTCCCTTTCCCGACAAAAACCTGCTCGACATGAAAACCTGCTTTCAACTGCAGCCGAAATTGCCTCGCCTTGGAAATGGAGTGTGTATGCGGAGGGGCAAGTGGACATGGGGGTAGTACTACATCTGTATGTTTGCTTTGGAAATGGAGTGTGTATGCGGAGGGGCAAGTAGACAGGCCTGGAAAGCACACATGCTTGCCAGTGCCTGAAGCTGAGTGCCTCTTACTCTAGAGTAGAAACAGCAGGTGCCAGGTAAGAAGAATGGAAGCACACACTGGCAAGAGGAGCCAGTGGGTGGGGAGCCGGTGGGTGAAGAGTTCCCCCAACCACCAATAATGGTCCAATTTTGGGGGCCACAAACTGAAAATGACCCTCCTGATTTCAGGAGACTCTGAAAAAATAGATCAGGGTCCCCAACAAAAGCTGAGACACGAAATAGGGCAAAGTTTATCTCAAAACCATGTCTAGTGGGTGGGTGTCAATCATGTTCTTGGAGGCATGCTCTGATGAATGCTGCACAAATGATACTGCCTGAAATGCAGATTGAAAGCTTGCCTATACAAAATAAGCAAGGAACTATTGTGTAAAGTGTTCTAGAAAGAGGTTGCATGGAGCTGAACATAACACATGTGTTCTGTGGCTGTAATTTCTTGGATGTGTGTGGGGGGGCAGGATGGGTACTTAGCTTCTAGAGACAAAAGCACTGGATTTCACTAGGACATATGTATCTCATCACATTTTTATTTTTGTCTCCAAGGGCTTGTCTACACTGATTTTTTTTGTTTGGGATTGCATTTTCTCAGTCTGCATTGACCCTGCAGTGCCCCTGTTAATGCCATATACATCATGTATTGTGGTGAGATCGTAATAACCAGCCCACTTTTCCCCATGCCAAACTCATCTTGCTGTTAGGAGACAAACTATATTTCCAATTCTTCACATTACTTTCAGTCACACAGGCATGGCTGTTCTGTTTCTTTCTCCCTGTCATACATGCAAATGCACATATTTTCCATTAAACCCAGGGGGAGGGATTGCTTACACTAACACACTGTCATGCAAGTATCTTTACAGCTGCATTTTCTTTAAGATTTTAAATTACATTCAATCATGGAAAGCTTCACTTCCTGGCAAGAATGATCACATCCCATCCCAACTAATTCCACTAATTATTAAATGCTTCCCCAATAACCAGATGCCCATTGAAAAAATCCAAATTTCCCAAGGTCAAAATTAGATGTTACATTTTAAGTCAATGCAAGTATTCCCACAACTTTAATGGCGAGCTAGTATCAGTGTTTAAGTTACTCTGTTTGCATAGAACTTTATGGTTCTAAGTGTAGAAATTTTAATTAAAAAATCAACCCCGAAAACTTGGCTTGACTATCAGCCTCATCACACCAGAGCAGTGTTTCCCAACCTTTTTTGAGCCGCGGCACACTTTTAACATTAAAAAAAAATCCGGGAGAACACCACCAACCAAAATGACACAAAATGACACTCTAACACAGTAAAGAACGGCTGGGGGATGGTGGCCTGCTGGGAGCAGCTGCTGGGAGTGCTGAAGCTGAGGGGGGGAGTCAGACCACACCATGCCCTGCCTCCTCCCCCCGGCTTCAGCTCTCCCACAGCTTCTCCAGTCTTGAGGGGGCTGTGCTAAGGCAGCAGTGGCAGAGCCAGCACAATGCTGGCTTGGCACTGTCCCTTCAACGCTGGAGAAACTGTGGGAGAGCTGAAGCTGGAGGAGGTGCCGGAGCCAGGCCGCACCATGTCCCACCCCTCCCCCCAGCTTCAGCTCTCCCACAGCTTCTCCAGCCTTGAGGGGGCAGTGCGAGTGAGGGGCGGGAGTCATGGCCCCCATCCCCGGCGCTGCTCTCTGCCATGACTCCTGCCCCTCGCCCGCTGAAGCCGTGGGGAGGAGGAGGAGCATGAGCGATGGATGGGCTTCAGTGGGCGGGGCTCCTCCTCCGTGCGGCTTCAGCGGGCGAGGGATGAGAGTCATGGCGGAAGTCATGGTGGATTGGAGGCTGGCTGGGGAAACGGCCGAAGGAGGTGGCGTCCTGGCCCCTTCTTCTTTTTCTTTGCCGCCGCCCGGCCCTTCCTCCCCCCCCCCCCGAGGAGCAGGAGTTCGGCAGGAGGAGGGGGAAGGAAGGGGGGCAAAGAGCTTTTCTCAAGGCACAGCAGGAGGTCCGTCATGGCACACTACTGTGCCACATCACAGCGGTTGGGAAACACTGCACTAGAGTATGGGTCCACTTTAAATCCAGTTTCTGTCCCTTGCAGAATTCTGGGGCTTGTAATTTGGGAAGGAACCTTTAAACTGCTCAGCCAGACAAGTCCTGTGCCTCACCAACTGTAGCAAAGAACAAATCCAAACTGTCTTATCCGCATGGTAAACTCAATGTTACTGTATATATTATTTATTAATCTGAAGAACAGATCCTCTCTTTTGATTTTGACCAATGTTAACCTAAAGTCTTCTCCCAAGTACTCTTTTATCCTACTAACAAATTATCTTTTCCAAGTATCCGCTACTACCAGTCATGATTTTGGGAGTGTTCTACCTAGAGAGGATAAAATAGCATCAAATCTGATCTTTGGCTACCAGAGAAGCTTTTATATATTTTTAATTCTCACTTGTTAGTAATATGTAATTCATAACACTTCTGATTCTATATTGCTCATAATTTTAAACCCTCTTAAAACTTATTTTAGTTAATTCCAAGACACTTTTGAAATGACATAATTGAAATTGAAATGACATAATTGACAGCACTTATTTTGGATTAATAAGTATAATCAAAATTATCTTTTGCTTTGTGAATATGATAATACATGAGGCATTGATATTTAGTGATAACAATAATACATAATGATCAAGATTAGTATTTCAGTGTCCCGAAAATAATCCTCGATAAGATAAAACTAATCTGTTTCACATAACTGAAATCAGGAAATAAATATTTTGGATTAATAAGTGCAATCAAAATTATCTTTTTCCCTCTCTTTTGCTTTGTGAATTTGATATTAATAATACATGAGGCATGGACATTTAGTGATAACACTAATACATGATGATCAAGATCAGTATTTTAGTGTTCTGGAAACAATGATCCTCAATAAGAGAAAACTAACCTGTTTTCTGACAGAAGTCATACATTTGGAAACACCTTCATTTTCAAAGAATAACTTTAAAAATAGTAAATCAATTATCTCAGAAATGAGATGGGGGGCACAGCCTCTCTACTATTTTACTGCTGCCTCAGAGGGTAGAACCAGGTCAAATGGTGATAAGTAACAGTAGGACAGATTTTGACTGAACATTAGAAGGAACTACTTGACAGTAAAGGTGAAACCAATTGCCTAGACCAGAGCTTCTTAAACTTTTTCAACTTGCGATTTATGAGACCCCAGGTAAATAAAATAGATATACAAATCAAACTTTAAAAAAAATAAGATGGTTAAATCCATGGATACAGAGGATTAATTGTACCACAGCAATAACGATTAGTGCATGCCTAAGTCCCAAATACATAAAAAACCAAACCCCTTAAATAAAAACTAGCGGTCCTGCTAGGGTTTGGTTCCAGGATCCACCGTGGATGCCAAAACCCATGGATGCTCAAATCCCATGATATAGAAGTGTGTAGTCAAATGATGTCCTTTTTATAAAATGGCCAACTCAAGTTTTGAGACAGCTAGCTAGCTGTGTGTGTGCATATATGTTTGAATGGTTGAATTTGTGGATACAGAGAGCTCATCCTATTACAAACCAAACCCTGCAAGTAAATTACAGTGCATTCCTTAAATAACAAAAAAAATTCTGATGTCCTTCAAGCAAGAGGGTGTGGTTGGGGAGAAGGAAGGGAAATAAATGCATGGAATGGCTGGCAGAATATTTCTCCTTCTCCACCATAACATACATCCTTCGGTGTTTCTCATCTCACTTCCTCCCCCTCTTTCTCCCACATCCACCCATGTGACTGCCTGCCTCTGTTGTGCCCTTTTACCTTCCCTTAGCATATTGGACTCAGCTTTTGGCTTTTTCTTTTCCTGCTCTGATAGCAGCAGCTGCTCATACTCAGCTCTTTGGGGGGCGGGGAGAGAGAAAGCCTTTTGTGACTCTGAGCTAAAGGGGCTCCATTTGGGGTCAGTATTCTGCCCTCATGCTATCTTAACTACTTGGAAGGTGAACTGGCTGTGCAGGGAACAGATTGGAGACTAGATGAATAAACAGAAATTCATTAACTGACAAGAATTTTAGACTTTCTCTCCTCCCGAGTCTCACTACAAAGTCTTTATGAGGAGAGTAAAGTCTTTGAGAGATAGACACAGTTCTGGCCGAACGGAGGCTCTTGAAATTTATTTCTTCTTATTGTCTCTTTCTTGTATGGTGTGCAACTCTCTCTAAGATGGCTTCAATATTTAACTCTGCCTGGAATAAATACAGATCTGGCTGGACTTGAATACCACTCCTACAGCTCCGACTGGATGGACTATTTTGTAAACCCTCTGGTAATCCTCTCTTTTCACCTTCTAGTTACAAAAGGCTGACTCTTCCAAGAACCAGAAGGGTCTTGCCTGAGGCTCCGCTCCTGAGGAGCCTCAGGAGCGGCTCCTGAGGAGCCTCCTGAAAAAAGACGACAAAGGCTTCAAATGCAAAGAGGTTATCTAGACTGACCCTCCCCCCCCTCTCCGAAACTGTACATAAAATATTAATCCTTCTAACTAAAAGGGCTTAACTAGGGATAAACAGTGAGGGTCTTCATGGGGCATGACAGTCAGAATCCACACTTCTAAAAGCTCCTTGAGAGGTTGTAGGGCCTTATTTTCTCATCTTCAAATAGAGGCTGAAAAAGAGAACTCATGGGAATGCTCGAGTTGGAGACCCTATAGTTAGCAGGTCCTTGAAGCCCCTTCCAACTCCATGATTTCATAAAATTATGTTTCCTTCCTACAGTCCATCTTATCATTTGGGCAAGGTAGAAAACTTAATAAGGTACTACAGGGAACAGGGAACATATGGGAAGCATTTGGGGTTATTTAGGTTTAACCCTGAACAAATGTTTGTAGGGTTGTATCCTATATATAAAAGTCCACCTTTTGAGTGAGCACATTCTCTTATTATACTCACATATTTCTCCAAACCAATGGCAAGTCTTTAGGAAAATGTGCATTAGATGTGTGTGTGTGTGTGTGTGTGTGTGTGTGTGTTGTTTGGAAAAGAAAATGACATGAAGAGCACTAAGAGCGCAGGAAAAGTGGATGTGCAAAGAAAACAGGCAATTGCTCCCTTGTGTTGGCATTACTCTTACTTTAATCATTGTCTCTTGAGGCATTTTTTTAAAAGGCTTTTTAATATTTCTGCAAACATGGTGCTTACAGTTTATTCTGTATTTCTTAATTGCATGCCATATTGTTTCACATTTATGTGTGAGCCTGGTTGGTAAATAATAAGACAAAGCATCTGTGCTTCAAAATGTTGACAGAGTCAAATTTATTTCAAAGAATAGCACTGTTCTGCTGATTGTAAACAACATGCAGTATTAAAAAGAAGAGTGCCAAAAGCCAGTAGTCAACCCACCATTCCCTTGGCATACATAAAATTAGAGGTGATGGGGATGTATAATTCTAGAGTTTGAATATCACCAGGCTTGCACTATTCACCTCTAAGAAGCAAGCATTATAGGGTCCAGATTTTTCTCTGTGGAATAATGTGGGAACAACATAAGACTTATGCTCTCAGTCTTGGACACAAAAAGTTTGGGAGTAATGTATTACAAGTAATGATGTTACCTTCATGATATTACTTTGACAGAAAATGAGGATAGAATGTTGCTCCTTTGAAAACATAATGCAACCACTAGCAAAATTGTTGCCTTTGAAGGGAAACAAGGATTATTCATTCATTGCTTGAGTCATTACTATCTTCCGAGATATAAAGGTCTGTGTAGTGGTTTTTAATGACAAGGTCTTGTATTTCTGTATTCCTTCCACTTCCAAAGTAAATCCAAGGCAAGTCAGAATGACACAATTCTAGCAACAATTCCTTAAGGTTACAGACTTGTGTATTTGTTTGTTTGTTTGTTTGTGTGTGTGTTTGTTTGAAGTAGCAAACAGAACCCTGTGCTGTTGAATGATTCAGAGCCATTATTTTACCATGCCAAAAAAAGAGAAAAGGAGGGAGAAAAAGAAAAAAGCAATAAGTCTTCCAGCCGTTTTGCATTCTTTTAAAAAATGGTAACAAGTAATGAAAAATGTTACCTTATCTTTTTTCAAAGTATATTATTATATTAGGAAATCAATTTGCTGTGTTTGCAAGTTTCTAATGAGCAACATGCAAAAAAAACTATTTAAAAGTATCAGCTCAATCTATATTCTCATCACTCTAACCAAACAATCTGTGCACCTCCCCCACCTTGATCCCCCAACATTTTTTACAGTGAAGACACCAAGTATTAAACTAGATATATGGAGACTGTGGAATTTCTGACAGTATCAAAAGTGAATGCAGAAACTTCTAAAACAGATGCCTGCTCCTGGCTAGAGACTAATGAAGCAGTCGTGGAGTAAGTAAGAAGGCAACATTTCTGTTTTCTGCCACACTGCAATATTTCAACATCATAATATTTCTCTCAATGGTGCTTCTACTTGAAATGTTTGCTGAGGTGCGGTGGCAGTTCAGAGAAAGCTGGAGTGTACATGGTGAGCCACTTTTGAGCTCCAGAATGGGATGGAAGAGCAATAGGAATTACACTTGCCAATGAAAAAGCTGAAAGTGGAGAACAGGTTTACTCCATGATATACAGAGATCATACGACTTCAGCCAAGTCATTCCCAATATTCCTGGAAAAGGGGGAGATTGGCCAATATTAAACTGTAATTTCTATTGGTACTCATGAATAATGAACATATTGCATGAGTATCTTGGGATAATAGGCTAGATGTCAAAGACAAGACACTAGTCCAGACCTGGGCAATTGCCGGCCTTTCAGGTGTTTTGGACTTCAAATCCCAGAAATCCTAACAGCTGGTAAACTGGCTAGGATTTCTGGGAGTTGAAGTCCAAAACACCTGGAGGGCCGGCAATTGCCCAGGTCTGTTCTAGTCCCTTGTACTTGGGACAAAAATTTCCTTGACATACATGGTGGTCTTGAAGGAGCAAACAACAAGTAAAAGCTAATGAAAAAGCACATGAATATGCCTTTCTCCCAATTTTGGGAGAAAATAAAGATTTGTTCAAAAATGGCTTATCTTTGCTTCTCTTTGAAGTCAGGAGTATATGACATAGTCTATGTCACCTAGCAGATTTTTTTTGCCCAAGCAAATATCAAACTGGTCTCCAGAGTCATTGTCCAATGTTCAAATCACTACATCTTATGACTCTCATCTTGCCTGACAAGATAAATTCAAAGGAAATAATAATAATAATAAAAACTGTATTTATATTCTACCCTACCTCCCCAAGGGCACTCAAAAGTAGGTCTAGTGAGTAAGTTGGTCCATAATGTTCTTTGTTGAATAAATGAAGCTCCTCTGAAAACGTCTTGTCATGACAATGCCATGGCAGTTTTGCTTCACAGTTTCTATAAAGTTAAGAATTGACTTGAAGGTTGCAATTATTATTGATTCATATTTTCTCCTTTTCCTCAACAGTAAGAACAGATACTAGGAGGGAGATGAAAAGAAAAAGAAGAAATAATTTGATATTATTTTCACAGATTCTGAGGAGGTTGGCATGAGTTTGCTTAACCGTTTTTTGCTTCCAGACAATCTGATCTTGTGAAATCAGTTTCAGGGGTGAAGTTTTCCTCCTGCTTGGGGATGGGATGAAGAAAGGAAAGCCTCTTCCAGGGATAGCAAAACATAAAGAGGACTTTGGTACTATTCTGTATACCAGGAAGGTTAATGAAGCCCCAGAGTAAAAGCTAAATGTTACATATTAATTCAAAACCTTTTAAAGCTTTTTGCTTCAAATTCCTAGTTTTACCATCACTGCCTAATATAAAAAAATTGCTTGGAGAGAGAATCAAAAGACAATTGGACAAAGTAGATAAAAATGGAGAAAAAAAAGGATTTTTAAAGTCAAAAATTTTCTTCTTTAAAATGCATCAAACTGGGCTCACAAATGTATCTCTATATATTTTATAGCTACTAAAAATATGAGGAAAAAATACTAAGAGACTAACCTTTTTGAGCCTTAAAATAAGATCATTTAAATTGTATTCATAAACTACATTTCCTCTTCGAAAATAACTATTAATGAATCATACATGTATAAATAGCCAATGATTAAAAAAGAATCTCACAGAAGCATTGTGTACGTAGGTGTTGGTTGGTAGCATCTGTAGTTTTATAAATGGTTAGCTTCATTGAGAGAAGAATGTAGAAAGGTTACGTTGGAATGCATGGAAAACTGAAGGAGAATTAAGATCCTTCTAGTAGGGCACTAATCTTTGCATTTTGCCATATTTCACCCAAAAAATCATGTGTCTACTTTTCAATTTATCCTTTAAATTATTAGGTTCAATATTTTATATATTGTATACTGTATAATAAAAAAACTGTGAGATTATAACTAAGAATGTGGTAAGATTGTTGTGAAAATTAGAACTAAAGGAATCTATGCAACCCAGTATAAAAAGATACATATAAGTTATTTTGAATAGTGTTCTGGTCCATATATCTATTACATTACTTATACCTCCTCGCGCTGTCTGGGGCCTGACCTAGCAGCGTGGGGTTCCACAGGTATTTACCTGATATATACATATATAGTATCCAGCCAACCACTTCCGCACGGATTGTGTGTTGATTCTAGATTTGCTAATATTGGCTTCATTAGTGTGACGATCTCGGTCACCAAAATTGACTAATTGACACTCCCGGTAGACTGCCACCAACCTAATGGGTCATTAGGATTTACTTTACTATTAAACTCAAATTAAACGAAGTGTCTGTAGCGTTTGGCCTTACAACAACCCACCACCAAGAATGTAAACTGAGGAGACCGAAAGATGACTGAGGCTTCTTTTAAAGTTAAAAATAAAAGTATTTATTAACTACAAACGAGGCTATTAAATAGGCACAGATCGTATTGGTTCAACTCAGAGGCAACTAGCATACGGTTACAGCAATGATAAACTTGGATAGCATGATGGTTGCAAGATAATATATATGTGCTAGAGCGTAGAGGTTTCAGACTATAAAAGGCTATTATTACTTCTTGAGATGTTACGTTCAGTTCCACAAACAGTACTGAGACTTGTCTCCCAACTCCCACCTGATAGCTCCACTAGATGGTTGTTGTACTAAACTTCTGGAACATCTAATCACCTAGATCGTTCCCTGAGTCTGGCTACTACTGGGTTACTCGTAACCCACACAGTCTAAGAGTCCACTACCTGTCACTCTATCTCCAGAGATGACCAGGTAACCCATCTGCCTATCACAAGAACAGTTCTAAATGGCACTCTTCCAACAAGCGTTCCCACTAGAATGACTACTGGCCCTAAGGGCGGTCAGAACTGAGTCATGACTCCCACTAGTCCAGCCTATTCCTACGTGGTGAATTGCTTAGGACAGACTGTCAGTCTCTGTTGCCAAGGCTCTGGTGATACTCCCCCAGAAACCTTGCTCAAGACTGCCTCAGGCATAGATGCTGAATCTACAGACTGACTCTAAACAGCAGAGGCTGGAGATGTGCGTCTGCACAGCCTCGCTCTAAACTCCAAACTCCAGACTGAAACTTTCTCTGACAGGACTTCTACTCTGCCAGCTCCAACTCCTCCCCTTCTACTCTAGCCAATCACAGCCTCTACACTGTAGCTAGGCACAAGCCTGCAAGGCCACGCCCCTTTGCTCTGGCTTCCCTTCCCTTAATGGTTGCTGGCTGCAGCCACCTCTCCAAGATGGATGCCAGCACAACCAAAACAGGATTTCTAAACTCCTTCTAAGCAGGCCTCGGCCCTGCTTAAGGCAGGTGAGTCCTTACAATTAGCGTTTACGTGCAATTACTTATACCTTGCCTTTTCCTCACAACTGGGATGCAGGGCCTCTTACAAGATAAATCAATTAAAAATGGCATGTAGCTCAGAACATCCAAAATATGGTTAAAACAGTATTGAACTGTCTATACAATTAAAATAATTTAAAAATGAATTTAAACGTATAAGGAATGTAGTGTGCTCAAGAAAAAAATCTTTGCATGTAAAATGATCAGTTCCCCACAGCCTTTTGGAATAAACAAGTTTTACCTGTCAGCAAAAGGACAGGAAGGAGAGTATCAGCCTCTCTAGGAAGGGAATTCCAAAAGCCATGGGAAGGCCACCGCCTTTGTGGAGATGATTAGATTGTGTGAAGTACATGCCCTGGCGATCCTACACCTTGGGGAGGCTCATATAGGTAGATGTGGTCCTTCACAAAGCCTTGGCCCTCACCCTTTAGGGCTGTATCAGTCATAATTAGGACTCTGAATTGGTCTCAGAACCACACTGGCAGCTAGTTGATCTCTTGTAACAAGGAGTTGTAGTGTCTGTTTTAAATATTTATGATGCTGGGGCATGAGGTCTGTTTAGCCGGCCTGTTTCCATGTAGGGCAAAACTGTGTTTGAAAACATGGACACGCAAGTAATTCTGCAGATAGTGAGGGTATAAACTACAGTCATTCCTCCACATTTGTGATTTTGAGGATTTGATTATTTATGGAATTGATTAAAATGTTATCTCTAGGTCAGGGGTGGGCAATTACCGACCCTCCAGGTGTTTTGGACTTCAACTCCCAAAAATCCTAACAGCTGGTAAACTGGCTGGGATTTCTGGGAGTTGAAGTCCAAAACCCCTGGAAGGCCGGTAATTGCCCACCCCTTCTCTAGGTCCTCCAGGATGAACTTTCTCCAGTCATTATGGAAAACCTAGAAACTTCTATAGAGAACATCTCAGATATATCTAGGTCCTCCAATGCAATTCTTTGACCAGCTTCCAGTTGAAGTTGGCCACAAATTCCATGAGAGATAGCAATTTTTAAATTACAATTTTTCACTTTCATGGGAGCCCTGTGATCCTAACACCAGCAAGTGTAGAGGGATACCTGTATTTCCATCCAGTCTCTGAAGATATCATTGTTAAATCAAAGGCTGAGTTGAGAATGTATCAGTCGTTTCCCCCCACCCCCACACCCAAATTCGTTAAGAAGCACCAGGCAAATAAACTAGTGGGTTCTGCTCAAGTTCAAATGGGAATGCTCCAAGGGTAAATGGATTTTTATCTCCCGTCCCCATTCATTCCAACACCCAGTAGATGAAACACATAAAACAGTAGTCAAATGTCCTCAACATGACTGGCAAAACTGAAACATGCATGCCGAGAGGGATCCTGTTTAATCCAGCTATCCATCCTTCCCAGAGGAGAAAAACACAACCAGGTAGCAGCAACAGGTGAAGGTATGAACTCTAGTATACGGATAAAAATGCTCACAAAAACAATGGTTTAAATCAACAGATTATTTTCCTCACTCTGCAGTTTGCAAGGAAGTTGAAAAACATGTGAAGACCAACTACATTTGGGGAGACATCCAAACTAATGTACGCATACAGGACCACTGGTATGAAGAACCTGTGATTAAAAAATTACACAAATCCTAATACTGATATGGACAACTTGGGGGGAAAATTTAACCTCTGTGCCACTGAGCACAAGAAGCCTTACACTTCACTCCTTGGCCTAGGAACCCCACAATCATTTCTCTGCCAATGCTCCCAGATGGTGAGAGGAGTTTAAGAGCCAGATAATGTATTTTTCAGTTTTCACATGAAAAATCTGCACAGAAAGATATCAATTAGGAGGTATTTTACAGGGAAAATATATGAAGAAAGTGCATACTTTTGATAAGAAGACCCCAACCTCCTTTGAAAATTAAATTGATGAAGAAACAGATAGGGAAGAGTCCGCTTCAAAACATTTGAAAGCTGTAGAACTTGGTTGTGATTTATTATCCTGACTAAAGATTGAGGAAATAGAAGATAAAGTAATAAGTGTCATTTTCCAAAGTACAGTGCTAATTTTCTTACTTTATAATATTTTATTTTTTAAAAAACTGCCCTGAAAGGATTGATATAATTTTAGTAATAAATAAACAATTATACTGCTAAGTTTACAACCATAAGAAATACATTATAGCGCTTAACCAAATAAGCTGATTAATAACCTTATTAATATACTTTTGAGTCTGATAAAATCAAAAATTATTTTGTTTAGCATTGTTTTGAACATTCAGTGCAGCAATTCAGGAAGGAATTCTGCCTGAACAGAAGCAGCTGCCTGGCAGGATTTTAACCTTTAACCATAAGGAAGATTATGTACATGCAGTTACATTCCATTTGATTGAGACATCTGTCTGCTACAAGAAAGGGGGAAAACTTTAAACAAAGCCCAAAGCAGTCAATATTCTGATTTATTGATTAAAAATTGATGAATGCAATTTATTTTTTCCTTATGCATTTCTTCATTCCTTATTTATGTTAGAAGATTATGCATTGGAAGGATTGGCTTTCTAAACTAGATGATAATCCTAAGACTTATACATTTGTAAGTCAGATGAAACATCTGTGTAAGAAACTAGAAATGCATCAGTTTATTTTGTTATATAAAAATTTTGATACATTCCAAGAAAACAAGAACAGACAGTAATCTGCCAAAAAGGAAATAAAAATAATTGTGCAGAGTTAAGGATGGTCTCTAAACTTGAATGAGACTCAGATAACCATAACAAATGAGAGCACCATGCATCTCAAGATGGTACATTATTAAACATTTTTTAAAAGTGTTGCAGAAACAACCTGTCATGAAATGAGAAAATGGAAAGATTGCTAAATATATTTGCTAATGTGCAGGGGTCTGCAGGAACACAGGGCAAAAGAAAATGCGAACCCTGCAATCTCGTCCCTCAGCCCCATTATCTTACTAAGCAGTACACTGACACTCAGCATTGAATATTATTGTGCAATTCATGCTGACTCCAGGAGCACTGTGGGCAGCTCCACCTTGAGCTCTTATCCTGCGGTTGTTCCACCATGGTGTATGTCAGATCACCCCCATGACAATTTACACAGCTGCCACTACCACAAACTGTCACATTGCCACCTTTACCAGATCCTCCCATTCTCCATGTAGTGGCACTCTCCTGGTGGGACATGGATCCTGACAGTTCGTCATCGCCTTCAGTGGTGCCAGAAAGGGGAGGGAGGGGGGCAAGGAGGAATTTCCCCCTCCTCTCTTCACTCCTTCCTTCAATCACCCTATCGCCCCGGATGATGTCACTGCAGGTTATGACTCACTAGCGGGACACATCCCATGCTCTGAGAAAGCTGTAACAAGGCTTATTGCCAGGGGGAGAGAATAGTAAGTGCCATCCCATCTCACTTTATCACTCAGGGAAATTGGAAAGTTGTGTAAAGAGTTGCAGCTGATTCTGGTTTGAAACCAACCCACAATTTTGTGTAACGTGAGTCAAGGCTATGTTGAAATGACCTTGCCCCAAGTTGCCGCAGATCAGTTCTGTGGCCATAACGAAACTGATTCAGGCAGTCTGTCTTCTAAGAGTGCATCTACACATGCAAATTAATACAATTTCACACTTCAACAGCTGTGGAATCTTAATGCTGTGAAATCATGAAAGTTGTAGTTTTATAAGATCCTACCAAAGAGTGCTGCGGACTCACCAAACTATTTTGTAGGCCAAAATATGTGGGGACCCACAGGTTGAGAACCATTGGCATAAGGGATCATATTTTGTCAGAAGTGGATAAATAAAACCGAAGTTCACTGGATGTACTGTACTGTTTTAATTTACACTGTTAAGAAAAAAGCAGAGATCAATAAAATAAATTATAAAATAAAATTGGCCCTGGCGGCAGGGAGATTTACTCCATTTGTTCTTATTTCTTTCTCTTAGCGGCGCATTTTTCAACAAAAAGGACCCCAGTGCTATCAGTGGACTTTCCAGAACAAGGAAGAAAAGAAGAATTGGAAGAGTGAAGTGGGAGAGCGGAGTAGAGAGGAAGAGGTAGCAGTCAGGGGCCTGGAAATTTGAAGAGTCCAAGTGTTGCAGGGAAGCTAATGGAAACTATTGCTGAGGGGCGTGAGGAGAGGCAATTTCAAGTACATTCAGAACTCACACTGAGAGAAACATTTTCTTGAGTGCTCTTTAATATCCATCATAATTGTCAACCCCCTTTGAACTCAGCCCAGAGGGCTTGTCCATTATTAGAAGAAAAGTTGAGCTCTTATAAGAATATCCAAAAATAAGCCATACAATAATAAAAGTTATGTGTCTAGATCTATTTTAGATCCTCACAAATATTAAGTGAAATGATTTATTCTATTTCTTTGAATAGGAGATAACCATGCTCGATCATAAAATAATCTTTTGGACATCAGAGAACATCTTAAAACCTAAAAGGTTTTATCTGGCCTATACCTTTGTGAACTTTGCTTTGAAGTTCACTTTGAAAGAAAGATGGCATTATAAATTCAATAAATAAATAAAAATTAGCAAACTTCATCTGATGAAGTGGGCCATTTTCCATGAACAAATATAGCAAATAGAAGCTGTTGGGCTTTAAAATGCCACCAGAATCACTGTTATCTTTACTTCAACTGATCATCACAAAATTGGCAGTGGTTCCCAACTTATGGTCCATGGACCACCAGTGGTTCCCAAAACTAAAATATGGTCTGTGGCCTCACCATTACTACACCGTTGCAATGAGAGCGACTGGTCTCACAAAACCCTCTTATACTGCCAAGGAAATGGGGATGTTGGGAGGAGAGGCGCTGACTACCTACAAAGGCATGACAACAAGCCTCTTGACTGCTGCTTCTCCTCCCCCTCCCTCCCCCTCCCTCCCCGAGTGAAGCCATTCCATGTAGCTGATTCAAAAAATTGCATTGGATAAACCACATCTGCTTGAGATTATTAAATATGGTTGGCTATGAGTGAGCAGATGGCGACTACTAGATGGCATATGTTCTGTATCAGATACTAGCGCTGATGTGGTCTATCCAATGCAATTTTCTGAATCAGCACTCCAAAAATATTCGTAACCCTTTTGGTGCTAATGTTGGAGAATGGTTCCTGGTCAAAGTAGTCCCTGGACAAAAAAAGGTTGGGAACCACTGCCATAGAGCAAAGAATGAGGTTGCTGCTATTCAAGTAATAAATGTTTGGCTACAGCAACAAGTGAATGCAACCCTATACATTTCTCTCAAGGTATTATATCCACAGAACTTAGTGGAAGTTAATTATAAAGGAGAATCAGTGTGGTATAGTGGTTGGAATACAATTCTGGAAATTAGGATTCAAAAACCTTCTCAATAACAGAAACCCACTAGTGAACTTGGGCAAGTCATGCTCTCTCTCTCAGCAAAAGAAAATATAAACCTCAATTAAGCAGTTATTGTCAAGGAAACCCTGCCTTAGGATCATTAAAGACTATAAAAATCTTGAATACAGGCAGCCTTATCCTATATGCACAAAAGACTACAGCCTAAGAACTGATCTAAACATGCAATCATACCAAAACTACTGTTTTTCTGCAAGTTTTCAGTGATTCTGCTAGAAATATTTTTTTAAAGAAATGCCCAGATATTTTGTATTAATTACAGATCAGAGCTGCCTCAGAGTGCAGTAGAGTCTCCTTCTTCTTTGGGGTTTTTTGAATAAAGGCTGGATGGCCATCTGTCCAGATCATGCATTTCTGTATTATAGAGATTTGGACTGGATGGCCTTGGTGTCTTGAGCAACCAGTTTTTGAAGATGCAGAAAACTAATCTCAAGTTACTGACCCAGACGCTACACTTTAGAGAATCACTGATGACTTTTGGATAAAGGACTTCTGTAATTCCTGAGCTTCTCTGATAAAGTTTGTGGAAACCTTCCCAACCAGAATATACTAAACTTTAGACAGACTTCTACTTCATATAATGCTGTTAGCCCTTTATCTCCAATTCTAATTACAAACACAGTCTGGAGGATAAGCCCTAAAATTGGAATTGTGATTGATATTCTTCCATGATATTCATTTCCCCCCCCAAAAAATCTCTCATCTAATGTATATTTTAACATTAAAACAGGAATGCACAAAATCATTCCAGTTTGTATTAACATGAAATAAAAGCCTGGTTTTTAGTACTGAGCAGTTCAATGAATATGTCAACAAAATAGTTAAATGAGATGTTTTGAGGAAATCAGTAGGAGTGTAGCTCTGAACAATATGTGAAATTTAACTAGAACTGACTTGTTGAGATGCTATTATATCATAAATGGCTTTCAAAACAGCAATTTTACATTACTATAAAAAATTTAATCACCTGCTCTAATTCAACCTAACATCAGGTGGCATAATGTATCACTAAAAGCCTCAGGCCTTCAGTGTCACCACTGTATAAGTATGCAACATAGAGGGAAATGAAAACAAATTCTGGCATGTGAAGATGGCTAACCTCAGGAAAGTGAAGGCAAGGTGAGACAGCAGCATCTTCCATGCATATTATTATATGTCAATCAATCAGTTTTATCCCATTATACTATAAATCTATCAGAAGCTATCTTTCTGGCATTCCTTTTAATAAAAAGAACATCCACTTCTTCTTCAACATACAGATGCATATAGGCTTGTCTTGCTAAAACTATCAGATCTAAATAGCATTTCAGAAAGAATTGAGGCAGGGCGTAAAATTACTGCAGCAAAAAATACACAATACTTTACCTTTATTTTTTCTTCAGTGTCAATCATTTTAGTTCACCTTCCATTTCAATCCTTCATGTGAAAAGGTTCATCAAAACTGCAGCATTTATATAACGGAACAGTTTGTCTAAGGCTTCTATGACTCGAGTTTAAAAAGTGAAGAAGTCATGACAGAAACATTACCACACCACTTTCCCAAAAGACATATGATGGGTTGGATCCAGGACTTAATTCTGGCAAAAGGATCATCCTCCAGCACATTTTCACTTAGGATGCTCCCACAGGTGGAGGAAGTTTTTACTAAAGTATCCCCTCCCTACTGGCCTAGATTTTTCTGTGGAAACAAGAACCTGCAAGGGGTGGGAGAATCAGTAACTATAGTGTCCAAAATGCAGTGTATCTGAACAAGCAGATAGGAAACATTTATTTTAAAATAAATCTTAAATAACTATATAATAGCCTGTAACATTTTAAAGTCTTTCCTTATCTTCTAGTCTATTTTGCTCGCAATTATTACCAGGTGCTGTAGGAATGGAGTGGGCTTGCGTATAATAATAAATGCTCCTTGTATTATTTAGGTGCTTACATTTTTTACGTTCATATACCCTCTTACTCCCAGTACAGACTCATAAGTTAAAACCAAATACAGTTAAGGAATGGATAATACGAATGTCACAAGACTATGAAATAAATAGCCACACTAAAAGCATTAATTTAAAACAGTCAAACTAACCTGAATAATTAAAAAAAGGAATTATTTAGAAGTGAAATACGTTGAAGTTAACTGTGACATAACTTAACACAAGGCAGGTTCTTCGGCTTAGAAATGGAGATGAACACCACCCCTCAGAGCTGGAAAAGGAAGCCTTTACCTTTATCTGTGTTATCTCTGTCATGTTGTTTCTAGGCACTGAATGTTTGCCTTTGTGTTTGTGTATGCAGGAATCCGTTCTGAGTCCCCTCAGGGAGATAGGACGGAATAAAAATAAAGTATTATTATTATAAAATGCTATATACCAAGGCCCAAGTTATTTTTTTCCATGTCAGAATCGACTTGAGAAACTGCAAGTTGCTTCTGGTGTGAGAAAATTGGTCATCTGCAAAGATGTTGTCCAGGGGATGCCTGGATGATTGATGTTTTCTCTTATGTCCCCACATGAGAAGCTAGAGCTCGACAGACGAGAACTTACGTAGTTCCCCAGATTCGAACCACCAACCTGCTGTCGACCAATCCTGCCAGCACAAGGGTTTAACCTATTGCACTACTGGGGGTTTCACCCAAAGTAATAATAAATAGGTTAATTGAACCTACCCTTCAAAACAACTATTACTCTAGACTGGCCATCGATTTTGCAACTAAGCCCAATCGTCCAAGGCCCTCAGCACGATATATATGTTTCGACCCTCTCAAATTTTAACCCTGCAAGTTAGGTTTGGCTGAAAAATAATATTCTGCTGAGGTCATGGATTTGAAAAGAACATAATCGCTATCTAGTCCAATGTACTGCCATGTAGGCATAAATAGCGGAAGTGCTCTGGACAAATAACCACTCAACCTTGGTTTTAAGATCTCAAATGAAGGAAAGTCTACTACTTTTTGCACCAGTCCATTCCATTCTGTTGCCGAAGGCTTTGTGCCATGCTGTACTGGAACATGGCCATGCAGCCCGAAAAACTCACAGCAACCCAGTCCATTCCATTAATTGAATACATTTTTGTGGCTCCAATAGCAAAAGTCCCAGCCCCACTCACAATGTGAAGAAAAATGTCCATGAACATTGACTAGCACCCTGGGATGAAGAAAGTATTTTTAAAGTTATTACAAATCACTTGTGAAATTGAGAAATTATTACTTAATCTATATAGTTAATCATTAAATAGCAGATGGAGCAAAACAACAGCATATATTATGGATAAATACCAGGCTGAACAATCCTGCAGGAACTTAATATTTATTTTATTTTATTTATACCCCATTTTTATCTCTAAAAAAGAGACTCAGCGTAGCTCACAATAAAACCAAGTACAATACAATTAAAACCTAATAAGGGAGTTCCAGAGTCAAGGGGCAGCCACCGAGAGAGCAGGTCTACTCTCCCATTCCCACTGATTGAGCTTGTGATGAAGATGGAACTGAAACAAGGGCTTCTCCTTGGGATCTCAGGGCCAGACAGGTTCATACAGGGAGATCCAATCCTACAAATAGCCTTATAGGGTTTTAAAGGTCATAACCAGCACTTTGAATTGTGTCTGAAAACAAACTGACAGTCAGTAGAGCTGCTGCAATGGAAATTGTACTATTTAGAGTAAACTCAAATTCTGAAGGCGTGTGTTGGAAAAGGTGATACTCCAGTAATGCTGAGCAATGACCACAGGAGACACTTAGTGTAAGAAAGTCTGTTAATAAGCTGAGATTGCACTATATCTATGATGCATTTTCTGAAAGTAAAATCAGAAGCACAGAGACTACAGGGAGACTAAATCCAAAACACTTCTGGTCCCAAGCATTTCAGATAAAAGGATGCTCACCTTGTATTATAAATGGCCTTCAGATATATTTACAAATTTAATCAGCATCTTATACAAATTCTGTATGAATGACATTTATCTAAAATTCCACAAAAATTTAAAAATTGAGCCATCTTAAACAGAGAACAACTTTTACATGCATGAATATGTGTGAGAGATCACCTAAATCAAGTCGCCTGTTGATTTATGGCGAACTAATGAATTTCATAGGGTTTTCTCAAACAAGGAAAACTCAAAACCTGACCCAAAATGGAATCCCCTTAGCTCAATTTTGAGTCCCAAAAATTTGGCAACAGAATGTCATCTAGTGGCTGTTTCAGATATTTCAGATATTTACACAAATCTGTTGCGAAGAGTTTCTGCAGTGGACTTTGCAGAAAATGCTTCAGCAATACTGCATAAAAAGGAAAACAGCCTGTTTAGCAAGCCTTGCAAATGCTGATTTAATATCAGTAAATGTTTGATTTTTATACTTACATATTTTATATACCTATACATCTGGGATTTTCAGGGGCAAACTGCTTATGAGTGGAAAACGTTTAAGAAGCCCTCACCTAGAGCAACTGGTATTCATTTGTGGTCTTCCATCCAAGCACTATCCAAAGCTGATCCTACTTAGCTTTACAAGATAAGATAGGATCTGGTGCATTTAGAGTATTACACACGCAGAACTACTTTTAGATAGTGGATAAAGTCAGCCTTGGAACAGCTGAAATTTCTCAGCTCCTATTGAGGGGGTGGGGAAAACTCAGAACAATGTTTGCTTCAGTGGTGATGCAATCTGATGGGTGCATTGTGTAACGTCAGATAATATCACATGATGTGTCCTAGTCTAACCCAGCTTTAAAACAAAAAAATTGAGCTTAGAAAATGCCTATTTCAGAATATGAGTGGTGTTCCCAAAAATCCTGACCCTCATTCCATCCCCAATATTTAAAATGCAAGTCTCTATGCTGAAATTAATTAGTAATTCTATCAATTAGTAAAGTAGGGACCAACTCAGTTATCTTTCATCTGTTTCTAACAACACTGTGACTCAAACAGAATATAATTCCTTCTTGAGTTGCATGCAGAAGAAAAGCTCAAAAATGTTTTAAATATGAAAAACATCACTCAGATTGGCAATCGGTTTAAATCTGAAGTCAAAGGCATCTAATTATTTCCCCCAAACTAGTCTTGCATACAAAATAAAACAATCAAGTGGAGCAGGAATTTAGCCAGCCTATAACCACAACCAAATATTTTTATTTCTTTTTTTCTATTTACACCTCCTTCAAGAAATTGCTCATTGTATTTTGTCACTAAGTATGAATGAATAATATCTACTTCTTTGCTTTGTTTTCATGAACACCTTTAACTTGTAAAGATAAAACAAGTTTGGATACTCATGAGGTTTTAAGATGTTTCATTAAAAAATTGCCATGATGGCTCCTGACAACAAAAGAGAAATTCTAAAAAAAATACTACACAAAAAACACTAATCAGCACATTGCATTAAAAACAAAATATGACACAATTGTAGATTTTTCATTACAAAACATAAGCTAGAATAGAAAATGTTCCACAAATGAAATCCTAATAACCCATACTTTAAGGTATTCCACAGAACATATATTTCAAGTATTTTGGGGCAGCGGGCTGCAAGAACTAAGAGCTGCAATAAATGAAACTGTGGGATGTCTAAGTCAGCTCTGTATTTCCAAGAGTAGAAGCATATAAGCTGATATAAAGGACACCAGTCTGGTTCAAACTGAACCAGAAGACTAGGATCTTTTCACACTACCCAATTATAGTGCTATGATTCCACTTTAACTGCCATGGCCACAACCTATGGCCTGGGTTTTGTAGTCTACCAAAGCATTCTCTGGCTGAGAATTTTAAATGCCCTTTTACAGAATGCAAATCTTCAGCTCTGATAGGCTGGAATCAGTCCCCATGGCAAATCAGCAGGGCAATCCTGGTACCCCTTGCTTCAGCTTTTGCACAGCAACACTTCCCCATCCCACATGGAGGAGCATCACCACATGGCTTCCTCCCACATTGGCCCTTCTGTTTTGGATGGAATACAAGAAGCCTCCTGTGTTACGAGGGAAGCTTCCTGCCTCCATGGAGTGTCACTGAAAGTTACTGTATGTCATGTGATGGGCAGCGTGGGACTCCAAGGAGGAAGCTTCCTGACAGCATCCTAGGACGCTGGATGAGGTGGAATGTGTGCCATGCGAAAATATACCTCAGTCATAAAACCTATTTGGTGACTTTGGAACAGTCACTTGCTGTCAGCCTTATACACATATAACAACAAATTACAGGAAGGAAAGGAACCTTTAGTAGAGGTATAGCATCTATGCAGCATATTTATAAATTGCCTTTCAGCAAAGTGGGGAACTATTATTTCAAAAGCATGGCTGAGACTCATGTGGCTTTCAGATGCTGTGTGCTGGGAACTCCCTGTAGCCCTAGTCAACACAACCTATGATGAGTCACCCTGGAAATGCAGTCCAAGAATATCTGGAGAAAACATAATTTTCAACCCTGTTCAAAATTGGTAGAAAATAATGCACATAATCATTCGAACCAAGATATATACTGTAGATATATTATCTCAGTTACCAAAGCATTTTTTCTCTGTTTAACATAGCCCCTCAATGGCTTCCTTGAAAGCGGTATTTCAGATAGAAGTTATCAATCCGTGGTAAGACTCGTTGTGCCTCTGACCTGCGTCCTATCCCGAAGTACACTGATGACAGGTCTCCAATCTCCCCCCCCCCCCTACCTCTCTGGTGCTAGTAAATGCACGCTCAGCCAGGAATAAGACTGCAACTATCAGGGATTTCATTGAAGACCATCCAACTGATCTCTGTTGCATTACTGAGACCTGTCTGCAAGATAGCGATGACATCTGCCTACAAGAACTCGTGCCCACTGACTATGTTGTTACTCACCAGAATAGGAATGGGAGGCGGGGAGGGGGCGTGGCGATCCTCGCCCGTGACCTGTTGCATCTTAGAGCGGTCCCTGCTTTGGAGACGGACGGGATTGAAAGTGTCGGCCTGATGTGGGGTGCCCCGGAGAGTGTAGCCTTCCTGCTGGTGTACCGTGCACCTAGCGCACCGGCAAAGAGTCTATCCCTGTGGCGGAGTGGGCATTGAGATTCCCTAGACTTGTTGTGCTGGGGGACTTCAATGTCCACGCCGACACAGCCTCCTCTCCATCGGCAGCAGGGGGCCTAGTGTCGACCATGGCGGCTCTAGGCCTCTCCCTTTCCAAGTCTGGCCCCACACATCGGGCCGGTCACACTCTCGACCTGATCTTCTCTGCGGGTGTCCAAGTGTCCGTCACCTCCGTAATAGAGGTGCCATGGTCGGACCACTGTGCACTAAGAGTCCGGGTTGAACAACCGTGCCCCCCCCCGGCAAGGGTGCCGAACCAATTTGGGTTCGCCCGAAGGGACTTATGGAACCAACCAGGTTCCTGAATGCCCTGAGGGATTTGGAGCCTGTCAGCGACTCGCTCGATGAGCTAGTTACCACCTGGAACTGTAGGTTATCTTCCGCTCTCGACGAGATCGCCCCTAAACGCCCTCTCAAATCCCGCAAGCGCTGCTCCCCATGGTTTAGTGATGATCTTAGATCCATGAATTGGGAAAAGAGACGGCTAGAGCGCATGTGGAAGAAGCTCCGTGATGAACCATCAGAATCAGCTTATGAGCTCTTTAGAAAGGTTTATGAGCATGCTGTCAAGGAGGTGAAAAATTCTTACTATGCCTCCCTGATAGCATCTGCAGATTCACGCCCGGCCCAATTGTTTCGAATAATTCGGCAGCTGACGACAGTCCCTACCGTCCCAAACAATGCTGATCAGACCCTTTCTGCCGAGGGTTTTCAGAATCATTTCACAGACAAGATTGTGATGCTCCGCCGGGACCTTCCTACCATGGTTGATACAGTACAGGAGCTGGAGACTCCGTGGCCCTCCGCCGGATCCACCTTCGACCGGTTTCGGCCACTGGACGTAGGGGATGTTGACAGGACTGTCACAGCTCTTTGACCTACCACCTGCTCCCTCGACCCATGCCCCTCCTCGCTGATTTGAGCTTGCGAGGAGGGGTTACAAGGCCCTCTGTTGAAGATAGTCAACTACTCCCTTGAGCAAGGAGCCTTTCCAGAGGAGTTAAAAGAGGCGGTGGTTAGTCCATTGCTGAAGAAGCCCGGGTTAGATCCCGCGGCTCCCTCCAATTACGGCCCAGTGTCCAACCTTCCGTACCTGGGCAAGGTAATTGAGAGGGCAGCAATGGACCAGCTGCAGACATTCCTGGATAACGCAACCTGGCTAGACCCCTTCCAGTCCAGCTTCCGTTCGGGCCATGGGACGGAAACCGTCCTGGTCTCCATCACAGACCTACTCCGCTGCCACTTGGACTGAGGCGGATCGGCGCTGCTAGTGTTATTGGACCTCACGGCAGCGTTTGATACTGTTGATTACCAACTTTTGACACATTGCCTGGCGGTGGTGGGGGTGAGGGGGACAGCCCTCAACTGGCTGTCCTCCTTCCTCCAAAACCGCCAGCAGCGAGTGAAGTGGGGAGGGGTGGTCTCCGGGGGCTCCCCCTTACACTATGGAGTCCCTCAGGGGGCCATTCTCTCCCCGCTGTATTTAACATCTACATGCGACCACTCGCCCAATTGGTGCGGAGTTTTGGGCTGGAATGTCATCAGTACGCTGATGACACCCAGCTCATTCTGAGGATGGACCCCGGGGCGGTCTCTGTACCCGATAATTTCCATCTCTGCCTAGAAGCTGTAACTGGATGGCTACGAGCCAGTAAGTTGAAGGTGAACCCGGTGAAGACGGAGATCTTGTGGCTGGGCCGCCCGGAGGAGGTAGAGACCCAGCTGCCGACATTCGACGATGTGGCCCTTTGTCCGCAACTGTCCGTAAAGAGCCTAGGGGTCCGGCTGGACGCCCAGCTATCTATGGAGGCGCAGATTGCCTGCGCCTGCAAGATAACCTTTCACCATCTGCGTCAGGCAAGACGTCTGGCTCCTTACCTCTCCCGCTGCGACCTAGCCACAGTGATCCAAGCCACGGTCATCTCGAGACTCGATTACTGTAATGCACTGTACATTGGCCTACCCTTGTCAGCAATCCAGAAACTCAAGCTGGTGCAGAACGCTGCAGCGCGCCTGCTCACGGGAGCCTCAAAATTCGACCACGCGACTCCACTCTTGCGCGAACTGCACTGGCTTCCGATCGAATTCCGGGTTGCCTTCAAGGTGTTAGTTCTAACTTTCAAGGCCTTATATGGTTTGGGGCCAGTGTACCTGAGGGAGCGGCTTATCCCTTATGTACCCAGGAGATCACTGCGTTCAGAGGGGCTCAATCTTCTGGATGTGCCGGGCATTAGGGTATGCAGACTGGCCAGCACGCGGCAAAGGGCGTTTGCTGTAGCAGCGCCAACTTTGTGGAACTCTTCCCGAAGAGACACGAGCTATCCGGGACTTAATGCCGTTCCGCAGAGCTGTAAAGACCTGGCTCTTTAGACAGGCATTTGCCGTCTAAACTAATGCCATATCATTCACCATCTTGCGGTGTTGCTGCCAACATGCTGGTATTGTCGCTGTAGTACCACTGGCTGTATGTTTTAATTGGGGGGGTTTTAATTCTGTTTTATTGCATTTTATGTGTTTTTATCTGTTTAGTCCTGTGAACCGCTCTGGGCGCCAGAGAGAGCGGTATATCAAATTGAATTAATAAATAAAATAAATAAATAAAATCCAACAATTTTAGTATTCATTATAAAGAATTTTTACTTATGAATGCTTGGCAAACTGGAAAGCAGTAGGACAAGAGGAATCCCAGCCAGTTTACCACCTGTTGGGATTTCTGTGATCTTGTGGCACTTTAAAACCTAAGATGTTTTATTTAACATAAGCTTTTGAAAGCTTCAGCCGATCCCAAAAGAACTCTCTTAGCGAGCTATCTGTGTTATCCATTTACTGTTTTCTGTTGATTAAACTTGACCATAATACTTTCCCCCAAAGCAATCATTGTATACATTTGACTATTATTGGTTCAATAAGATCACCTTTAGATAGCACCACATGAGTATGGGTTATTGGGTTCAATCTGCTTAAGTTATACTATTGCCAAGTGATCTGAAAATCCTTTAGAGGCACATATACTCCAAACATTTTCAAATTCATACATATGCTCTAAGAGCATACCAGGTAACATGGAATGGGGGGAAACTAAATGAAACCTAAATGAAGTGTTACATTTTTTAAGCAGCTCCACTGCAGTACATGGTGCTCTTTCAAGTTCCCTGAGCCAAAAATAATACATAACATAAGGAGTAGAGATGTGCTGTGATAAATTATTCGTTCCCTCAAGGGAAAACAAATATTTTGTTTTTCTTTGAGGGAAATAATTTAAACAATGTTCCCCTAGTTCCTAGATGCCTTTCAAAACTATGTAGTTTTCAAAAGGGTCTTGTAGGGAGAACAGAGTATCCAGTAGCAGGGGATGCTCCTCCTGGGTGCTCTGTGTATAGCATTGGAAGCAAAGCCAGGTGAGGATCAAGAGGCCATAACCTCACCACTCCCACTCTGAAAAAATGGTGTGTGTATGTGTGTATATGATGGCATGTATTAATTGTTGGAGCACAGCCTGGAATGATGATCCTCCTCACTGAGCTGCAACCTGTCCTCCCACATTGAGGAAATACAGGAACCAAGTGCATATGGACCAGGGGTGGGAGTAGTTTTGAGTCTATTCAAGAACTGGAAGAAATATAAAGAAATGGCCTGAGTATGATGATTCTTGGTAGCATCTACAGTCCAACCATATAATCCAGTTTGAAGTTTGCTTCAAACTGCAGCACCTACAAAATGCATGCTGCCAAAGCATGCTGCAGGACAAATCAAGGAAAATAAAGCACATTAAGTAAAGTTGGGGCAAAGTCCACAATAAGCCCTTTAATGTGTTCAGAGGATCCTAAATGTCAACCCCATTGCACAGAAAATGGGCTCTACAAAATCAGAAGTGCTTCATAGAAACCTGCTCATGCTGAAGCACTTTGTAACATTTGGGACATGGGGTTGAGGGGCTGCCAAAAAATGCCCCATGGGCTGCAGGGACCAACTGCACCCTTGAGACAGATAATTGATTGTCTCAATTGTTGTCACTTTCCCTTTTCCCCATATTGTATGCCTCTGGAGCAGGGATCCTCAAACTTTTTAAACAATACAATAATTAAATTGAAGAACGATTTTAACAAATGTAAATTTATAAGTATTTCAGTGGGAATAGATGAAGAAGATAGGGTTGTTGTTATTGTTGTTGTTGTGTGCTTTCAAGTAATTTCAGACTTAGGTTGACCCTGAGTGAGGGCTGGGTAAATGACCTTGGAGGACCGTATCCGGGCCCCAGGCCTTAGTTTGAGGACCCCTGGTCTAGAGTGCTGGAGTTTATTTTGGTAGGGCAATGAGAAGAAGAAAAAACACATTCTAAAGCAGTTGTCAAGCCATGGTACTGTGGATTCTGGACCCGG
This sequence comes from Anolis apletophallus, assembly GCA_030556195.1. NCBI lineage: Eukaryota > Metazoa > Chordata > Lepidosauria > Squamata > Anolidae > Anolis > Anolis apletophallus. The sequence goes on along the minus strand of JARBWK010000002.1, from coordinate 68,092,472 downwards.
CTTGAGGCTATCCTCTGTAGTTAATGTAATCACCTCCAGAACTGTCAATATACTTTAATCATTTGCACAGCAAAACCAGTTTCTTCCAAACTAGTTCCAAATTGGCCTGACTATAGATGAGCCGCTTATTGGGGTTTCTTGGGTTTTTCCTCCTTAGGTATCCGAATATTCTTTTCACTCTTGCTGTACTTAACAAGCATTTATTCTTATATTGCTTTTAATTTGCATTATTTATAATATGCTGTTGGCCTTGAGTCCCATTGTTGAAAGGTACATAGAGATGAATAAAATCATCATCACCATCATCTTCTGGCTGTAACTCCCACAACACACCCATAATATGACAGGATTATTGTTCCACTTTAGTGCAGTAAGAAAGCCTAAGGCTGAAATAAAATGGTTTGCCTAGGGAAATGGCAGATGAGGTTCTTCATCTGTAGGTTAGCCTCCTCGACCATTATGTGAAATCAAATTTTAACACAGAAAATGTTTAGCTCTGAAAAGAAGTAAACAGAGTTAACTAATTAATACTCTGATGTCCAAGTCCCATGAGGAAACAAAAAAGGAGTTGAGTTATGCTTATAGCCTAAAGAAGAGATAACTAGGTAATGATATGCAACCATCCTCAAGTATCTGGAGCAATTTGTTTTTATTGCTTAAGAGAGCAGGATATTGCTTAAAATGACAAAAAAGTTTATTATGGATGCACCCAGATTGATTGAAAAGTCCCAGATTTTGTTCCTGCTCTTTCTGATTTTATAGTGGTTTAAAATAAACCAACCTGTTGGGCTGGTATAAAAAAAATTCTTATCGTATTGGGACCTGGCAGAAAATATTTTGAGACACACAACATTTATAGAGATCTCTAAAATAAAGAAGGAAATAACAAGAACAAAACCTGAGACTTTCAGCTGTTTTTAATAAGTGAAGCTTCATCCTAAATATTAGGAATAATTTTCTGACAGTGCATGCAATGTGACAGCGGTATACACAACCTTATACACATAGCCTGATGGTAATTTTATGCACATTACTTTTAATTGTTTTGTGCATGAAATATGTGGGCACACTGAATCACCAGAAAGCAAAGATGTCATCATTCAGGCCACCTAATGGTGGTCTGAATAATACACCTAATGATGCTGTCCTGCCCCTAAACCAGTGTCTGTCAGCTGTGATGGACTGGATGAGTGCTAGTAAATTGAAATTAAATCCAGACAAGACAAAGGTACTTCTGGTCAGTCGGAAGGTGGATCAGGGTGTGGGATTACAGCCTGTGTTGGATGGGGTTGCACTCCCCCTGAAGACACAGGTTCGCATTCTTGGGGCTGCTTGTGGATTCATCACTGACCCTGGAACCCCAGGTGTCGGCAGTGGCCAGGAGCGCCTTTGCACAATTAAAGCTTGTGCAACACCTGCGCCCATACCTTGAGAAACTTGATCTGGCCATGGTAGTTCACACCTTAGTCACATTCCACTTGGACTACTGCAACGCTCTCTACATGGGGCTGCTTTTGAAGACAGTTCAGAAGTGTCAAATGGTTCTGAGATCAGTGGTCAGACTGCTAACAGGAGCTTCATACAGGAAGAGATCCACTCCCATGTTGCGGCAGCTCCACTGGCTGCCAGTCTGCTTCTGGGATAAATACAAAGTGCTGGTCATTACCTTTAAAGCCCTAAATGGATTAGATCCAGGCTATTTGAGCAATCACATCTCCTCCGGGACTGTGGCGCAGTTGGCTGGGAGTCAGCTGCATTAAGATCACTACTGACCAAAAGGTCATGAGATCGAAGCCAGCCCACGTCAGAGTGAGCTTCTGACCAATTTGTGTAGCTTGCTGTTGACCTTTGCAGCCTGAAAGACAGTTGCACCTGTCAAGTAGAAAACGTAGGTACCGCGTATGCGAGGAGGCTAATTTAACTAATTTACGATGCCATAAAAATCTCCAGCAAGCATGCAAAGAATGAGGAAGTACTTCACCAGTGTCACAAATGGACGGTGAAGCGACAGCTCCCCTGGTGGCCGGAATATCCTCATCAAAAAGCTGGAATGTCAAATAGCCTCTGTTTGTCTGTCTATATATGTTGTGTGTCTATGGCATTGAATGTTTGCCATGTATATGTACACTGTAATTCGTCCTGAGTCACCTGCGGGGAGAGATGGGCAGAATATAAATACTATAAATAAATAAATGTATTCAAAACCAATTTATGCCCTATTAATTCTTCCATTTCCTTCTTTACCTTATTATAATTTTTTGTACTCTGTCGCATTCCCACCACATATGTATATGCCAACAGAATTTTGTGGTTGATTTAGTTATGTGCTACCGCTCCAACAGGAAGGTAACAGTGCTACGTGCAGTCATGCTGGCTACATGACCTTAGAGGTGTCTACAGACAATGCTGGCTCTTCAGCTTAGAAATTGAGATGAGCACCAACCCCCAGAGTCGGACACGACTGGACTTAATGTCCGGGGGAAACCTTTACCTATACCTTTACCTTAGTTGTGTGTGCTAATTTAATTGGGGTTCTGTACAATTTAGTCAGTATTTTCCTTTGTATTTCTCTAATCCTTATGTCATTGATATTTTTGATTGACTTGATCCAGTGTTCAATGTCTGAATCATTGTTATTCAGGTACACTTTCCATATATCTACCAATGTTTGTTTCAAATTGTATTGATTTCCAATTAATTTCTTGTCTATGAATTCCATCAGGCCTTTCTCCTTTTCTAATTTCCACTTTAAAATTTGATCAAAATCTGTTCCTGGGCCTTCCTTTTTCCTCCAATTCATGATCCTTTGCTTCAGTCTGTTCCAAAGGAGCCAGTTTCATTGACTACATTTGTCCTTTATTGTCTTTTAATCCTTAATTGTCCCACCTGGGTTTATGAGATCTCTTATCAATTTCATTCCATTTTGTTTCAAATTTGTTATCACATTGCCAAATATCTGTTCCTTTTTATTGTCTAGAAACCCTACTGGGAGTATATCTTCTTTATTTATTGAGAAGTTTCATTATATATTTCTTGTAATTTTAATGGCTGATCGTGAGACAGAAGCAGCAGCAATATATGAATGGGAACTCTGCTCCATCTACATAGGATGCCCATAGACTTAAATGTGCCTATACCGAAAATGATGAGAAATCTGGTAACCTAAAAATCCCAATGCAGTTGGTGCATTTTGAATAGAAATATGAAGTGTGAAAATAAATTGGCAGTAAAATCTGACATGCAAAATCAAAGACAGAGTGTAACACACACAGCCCACAATATTAGCAGGAGATTTCTGAAGATCAAAGCCAAAAGTATCAAGAGAAATTAGAAATACATACTACAACAAAAATTGCATAGCTTCATTCGCACATTTGTAATATAACACTGAGATTTGTTAACATTGATTAACTATTCAAAAATATTGTATGAATTTTGAATGCATATTATGTTTTTCTCCTGAAAACACAAGTCAATGTGTTGTGGTTTAAAAGCTCCAAAATCAAGATCGGTACAGGTTTTTTTCCCTCTGGAAAAGCAAAAAAACCAAACAAAAATAAGAACACTACTGCAATACTGCTATATTTAATAAGTGTTGTATGAAGCTTCTTTACAATATATATAACCTTGGATATAAAACTACAAAAATTATTGATTTTTTTCCTAGCCTGCTAGCCAAAGAGGGTTAGATCTCATACTATCTTCAATGCTGGGTGAAATGAAAAGAAAAAAACACACACTTGATCTCCTCTGCCTGTCCACTCACTTGTCTACATTCGTTTCTGGGCTGCTTCCGAAACACTTCTAAAAATGCACTTATGCACTTTAGCGTACAGAGAGAAGGAGGACTAAAACACGCTGCCCATTTGGAATGCTGGCCAACACCACTTGCACTATATGGCTGTCACAATACATCTTAAAGAAACACCAGTGCCAGCCATTTTTAATGTAACTATATTTAAACTGTTTTGGGGGTATTTGTTGTAATGTTTATTTATGTTTCAGTTGATTAAGTCTTACTGACTATTCTGTTATATTGTTATCTCAATGTTTAATCCTTCATGGTAAAATTACTGTTGTTATTGTGCTCTATCATGTATTTTGATATGGTTTTTTATATGTTTGGTACCACCATGAGACCCCTCAGGGAGAGAGGGCGGTATAGAAATGGAAAAAAAATAAAAAATAAGAATTCTGCCCCAATTACGTCCTCAAATTTCTAGTATTAGAGTTACTCATACTTCAGTTGAATGTTTAGAAATGCACACAAAGAAAAGAGGCTGGCAAAGTTACCAAGAGGGTAACTTGGTAACTGGATGGCCCATGAGGTCTCTTCCAACTCTATGATTCTATGATTCTATGAATGCAAATAAAGCAAAAAAGAAGACTTATAGACCTACAATGATTTTTCACTGTTTTGCTCTCTTTCATGTTAGAAAATTGGGGACTTAGGTGATATACACTGCATTCAAATTCTTTAATGAATGATGTAAAAATTGCTTTTGGAAATTTTAGGCAAAGGGGATTCAGATACCTGAGAATCAGTTAAATACTGAAAAGTATAAAGGATTTTTGCAAAACCTGAATTAAAATTCAAAGCACAATCATACTTGAGTGCTCTTAATATACATGAAGGTGGTCAATACAACTATGCAGGATATTATTTTACAAAATATTCTAAACAAAGTGTCATTGCCATAGCAACTGCTGCATTGCAATGCACAGAAATAGTGATCTTAACAACTCTTTTCAACATGACAGCATTTTAAAGATTACTTGTACTGCCATCTTACCATTTTGTCTCAATAATTAGAAGGTTGTATGTATGGGAGCATCTCAAAAAGGAAACATAATTGGGTATGTATGTGACTCCCTTCCCCCCATTCATGTCCTGAAAATTCTGGAATAAAATTAGCTGCACATACTGTATACAATGCTAATTCCTTCCCTGTGATCACTGTCACAGGGTGCAAGGTGGGAATGTTTCCATCTTATGTGAATTAACAAAGTTCTGAACACAGAAGTGTGTTACTTTGTAGCACCTACACTATCACCAGAATGCAATTTACAAATGCCTTGCATTGCACTAATGCTATTTATGACAGAACTTATCTATTAACTATCTGGCAGCAATATTCAAAGAACAACACGTCAGTTTGTATTAAGAGACAACTGGTATATTATATGTATCTATTAATACCTTATTTTATATGTAGTAAACGTTTTAGAAGCCAGAATGGTATTGTGGTTTGACTCTGGGAGACCACTATTTGAATCCCCATTCAGCCATGATAGGTTCACCTTATGATTGCCATAAACTGTATACAAATTGAAAGCACACCAGCATTTTAGAAATCTAAATCCCAATAACTAATTTCTAAAGAATCCACGTCAAAACAAATGGTTACTGTTGTGCAAATAAGTAAGATAGGGATCTAGAACATATTGCTCTATCATAAACAAACAGTATGGTGCTCCATGCAACCTATGGTCCTGCATGTAGCTAGGAGACTCGCTAAATAAACAGATTTGTTTAGCATGTCATCTGAACCAGGAATTTAGTTTTTTTGGTTCTGAAGCAAGTCAAGATTTATAAATCTTGAACTCTGGACTGTAGCCCTGGCTTATAAGGGGAACAACAAGTCAGTGTATTCACTTTAAATGAAACATTAAACAATTTATCTTGATTTGTTTAGTGATTACGCTAAGGAAAAATAACAAAGAAAGAATACAGAAGCTGCATGTTTTTGTCATTCTTTGGCATTGCTGATCTTACTCTGACCAGTGATGAACTCTGTTCATACACATCTATTCTCTTACAGGTATGTGTCTATAAACAATCATACATACAGTAATTAAATATGTTTGCATTTAAGTGTGTCTCTATAAAACTACACAACAAAGGTATGAATTAAGGATAAAGGTACCATAGCATTCTGGAACCAGAACATTATATGAAAGTTATAGGAAATAATAATAATAATCCTTGAATAAATTAACTTTTTCACAAAATAATCCATTTAAGACTAGCCCTATAGAGTCGTCTACAAAGAGACATATTAAGATGTCACACATTTATTTGTTCATTGTAGAATCCAAAATGGATTACATAGCATTAAAGCATAATTACAAATCTAATAAAGAACAACTTAAAACAACAAGCACAAAAATCTAAATTAAGCACCCACAATCATAAGATTGTTCTAAAACCAAAGTAAATGAGGAGCAGTTTCCTGGGGGGACGGGACGGGACCAGACAATGGCTGAAATTGCAGGGAAGGTTTCTGCACATGACTAGAATCCTAACAATGCCTCTCCAAGAGGCTACAGGGTTTAGAAAGAATGTTGAATGGAGAGAAGCGCACTTCATGGAAGGACTAATAGACGTGTACTTCCAACCCATCATAATTCAGTAGGGAGTCGTGTTCTCTATTATTGTACAACATAAAATATTGAATCTATATCACAGATCAAACAGCTTCAATTGTGCATCTATAACAATATCTAGTTGGTAGACTACCATGTCACCAAGAGATTTGACATTTTATCCTCTGGGTTTGCCAGAAAAAAAACAAAGTTGTTAACTGGAAAACAAATAAAAGATATACTTTTGGTTATTTGGCCAGGATCTAGTGGGGCAGACTCTAGGTGGGCATAGATTATTTAGCCCTGTTGCTGCCCTGAATTTACACCCTTAGCATCACATTTATCTGTAATACACCACCTTGAAACTGTATCACTTTCCATATCTCGAATTCAAATCAGTACCAGTTTTAGAAATACACTTGTAAACAAGCGATTTACTCAAAAGTAAGCAACAAGCTGGATTTTCTGGGAAACTGAAGAGCAAAAAATAAATTTAGCCTAAAAGGAGGTCTTTATTTGCAGAAGGGGTTGTATGTCAGGTGTCAGAATCAAGATAGCTAGGAGTTGAGTATGATTTTTTTTTATTTTTGTCCATCTAGACCTGTTGTTCTCAACCTGTGAGTCCCTAGGTGCTTTGGCCTACAACTCCCAGAAATCCCAGTCAGTTTACCAGCTGTTAGGATTTCTAGGAGCTGAAGTCCAAAACATCTGGGAACCACAGGCTGAGAACCACTGATTTAGACAGTCCCTTGGTAGTGAAATGAGGTTAACAGAAGCAACATGAATGGCGGTTTTTACCATTAATCCATGCCTCCCCAATCATTTGATTGCAGCAAAAGACTGTGACACAGGCAAGAAGCATCTATGTGAACCTTCCAATCCATCCCCTTTAACTGATCGTTAATCACTGTTTACATACAGGCTACCAAGATTTAGCAGGGAAAGTGTACTGGCTGCATCTAGCCTTGAATCTTTCATTTGCTAACAGCTGCTCAAAAAGATGTAGGTTCGTGGCCTATATTGAAGATTAACCATTATGAAACTCCTTCTGATTATTTTAAAGAAAGCACACTATTTCTTATGTACATTCAATATCATCCTGCCCTCTTCTTGACCCCATTCAACAAAATAATGCTTATGGTAAAATAATTCAGGGATTAAAATTCCTATAAAATGCCCATCAAACTCATCCACCATGTCTTGTTATGGCAGGATTTAAAAGCCCTGTGTCAATGAAGTGCTTTCTTTGGTCAATACTGAGTGACTTCATAGACACACACTTCAAATATTACCCTGGCAGTCAAAACTACATGAGGATAGAGCAGCTCAAATATTGTTATTTTTAACTTTTTATGCCTCTAAATTCATTGGACTTAATCTCACTACACATTTGTCCTAAACTCATTTCTAGTGTAAATGCTAGTCTTCCTGAAAAGAAAAGCAGGAAAAAAATATTCATTATTTCAAATGAAGTTACCACTCGCTTTCATAATATATCATTACAGAAAATAATTAAAAGTTCAGAATAGCAGAAGGTCAAAATAAAATGTCCTGATATGCCAGCAATCCAGAAATTCCTTTGTTACTAATCCTGTACTTTCTGTAGTCAATGGACCATACCATAACTGGTGCCTTACAAAAGCGGTAGTTCTAATGCTAATGTGGAATTTGATGGCAATTTTAAAAGGAAGCAACCACAACTCTTAACTATTCAATTGCAAATGATAGCTTTCTTTCTTGTGAATTTTGGCTTAAATACTTTTCAGTAATGGACTATGTGATGACCAAAAGTCATTTAATGATTTCACCCACCCAGAGTACATGATAATATATGATAGTAAATTGGAATTAATAGACTATTGTCAACTAAAATGAAATATATAACTTTGGTACGGAGATATCTCAGCAACGTAGATTTGCCATTTAGTTCACTCTTGTTTGTTGGTAGCTACTGCCAATTCTTTTTCTTTCCAATTTTTCTGTAAGAAATCTTAGTTTGTACAGAAGAAAGGTTTTTTACTATAAAATTTCTAGATGTGGATTACAAGAGAGAGAAACTATTATTCAGATCCAGCGCAATATTTCCAAAAAGTAATTGCAAAGGATCATTTTTAATCTTCTTCATATTTCCATGCTTTAATATCTAATTATACTTTTATCTAGAGCAGCCTTACACAATATGGTGCTCATAAAACCATTCCTAAACTTACCATGGAAACAGAAAATAATGGATAATAGCGAACTACTTCCGCTATAGAATTATCCTGGAGGACTTACTCTTGGATATTTATTCTCCTGAAAATTGCTAGGTCCTTCTGAGAGATCCTATGGTAAGTCCTGGCAGAAGCATGCCATAGAAAAGTCAGAAGGATCTAGAAAACGTCTGCCTTGAGGGCCATCACATACACTTTTGAAAAGAGATAGGATTCTTCCCATCAGAAATTCAAGTTTCACACTTGAATGCCTAAACATCAGCGGTCTAATGTAGCCATCTCTCTTTCACCAAAGAAGCATGTGGTATTGTGCTAAAATTACGTTTAGCTAAAACCATGTCCAAAACTAGATGTATAAACGGTTCTGTCTATTTAAGCATATCACTGTTGAAAGAACAGGTGGTAAATCCACTTTTAAAGGCAAAGGCGATGTATGGCTGGGGACTCATTTTTCCAGTGTTCCTTTTCCAAATCTGGATCAAGGAGCTGCTCTGAGAAAGGAAAAAGGGCTCATTGGGCACAAATTGGAGTTAAAATTGGCCCTCTCTTCCACTTTCTAAATGATTACATTTGGTTTGGAAACATATTTCCAGTTCTAGAAATAGAAAAGAACTAACATGTCTCATTTAATTTTATGGCAATTTTGTCCCTACACAGATCTTCATATTCTGGGAGAGATCACTTTTCCCCTTGACCATAGGCTATTAAGTACAGCCAAATCAGAGATGGTAAATGATTAAATGTCCATGGCAATATATAAAGACTTAACTTGTAAAGGGATACAGATGTGATAGATACCTAGCTGCAGGTTGAAATCCTTGCTTCCTGAGGACTAGTCATATTCATCTGCCTAACCTAGCTCACAGAAATCTTAGTGTTGATGAAATGTAAGAATGGGCACATGCGTCACCCTGAGCAGCTTTCAGGAAAGCAAGGATTTAATAATATAATCAACACAATAACAATAGAGGAAAGGACTGAGAAAGGGCTTCAGTGCTACTAATTAACATGTCTTTTTCTCTAAATTCTTGGATGCTACCAAACAAAATAGGAACACATTGTTTATGTACCATGTAATTTGGCTATTTAATATGCAACTTTTAGCATGTCATGTGCCTTGTTATTAATATTGCCATGCTGCACTCAGCTTATTGCTTAAATGCACTAAATTGATTTTAAAATGGAAGCATTATTTTCATATGGATTGTTTTTGACAAGTATTACTATATTCAAAATAGAAGTTGAGCAAGCCTGTTTGCGTAAAAAAATCTTAATGTTTTTGAACTAATAACTTCTATCTAGCCAATGATATCAATACCACTTTTATTCAGCTTATGATAAAAAGAAAATTGTTCTTGGTCAAGAAAAAAATCTCTGTAGCATATGATTAAAGGTTAATAGTAGTCAAAACTGTAATGGTGAATGAACATGGCTACAATACATCCTCATTTTTTCTGCACCTTTTATTTTTCTAAGTATGACAAGATAAAAATGGAATGATTCACAAATGCTGCTAAGTGTTACGGATTTATAGCTCATTTATGTAATGCTTCTATAGTATTTCTAGATGTTATTATTTTAAACCTGTTTTTAAATGAAGTATATTGAATAGTCTGCAAGAATCTGATTTCAAAAACAAATCTCACTCTAAACAGTTATTTTATTAATAAATAGATGAATAGCATTAAACCAGATGGTAGTTAATTTAAATTCTTGCTTTGAAACCAACATTGACCTAAATCACACCAGTTTAAGAATAAATACTAGAACAGCAAATGGACATAAACAGAAGCTATTTGTCAAAATACAAGCAGAATGCATTTCTCAGCCTAAACAGCATATCTATTGCCCTGTCTTCTCAAAAATCAACATACTGTTTCTGTGTTGAAAGCAAATGTACAATGTTAAAAACACATAAAATGAAGATGCTTAATCCATTGAGAGACATTTGAGATGCTCTCTCTCTCTCTCTCTCGCACACACAAACACACATGCACACACAAAAAATTACAAAAAATATGCTTGAAAACACCCACAAAATCACCACATATACACATCTCTGCATAATTATATAGGAATACAAGAAGACTGACTTGAAGCCTAGCAACAGTATCCATGTATTAGTTAGTCTGCTAATCAACTATCCAAACTCACACACCACCACCTCAATGTGCTTCACATTTAAAAATAAAATCCCCCTTGTTTCTATCTTCAGAGCTGCTGAAGGAGAAGGTGTATGATAAAAACAAACCTTGTTCACTTGAGGAAGAACAACCCATGTCATTTAATCCATCTGATAATTCACCTCATCACAAAAAGCCAAGGCAAAACAAAATAAAAAAGATTTAAAAATACGTTATCCAGTTCAAAGGATCCTCGGTTAGCAACATATTTATTATGTGCATAACTGTATTTAAAGAGATCTTCAAGAATCCTATATATCTTATAGCTGGTTTTTTGTATCTCCATTCTATAGAAGCCATAGTAAATGCTGTATAGCGAATGCTTTCTAAACCTTCTGTGCTCATTTACTTGCAGACAGCTGTAGACTGGATGAAAACAATCAGGGATTAACTTTCCTATTCATCACAGCTTTTAATCCATTACTTTCCCCTTTGGTTTTCGATAAAAATAAATAAATAGGCAAATATATAAATAATTAAAAATGAAATGCTGTCACTAACCACAGCACGAAGGGAAAAGAATAACATGTCAATCAGATAGGTTTAGCTGCAGGACATTTCTTAAAAGACTTGTGCCATTCAAAGCAGAGATAGTGCTCTCAAAACACAAAAATGAAACTGTACAGGCACTGAGCTACATCTTTTCAAATTCCAATAATATGTGCTCACATTAAAGAAGATGCTCTGATGCATTTGTAACGTTTATAAAATCCTATTAATGAAAATGTAAGACTACAAAAATTTAAAGTGGTAAGTCATGTTCAGTGTAATGTCAAATACACAAATGCATGTGAATGAAATGTGTGTTGACAGATCGATAGGATGTCATAGTCACTCACAGAACGTTAATAAAAGGACATGTTCTTAAAGTCTATTACAACATAAATAATCCTGGGATCTAAATATTTTATCTTCTTTCTTGGAACCATATTTTTACCATAAACTTCATGGCACAAATATTTGATCTGTTTTTATATTTACATATGCTAACTGTATCAGAAATAATTCATTCTAATGTATGGACTTTCTAGTCCAATATTTAGTGCCAATATGATGTTCAATCTGATAAAATTGTGTGGACCACCAAATGTCAGGAGGTCTTCCAAGCCTGAAAATGTGATCACATCTAGGTCAGACTTTGACAAACCTCTGTGATTACCACAGATGCCTTCAATATTCTTATTGGACCAGCCCTAAGTCAGAAATGGGAGGATGGGGGCAGCCTCAGCCTATTAGGTTCATAAAGAAGAAAACTGGTACCCAGGAAGCAACATCTGGCTGGGGTAAAAAAAAAGAGTGTCTGGCAAGGGTGTGGGCTTTGAGTAAGTTAAAATCTTATTTCTGGGGAATGAAGCTTGTGCTAAGAACAAATCATCCCCCTTAGGTTGGTTACATCACATGAAAGAGAACAGTGGCAAACAGTGGAGTCCTTTGTAGGACTGATTTTAACATAGGGAAATGAAAATGTGGTGGAAAATTCTTTGTCTAGACAGACAGAGTCATAAACCCTTAATAGCGCAATGACTTTTGAAGGAGGGACATGTGAAGGAGGCACAAGGCAGACTTGGCATGAAGGCAATGTATGGCAACTCAGATTGGCTGTGCAAAGGGGCTGTAAGGGATAAAAATTTATTAAAAGGCAGAGGCTTGCTTCTGAGAGAAGCAGGCAGGGTTTAAACTGGCATTGACAAGATTTGAAGTTGACACAGAGAGGACTATGAGCAGATAGAGACAGAGATTAGAGCAGAAGTAGAAAGAATTTGAGAAAGAAGGTTCAGCCTGAGTAAAGGGATCTGTCGTAGGGGGATCTAAAAGATTCCTTGTTTCCTTTGGCTTTTGATTGACTTTTTATTATACATAATGCTTTTTATTGGGCTTTTAAAATTGATTTTGGAATCAATTTCTGATTTCCTGAATGTACTGTATTGTATAGAATGTTATGTTTCATGTTTTTAAGTTACCTTGTGAAGAAAGTATTCTTGAGAGGTACCTAAACGGCATACTGTGAAAATACCTATCTAGATATGGTCCTTCTATTTACTTAAGTGCAAAGGGCAATAAGCAGAATTTTAAAAATACATACAAAGTATTATAACAACCATAATTTATTTATTTATTTATTTCGGGATTTTACCCCGCTCTTCTCAACCCCCAAGGGGGGACTCAGAGCGGCTTACAGTATGGCACAATTCGATGCCCACATAATAACAGTATAAACCCCAAAACACTTCAACAATTAAAATACATTAAAAATACATTAAAATACAACTACATTAGCACCATACACATTCACTCTGGATTAAAACAATGTTCAGTCCATAAAAACATTGGCCATAATCACCCACTTTCATTAAAAACCAATCTAAAATGCTGCCTTGTGCTGGTGTACGAATGCCTGGTCCCACAGCCAGGATTTTACTTTTTCCTGAAGGCCAGGAGGGATGTGGTGGATCGTACATCAATAGGAAGCGCATTCCACAGGCGGGGAGCCACCACCGAGAAGGCCCTATCCCTCGTCCCCACCAGCCTCATCTGAGATGTAGGCGGGAGCGAGAGCAGGGCCTCCCCGGATGATCTTAGATTACGAGGTGGGACATAGCGGCTGATGCATTCGGACAAGTAAGCTGGGCCAGAACCGTATAGAGCTATAAAGGTCAAAACCAGCACTTTGAATTGAGCCCGGAATTGGACAGGCAGCCAGTGGAGCTGACACAACAGGGGTGGCATGCTCCCTGTATGTAGCTCCCGTTAGCAATCTGGCTGCCGCCCGCTGGACTAATTGCAATTTCCGAACTGTCTTCAAAGGCAGCCCCACGTAGAGTGCGTTGCAGTAATCTATTCGGGATGTGACCAGAGCGTGGACGACTGTAGCCAGATCAGACTTCCCAAGGTACGGGCGCAGCTGGCGCACGAGTCTTAACTGTGCAAAAGCTCCCCGGCCACCGCTGAGACCTGGGGTTCCAGGCTCAGCGATGAATCCAGGATCACTCCCAAGCTGCGAACCTGTGTCTTCAGGGGAGGGTAACCCCATCCAACACAGGCTGTAACCCTATGCCCTGTTCGGCCTTGCGACTGACCAGGAGGACCTCTGTCTTGTCTGGATTTAGTTTCAATTTGCTAGCCCTCATCCAGTCCGACACAGCGGCCAGGCATCGGTTCGCCGAATGATCTCTCCCAGCGGTTTCATGTAGATGTTGAATAACATCGGGGACAGAACTGAACCCTGAGGACTCCACACGACAACGGCTGTGGAGCCGAACAGGTGTCACCCAATGACACCTTCTGGGTACGACCTTCCAGGAAGGATTGGAGCCACTGCAGAGCAGTACCCCAAGCCCCATGTCTGCAAAGGCGACCCAGAAGGATACCGTGGTCAACGGTATCGAAAGCCGCTGAGAGGTCCAGCAGAACCAACAGAGATTAGGCTGACACAGTTTGTGGCCCAAAGACAGGCTTCAATATTTATCTAATTACTGCTGCCAGTGACAAAACAGAAGAAATCAACAGGATGGCCATTCTTGCCTAAGGGGGGGAAAGAGTAGCATCCATCCATGCAAGCAATGAGAAAAAATCCTTGGAAGTATGGACCTAATCTAGACTTTGAGATCATGCCCTTCCCCAAGCATGAAGGAAAAAAGAGAGAGACAAACTCCTTCTGAGCATAGGTGTGTTCATACAAAGAGCATTCAATGTGTAACTTCTGATTGTATCAGTGTATGTGAGAAAGACTGAATGAGCATACACGAATTGACTGGAGTATAAACGGCTGAGTGGGGTAGGTAGGGGCAATGGATACATAAAATCATGGAATCCGAGATTTGGAAGAGACCATAAGGGTTCAATTCTCCTCTGTGCATACTTTATCCTTCTTCCACAAGCTCCCGAATATAACCCCAAGGCCTGGAGTGCATTCACCAACAACAACCCCCACCCCCACCCAAACTAACATGGAAGCTAGCAACTGCCACTGGCAAGCCTTATTAACCATAGTGAACATATCAAATGTGAACAACACTGGAAGTTGGGATTGCCCAGTAACTGGAGGGCCATCCTTGTACAGTTCCAACCCCAGTTTAAGACATTGGGCAGGCTCATAAAATCCCATTGGACCACAGACAAAGTGACAACAAGTGTCATCAGTACAGAATACCTGGATTAGCTGTATTGGCCATAATGCAAAATATAACATCCAAAATCCACAAAACAGGGACACCTTTATTTGACCAACCAAAAAGGAGTAAAATACACCAGGCAAGCTCTCAAAGCTCAAATACTTTGCCAGGCAAAAATGTGACAAGCATTTTGTCAATATTTTGTTATTGTTATTGTCAATTAAGAGAGTTTGGAGAGGTATCAGTGCAGTTTTTCAAGTCACTCCTGACATGAAAAAAAGTGCAGGCAAAGGCCACTCCTTTGTTTGGTCATGTGGTCACTGGAAGACATAAGTCATAAATCCTACCAGTAAATTTTTCAACTCTATTAGTAAGAGAAAAAGTAACATCTTTTGAGGTGCAGGCTGTTTCTGTTCTGGTTGAAACTACCTTACCCCTTTCTTAGCCTGAGCATGGAATTCTCAAGAAGTCTCTTCACTGTGCCATCTGGAAAACTGTTTTAAGTGCTGTTAAATATTATTTTTATTATATATTTATTTATTTTTATCCCACTTTTCTCCCATGGGTGTGACTCATTTATAGGTCAAACAAATAAAAACACAGACCTAATGGATTTTTTTTTATCCCTGTTGATGATAGAAACCTAGAAGAGTTAAGTCCCAGCTCTCACTTCTTTAGTATTCCCCTGTTGCAATAAAATGTAATATTCTGAAATTCAAATTCAAAAATGCACAAAATATATTGTGCACACTTTTGAAGCTCCACTGGCCAGTGTGAAGGCCTGGCAGTGCTTACAGGAGGACACACCATGTGCTTTGCCTAAGCAAAGTAAACAGTATGTGCTGTCGCACCCAAACTGCTTTAAATGCCTCTTTAGCATCCACGTGTCCTAACTTTCTGTCCGCTTGGGAGATGCTGGATTGCCTTCCTGTTTGAGAAAGGAACCCCACAGAATCAATTTACCTGCTACTGCTTTCATGAAATGTTGACAACTTATTAACTGGTCTTGGGTCTATCTTCACCCAGGCACTAACTTGATTTCCCCACAACAAAGTCCATACTTAAAATTTTAAGGGTAACTGATTGTTCCTAAAGCTGCCAGTCGTGGATTATTTCTGAGAATAGATGACAGGGTTGTTGTAGGTTTTTTGGGCTGTATGGACATGTTATAGAAGCATTATCTCCTGACATTTCACCTGCATCTATGGCAGGCATCCTCAGAGGCTGTGAGGTCCTCAACCTCTGAGGATGCCTGCCATAGATGCAGATGAAATGTCAGGAGAGAATGCTTCTAGAACATGGCCATACAGCCCAAAAAAACCTACAACAACCCAGTGATTCCGGCCATGAAAGCCTTCAACAATACACAACATAGATGGCAGTTTTTCTTGCTCACTGTCTCTGGTATAGGGTCTGAGGTGCCCAATGCTCAAGGCATTAATTAGTTATTGGTTAACTAATTAATTGGTTGGAAAATCGACTTGAAATGGCTTGTCCCAGCCTGGATCTCACTTGGACCAACTGCAGGCATGTCTTGCATCCAAGATTCCCTGGTGATCTCTGATCAAAAATGGCTCACTTTCCTCAGGCAGAGGGGTGGGCAAAATGGCTGAAACAAACCAGGAAGGGTTTTCTTAAACTCCACCTTCATAAAACTAACGTAAAAGTGACTACTCTAAAACTGGGGGGTGAGGAAACCTGACAAAAGGAACTGGAACATATACAGTTCCAGCACACAGTGGGAATGGCCATTGTAGTGCCTCATGAAGACCCTCACTGTTTACCCCTAATTAAGCCCTTTTTAGTTATCGAAATTGATATTTTATGTACTGTTTCTGAGGGGTCAGTCTACACAGCATCTTTGCAATTGTGGCCATGTTTGCCACTCTGAGTCCCCCTGCGGGGGTGAGAAGAGCGGGGTAAAAATGACATAAATAATAATAATAATGAATCAATAATTATTTTGTCAAGATTTGTTTCTGAAGTTTCCTTACTCTTCCATTCTGTTAGCTTTTTAGACAGCCCTCCCCATTGTAGCCATTTTCCGTGCCCACACTTATCTTTTATCTCCTCCCATTGTGTTACAGTTCCATCCGGTTTCAGTAAGTCCTCAATCTTTGTTATACCATTCTATTCCAATTTCTTTAGCATATTTTTTATTTTTTATATTTTGGGATTTATTAATCACCCATCCCAGTTGGCTCTGGGCGATTTACAATAAAACACAAGCTGAATGCCTGAACATCTAAAAAATCTAAAAACAATTAGCATCTAAAACATCTAAAAAGCAATTGACAATCTAACAGTTCTCAGCCAAACGTCCTCTCAAATAGCCACGTTTTGCAAGCCGTGCGGAAATATTTTAGATCACGGATGGCTCTGATGTAAGGAGGGAGGGCGTTCCAAAGTGATGGAGTGATCACCGAGAAAGCTCTACGCCGGGTTCATGTTAGATGGGCTTCCTTAGGGCCTGGGACCTATAGTAGATTCTGATGGTCTGAGCCAGGTGATCTCCAGGGTCGACATGGAGAGAGGCGTTCCTGTAGGTATGCCAGCCCTTGGCCATACAAGACCTTAAAGGTTAGAACCAGCACCTTGTGAGTAATATGAAATTCGACCAGAAGCCAATGCAGTGGGTATAGGACAGGTGTTATATCGTTTTTCATGGGGGTTCCCGTGAGGAGTCTGGCCGCCGCATTCTGTACCAGTCAAAGTCTTCGAGTCACCGACAAAGGAAGGCCAACATAAAGGACATTACAGTAGTCAAGTCTCGAAGTTACTGTGGCATGAACTACTGTGGCCAGGTCATCCCCAGACAAGTAGGGTGCCAGCCGCCTGGCCTACCGAAGATGGAAAAAGGCCGACTTACTGACAGCGGAGACTTGGGCCTCCATTGTCAATAACGAGTCAAAAATGACACCAAGGCTTTTGACGGTGGTAGCTGGAGAGATAGGTTGACCGTCTATAGTGGGTAGCTGTGCCTCGTCTGATCCAGGATGACCCAGCCACAAGATCTCCGTCTTTGCCTGATTCACCCCCAGTCTACTGGAGCGCAGCCAACCTGTTACGGCCTCAAGGCAAGATGTGAAGTTATCGGGAACTGAGTTTGGTCGGCCGTCCATCCGTAGAAGTAGCTGGGTGTCATCAGCATACTGATTTTTCAGAGACCCTCCCGTTCTATTCCACTCATTGCCAACGGTTCCATAGGAAGGAGTCCACCCAATTTAGGGGCAGACCCTTGGACCCCCGAGGTGGCGAGACGGTGGTTTAAAAGAT
Organism: Anolis apletophallus; assembly: GCA_030556195.1. NCBI lineage: Eukaryota > Metazoa > Chordata > Lepidosauria > Squamata > Anolidae > Anolis > Anolis apletophallus. Next base: position 68,074,322 of record JARBWK010000002.1, on the reverse strand, counting down.
AGTAATCAACCATATCAAAGGCTGCTGTAAGCGCTAACAATACAAGCAATGCCGATTCGCCTCAGTCAAGCTGACGTCAGAGTTGACCCGAGATGGCAACCATCACAGTTACAGTCCCATGTCCCGAATGAAAACTGGATTGGTAGGGCCGTGTCATCTAAGAATTTCTGACGCTGGTTTGCTACCGCCCTCTCAATTACCTTGCCTAGGAACGGAAAATTTGAAACCGGGCGGTAATTGGACGTAACTGAAGGATCTAAATTCGGTCTTTTCAATAATGGATAAACCACTGCCTCTTTCAGCCTTTCAGGAAAAATTATTTGCTCAAAAGAGTTATTGATAATGTCCATCAGAGGGCCTCGTAACTCTGAGTTTGTAATTCTATATTTACTGGAACCTACTACCCATGTTTTAATTGAATTATCCCATTTCTTTTTTTATTTTAGGTGGGATGCTAAAAGGGGGGCTTTGAAATAAGTATAAAAATTTAGGAATAATAATCATTTTATATGCGCTTCACCCTTGTTGTTTTGTCCCAATTCCATTTTTTTCCAGTTGTTGATTTGTTTACTTACTTTTTTCCATAATTGGTTATAATTTATCTGGATTATATTATTTAATTTTTTTGGTATAAAAGTATCTAAATATTTTAACTTCTTTCCCCCCAGTTTCACCCCTAGAATAGATTGAACTACTTTTATCTCCTTCCAGTTCATGTTTTTATGTAGAATTTCTGATTTTTCAATATTAATGGTTAGGCCTGAAATCTTTTCAAATTTTTTGATTTCTTTTGTTACTTCCTTCACCAAGTCCTCCATTGAGCCTATTAGGACTACGGCGTCATCTGCGTATAAATTCATTTTTATTTCTTCTCTCTCTATCTTATATCCTTTTATGCTTTTATTTGATCTAATTAGGTTAGCTAAAGGTTCTATCGCTAGGGCATAAAGTAGAGGGGAAAGAGGGCAGCCTTGCTTGGTTCCGGTTTTGATTTCAATAATTCTAGAGTTGGATCCATTTACTATTACTTCAGCTTGATTATCTTTGTATATTTCTCTAATTACTCCACATATCTTTCCCCCTAAATTACACTCCATACATAGATTGGCCAACTAATTATGATTTATTGAATCAAATGTTTTGTAAACATCTAGTTTTATTAAAAGTAGTTTTGCTTTCTCTCTCATTGCATGGTCGATTACATTTACAATGTTTCTGATTGGGTCTGCAATCTTTTTTTTAAATAAAAAATAAAGCCATACTGAACTTCTTCTATTAGAGTGGGCATTATCTCTTTCAATCTGTTTGCTATAATTTCTGTGAATATTTTATAGTCCACATTACATAAAGTAATAGGCCTATAGGAATTAGGATCAGTTTCCTCCTTATTTGGTTTTAAAATTGTTATAATTTCAGTTTTTTTCCATGTTTCTGGGGTTATTTTATTTTCCATGATTTCATAATATAGTATTTGTAAATTAGGCATGATTTCCTTTTGAAAATTTTTATAGAAATTTGTAGTAAGCCTGTCAGGTCCTGGTGAAGAATTATTTTTTAAGTTTTTTATTACCTCCTCTATTTTATTGCTTGTTATGTTCATATCCAATGTTGCTTGGGAGAGAGGGTCTAATTTTTTGTTGAGTAATCCTTTTGTTCTCTCAGTATCCTTATTCATATATAGCTTTTCATAATAATTGGCAATTATTTCCTTTAGGTCTTCCTCCCTTGTTTTTATTTGGCCATTCCCATTTTTCAGTTTAATAATCTTTGTTTTCCCTTGTTTCTTTTTTTTAGAAGACTTCCTAACTTCTTTGTGTTATTTATAGAGTTTGTCTGAAAGTCATTCTTTGTACTTTCAATTTCCTCCAGGTTTTCTAATTGTTTTTTCATCTCTTTCCGTTTCTCTTTTCCCCCCACCATTTGGTCTTTTTGGAATGATTGGAATGCTTCTTCTTCTTCTTCAAATCTCAATTTCCTTAATCTTTCATATTCTCTTTTATTTATGCCCTTCTCAATTGTTATACATTTTCCTCTAATTACTACCTTGATGGCCTCCCAAACTATATTTTCTTTCATTTCAGAGGTCCTATTTAAGTTAAAATATTCAATAATTTGTTCTTTTATCTCTTTTCTGTCTGTCTCTTTTAGGCAACTTTTGGGTTAAATCGCCATTTTTTCACTTTGTTTATGGAATAATTTCCCAATTTTAAATAAAGGGGTGCATGATCTCTTGGCCATTATTTGCCCACCAAGAGTTCTTTAATTGGCATTGTGTTGTTAATACCTACAAGGAAATAATCTATAGTAGAGAATGTTGAGTGTCTGTGTGAGTAGTATGTAAGAATATCTGTTCTTTCCCCTATTCTACATAGTCCCCTCCCTCAACTATTATATCTCCTAATGCATTTTTTCTATTTTTTGAGCAGATTTTATTTATACATTTCACTGGTTTCTGGTTTGAGGCATAAACACTCGCAATTGATACCAGAATATTGTTTATTTTACCAATTATCATTATAAATCTACCTTTGGTATCTCTAATGACGTTTTTCAGTTCAAAGTTTAGATTATCCTTTATAAGTATGGCCACCCCTCTAGCTTTATTTGAGCCCCTCGATTCATACTGTATATCCCAATTTCTGTTGTTAAGCAATTTGGATTTGTCTCCCCCTTTTTATGTGATTCCTGTAATAATGTAATATATACTTGATTTTCTTTTAACAATTTGGATAGTTTGTGTTTCTTAACCGGTGTCAGAAGACCATTTGTGCTAACCGACATAATATTTAAAAAGTCATTCATCATGATTGTTCTTTTGTCACTCTTCATATGGTTTTATTAATCAATATTATTTCTCTGTTTTTAACTGTTCCCTCTCTTCCCTCCCCTGTATCCCTTCCCTCCTTTGCCTCCTTTGCCCCCCTCCCCCATCTGGTTTCTAATTCCCACCCCTGAACCAAGGGAGTAATGGCTGAGTGAAATATCCTCACCATCATCCAGATGTCTCTCTGGGGATAAGCTTCCCTGTCCCCTCCCTGCCCACTGTTTAGACCCCCTTCCCCAAGTAAGAATAAGTGGCACACATTATATCTATTGGCATTCTACTATTCTATTATTACATAACTTTCCATTGTTGAATCGTAAAGGCCTCCTGTAGAGCCTTACCTTGCCAGAGACTCTGGCTTTATTATTAACATTTCCTTTTAATGTTAACTCCACTAGCACGCTCTATAATTTAACATAGATCTAATTACTATGATTAATAACACAGTTTGTGGTTCTTTCCCTGAACTGTGCTCTACAGAAATGTCCTTGTTAGTACGCTACAGTCCAATTCTTCTTATGTCTATATAGATTGTGGTATACATGCTGTGTATACAGTGTGTAGGATGATGCCATCGTGGTCTCCACAGTCTTATTTGTCTCTGTCTCTATTTCGTGTTCCAATTCTGTTTAGGTCTATTAGTTTGTCCTTATTCCCTGTTCTTTGTCTCTTCCTGAGGTCTGCAGCTCTTTTCTCCTTATCTTCTTCTGGGTTATCAGCTTGTTTTCTCCCTTTGTCTGAAGCTGGTCTGTTGTCTTCCTTCCCAACCGTGTTGGTTAGGTCTTTTATCATCTGCTCTCCTTCTTCTGGGGTTGTTGCTGTAAATTTTCTCCCATCCTTGAACACAATCACTGTGGCAGGAAAACCCCAAGTAATTCTGAGACCAGCTGCAGCCAATCTTCTAGTTATGTGACAGAGAGACTCCCTTGCTATGATTGTCTCTTTGGCTAGATCTGGGTAAACAATTTTTAAAAAAATCTTTATACTGTAGATTCCTTATTTTCCTTAGACTGCGGACAACAAAGATTTTGGTCCTCTCAGATGAAAAAGCCGTAATTATCTGTTTTGATTTTAATTGTTCTCTCTTAGTGCCACTCTGAGGGAAAATTATATGGGCTCTTTCAATGAGTGCCGTTCTGTCAGAGGAATTCCAAGGTCACTCAGCCAGGTTAATAACATATTACTTAACCACCATTTTTTATATTTTCAGGCCATCCATATAACCTTAAATTGCAACGCTTTGATCTGTCCTCCTGATCAACTGTTTTAGCTTTAAGGAATTTTATCTCATTTTCAAGTTGTTCTATTCACCTCTCATTATTTTGTGATTTATTCTTAATCTCTGCCATTTGGTCTTGGGATTCACGGACATCAGCAGATAATTTGTGAATGGAAGCTTCCATTCCACGCATAATGTCCACGCATAATGTCCATTAATATATCTATTTTTGCGGTACCTTATCAGCTGCCGATTTCGCCATGGTTATCAGTGTTTGAAGAAGTCAGGCACCCAGGCAGCCACCGGAATTTCATCTTCTTGCTTATCACCATTCATCACTCTCAGCTTATAGCTCTTAGCTTTAAGATTTATCTACGTCCAGGACTCTTCTCATTATTTTAATGAGGCTTTTGTTTCCCAGTCCCTAGCAGATAATCTCTTGCTTTCATGTTGCTGAAATATTTTAAGGAATAGTTTATAAATTAATTAAGTTGCGGAGGAGAAGGAAACACGTCTTGCAACTCTGGCAGCATGGCTCCTCCCCTTAAGACTCATTAGTGTGACCACAAAGAGGAAGTAGGAGGAGTGAGTGTGTTGGGGGGGAGGGACAACGTTAATGTTATAGGATTATATTTTAGTTTTGTTACTGTCAATTATTTTATCAAGTAGAGGCTGTGCACCTCTTTGGCCAAGTGGATACTAGAAACAAGTAGTCACAATTCCCTCCAGCATTTCCATTCTCTTTAGGCTTGGTTAGAAGAAGAAGTAAAGCCCTGTGTCATATATCTACAGCAGCCAAAACATCCAGATGACATCGCCCCCCAGTTTAATGTAATGCTAAAAATGATAAGTTGCAGATTCTTGAAGCACCCCGTATGCCCATGGGTGTAAGTCCCCAAGTACCAATTTCTGTTTAGATGTTATTGTTTACAATGGCTTTCGCATAACTCAAGGTTAGTTCTTTGGGATTATCTTTTTAAGAGGCCATATTGCTCTTAATTTGGTAGCAGTGATTGTTCTTTGCGTTTGAAAAAGGGTATCCTGGATAATACCCTCCACCAATTTACTCAGAACAAAGCAGAGATCCCTGCACCTCCAAATAGAAGTTGTTTCCAATAATTTTATGGAGGCTAATTTTACCAAAAATATGTGTATAGTTTTCTATGAGGTTTGATAATTTTACAACTATGTTTTAATAAACTTTCAAGTGGATGTTGTCCATACCTGTACATGGGTCATTTCTTCTATTTATTTCCATTTCCCAGCATCTCTTGATGCCTCTATGAGAATCTGTCTTCCAATGCGTTGATCGAAGTCCCTATTGTAGGAAACTTCCCAAAACTGAAAGAGTACCTCCCAACCTATATTTCATCTGCTGAGAGCAAAAGTATTCCCTGCAATATTCAAGTCCAAAACACTTTTTCAAAACATATTTTCTAGTTTAAAAAATATTTATAGAATACTAAAGAGCAGTTTAGATGCTAATATATTACATACCAATATCAGTTTCCTTATGGTTCTTGATGTATTCACCAAGTTCAAAATTTCCAGCAATTATTGCCACCTGAAAGTATCAAGAAAACATGTTTTGAATTTCTATAAACCATCATTTTATAAGCAAAAGGGTCAGTTGGTCAAATATCATAATAATAGTTGCTCCATTTAGCCATATATAACAAGCAGGAAGACATATTTGGCAATGAAACCCCAAAATATTAACATACTACTCAACTAACATGTAAAAAATATGTTATATCGATAGGCAAGAAAATTACAAATTTGCAATAAAAAGCAAAATAATTTATAATAAATAAAAATAGTGAAAACCAAAGGGGAATCTGTGTGTGTGTAAGAGTTTGGTTTGTTCAACTTAGATTGTTCAATAAAAGTTTACTTTGTTCAACTTTTTTTTGGTATTTATTTCACAGTAATGGTTAATGCATAGATGTTGTGATGCAAAAGAGAAGTGAAAAGAGCCAAGGTTACTCTCATTAATCTTGGGCCTTACTGCTGTGCAGAGAGACACACTGCCAACCCAAAGAAAGAGGAACTTGTAAAAATAGCAATGCTCCATGTTTTAAAGCAGCACTCTAATTTTGGAATGAATTCAGACAGCCACTTTGATTTTGCAAATGAGGAGGATTTCAAGGTAAATTTTGTCTAGCTGTTGTTTGGGAACGTGTAGTACAGTTCACATGTAATCTGTGTCATCTTTTCAGAGATTAGCTTTTACTTTTGCTCACTATATGTAAATGATGTAAAGGAATGTGCTATATTCATAGAGGTAATGAAATAAAACTGTAGTATGTTGTCATAGTTAATGTATTGTTGAAGGCTTTCATGGCTGGAATCACTGGGTTGTTGTAGGTTTTTCGAGATGTATGGCCATGTTCTAGAAGCATTCTCTCCTGACGTTTTGCCTGCATCTCTGAGGTTGTAAGGTCTGTTGGAAACTAGGAAAATTGGGTTTATATATTATCTGTGGAAATTCCAGGGTGGGAGAAAGAACTCTTGTCTGTTGGAGCTAGGTGTGAATGTTTCAGTTGGCCACCTTGATTAGCATTTGATGGCCTGACAGTTTTTAGATTTGGCTTCTTACTGCCTGGGGGAATGCTTTGTTGAGAGGTGATTAGCTGTCCGGTATACAGAAAATGAATTGTTTCTTAATACCTATTACAACAGAAAGCAATACAGATAGTTTGTTATTGTTGTGTATCTTCAAATCATTGTTCAAAAGAGGGGGTGCTTTGGCCTTCTTCTGAGATCAAGAATGGGGGACTGACCCAAAATCATTCTAATGGGTTTATGTGGCCAAGCAGGTATTTGAACCCTGGTCTCCAGAATCATAGTACAATGCTCAAACCACTATGCCACACCGGATTTCAATATTATTCCAATTTTACTCAGTAGAATTGATTTACACATGTAGTTAAGCAAAATTGAGGATGATTCTGTTAATACATTGATTAATCTAAATAATATAAGCAGTCAATCAATGTGAGTATATTTGAACTTAATATTAAGTTCAGATATACTCACATTGATTGACTGCTTATATTATTGAGATTAATCTGTATTTTGTACTGTAAAGTACAAAATAAACACTATATGAGCATTCAGTATTGATCAATACATCATAATTTTAAAGTGTGTATCATTCCATTTTGTAAGCTTCCAGTATTTCTGCAGCACTGAAGCCATCAAAAACGAACATCTGTTTAATTCAGGCTGTTTGTGGCAGGATTCTTTTACACAGCAAATACCATTCATTTAAAGATATGGACTAGGATTCAACTCATACAATGAAAAACCACTTTAAGCATTCTAGCCTCTCATTCTTTATCATTCAAAATTCAAATAGTGGAGAGGTACAGCTATTAAATTCGAGATGTTATTAAGATGACATAACATTTAATGGGGAGCAGTAAAATATAGCCACAAGAATGGTAAACATGTTACATGACTCCAAACACAGCAATGCTGCTCTAATATTAAAGGAAAGAATAAGTACCCCTTTCTGATTGTTACCGCTGCTTTCAGGTGCATGAAATCATCAGTCTCAGTTTAATTCATTTGAACACAGCTGTAATCGGGCATCACGAGGTAATGGCAAAAAAGGTGAAAATATTTTCAAACTTTATGACAAAACATGAATCAGGTATAATTAAAAATTAAATATTTAAACATGACTAATTCACTATCTATGGAACTTGGAGAGGCATTTGGAAAAGCTTATGTTTCTTTATAATTTACTGCTTTCTGATATACTAGAACGCTGCAGACAAATGGATTACATCTGTGAAGTGCATATCCACCTGTGTTTTTCAGGCAGCAGCAGTGGCTAGTAACTCCCATGCTAGTAGGTAATTGAATCCTGTTTGGGTTTTATTCCAGATGTTAAAGAATCTATCCAAAGTGCTAGGTCTTTTGAGATGTTTGTATTATGAAATGCAAACTGGATCAGAATTATCACCACATTGATATGAAAATGACTGGGGACCTCCAGGAAACACAAAGGGTTAATGCTTTCATCCTAGTGGGAAACACTGCAACAGAAAGAAACAATGGTAGGGTTTTTTTATCAGTTTGAGACAAGCTCTGGTCAATTATCTTCTAAGGATCAGGAGTGCGCCTTAATCCAGTAATTGCCATGGAAAGAAAAAAGGAATGATCTACAAACTGTCTGGAGGAGTTGGGATTCCATCATGCTCTCCTGTCATCAGCTCACCTGAAGAGCCGGAAAGAAGCCCTCTATGGACACTGGACCCCAAACTTTCTCTCTCCTTATTCTAGTTTCTGGTTTTTGCTTATTTGGAATAAAAGACATCTTAAAGCCAGCTGTGATACTTCTGCTTCAGTAAGCACTGCAGGCTTCCATTTTGAAATAAGTACAGGAAGTTCAACTAGAACTGGAAGCAATAAGGCAATACACTCAGAAGCAATAAAGTTTGTAATGAACCAAAGGTCTAGCAATATAGACATTTGGAAAATTTGTTGACCTTTTGATTAATTTGGGTAGGTTAATCTTGGATTACAAGGTAAGATTTTATGAGAAACTATTTGTTTTGTTCAAAGAAGTTGTTGGATTGGACAGGGTTTAAAACACTGATAAAGTTGGTTATTGTATGCCCAGTACTTTAGTAATGGACATCAAGAAATGTTTGTAAAAAGGAGGCACCCCTTTGTGCACAACTAAGTTAGATGTTTATCAAATTGTGTTTGATTAAGTGAGAGTAAGAAGAAGAAGGTTAAATTCCACATCAAAGTCCTCATTAAAATCCTTAGCAGATAAAGTGATCGGGAATCTAATGTTTTGAAGAACAAGGGGACTGTAAAGATAATGATGTAGAAGAGCTGAATCAACTATCGCAGTGGTTCCCAACCATTGGGCATCCAGGTGTTTTGGATTTCAGCTCCCACAGTTCCTAACATCTGGTAAACTGGCTGGGAGTTGAAGTCCAAAATACCTGGAGGCTCAAAGGTTGGGGACCACTAAACTATCTCAAGATTTGGATGTTTTGGAGCAACAAGAGAAATAGTGAGATGAGACAAAGGAAAATGAAGAAGATCACACTATGTGGGACTAAATAATCTTGACATAACTTGAAAGGTTTAACAAGCAGGTGGATAAAGTTAATACAATACTGGAAGAATAAAAATTGTGTCCAAGAATGCTGACGCTGAAATTAAATAAATTTGGCATGAAACTGTGTCCATTTATAAAGTGACAGTTTATAAGGAATAAATTGAAATAAAGATGGGAGAAATGTATGGAAAAACATGTCTAGTGTAACATTGTTTAATGTGAGGCATTTGCCTCAATCTGTATTTTGCCACATGTGAAGGTATGTCGTTGTTGTTTATTCATTCAGTCGCTTCCAATCTTCGTGACCTCATGGACCATCCCACGCCAGAGCTCCCTGTCGGCCGTCACCTCCCCCAGCTCCTTCAAGGTCAAGCCAGTTACTTCAAGGATGCCATCCATCCATCTTGCCCTTGGTCGCCCCCTCTTCCTTTTTCCTTCCATTTCCCCCAGCATAATTGTCTTCTCTAACCTTTCCTGTGTTCTCATTATGTGGCCAAAATACTTCATCTTTGCCTCTAATATCCTTCCCTCCAATGTGAAGGTGTAGTTTACATTATATTGGTTTAAAGGGATTAACTAAATGGATTTGAAGTACAATGGGTTTCTTTGTTCACCTGAAGATGATTATGAAATATACTTTATTGTTAGTTTACTGATAGACTTAAAAGGACACTGAACTTTTAACAAAATATATGCATTTTGATGTTTGGGTTTCATTATGGCTTTATAATGGGGATAACTGATATTAGTTTTAAAAAGGAATTAATGTAATAGCATTAGAATAATAGACAATGCATCTGTTAAATTGTTAAATCAAATGCCTAAACAACAAATGTTAAGGTTACAGCAGTTTGGAAAAATAGAAGATTGTTTTTGTTTAAATATAAGCAATTACTCTCATTATTACCATTAATAGCTAGATATGGGGGCTAATCTTTTATCAACTCTGCAGGATAACTAGGTAGTATAGAAAGTTATATTTTATATGTGTAGATTAGAGAAAGAAGTTATTTTTGTTGAATATAAAAATGGGGGCTTAGAATTTAGTGAACACCTATAGAAAACATTAAAAGTAACTTTTACATTTCACTTTCTTCTTTCTTCTCTCAACTTTGCACTCTTTTCGTCTTTATTTTTATGCAGATGTAGATTTTTGTTCTTTGTATATTTTTATTTCTTTGTATATGCCAGCAGCCACTGACGCCTACTCTAGCAATTTCATTAAGCCAGCCCCTTATTTGCTATCCTCCATTGTTTGCTCAGTCATTATGCCCACAGCATACATGCCCTTCTGATTGTGAGCACTTACAGGTTTCCTCAACGTCCCCGTTTGACTTCCCCGTTTCTTGTGTTCTCTGCTTACTTACTTAGCACTCTTTTGCCTATTTATACCTTCAGATTCTATTTTTTACTTTAAAAATGGTAACCATATCTATTTGCATCACATTCCAATGTTCACTCACATATTGGGTAACCCCCCCCCCAATATAATAATGGAATATTGTAAAAAGTGGCTGTCATTATACAGCTGTATTGGTCCCTTTCTCTCTAAAGCTAAATGGATGGTGGGGTGGGCAGTAGACATAAGCTTGTCTCCCATTATGCAGGAAAGTAACATTCTTATAATTAAATCCTGGCCAAAGTGTTTTAGTTTGCTGCTGTTCTGGTGGTGGTGGTGTAACTTCCTGTGGCAAAACAATAGGGTTTGCTTGGCAAATTTGTTCATCAAGGGTTGGCTTTTACCTTGCTCTGAAGTTGAGGGTGTGTTTACTTCCAGAGTTTCCATTGCTGGTCTCAGAGTTCTAGTCCAGTGCTCAAGCCAAAACACACATTGGCTAATTACCTTTGGTAGCTTCCTTTCCCTTCCACTAAGCAATATGTACAATCACAAACATTCCCTGCATCACAATAGCATAGCTGGAGCCCCCAGTGGTGCAATGATTAAACCCTTATGCTGGCAGTTCAAATTCGGAGAGAGTAGGTTGAGCTTCTTCTGTCAGCTCCAGCTCCCCATGTGGGGACATGGGAGAAGCCTCCCACAAGGATGGTAAGACATCAAACATCCAGGTGTCCCCTAGGCCAGTGTTTCTCAACCAGGCAATGCCTTTGCGGCCCCCTCCTTCCCCCTCCTCCTGCCGAACTCCTCTCTCACACCAGAAGCAACTTGCAGTTTCTCAAGTTGCTCCTGACATGGGAAAAAAATAACATAGCCAATTTGTGTCAGATAATTTTTTGTCACAAGCACTACAGAAATACAGATTTAAAGCCATTTGTGTTTTGTTTTTGTTTTTTAGGAGAAGGAGATAGCAATAGAATAGTAGTAGTAATAGTAGCTGTTTTGTTTTCGTATTATGGAAAAAGAAGAGTTAGGTTTCAACTGAAAGAAGGATACAAATGAAGGAGGATTTTAATGTTCACAATTTTGTCTTAATGTTTGCTCTACAGTGCAATATTGCTTCATGAAATTATATAAAAGTTTACTTTATTCAAAACATAACTTACTCTGAAGTTTTCCAAAGCAAAGTAAGCATAGTTTTGTACTGCTTGGGATAAGAAAATCTAAATCTGTTAATATCCAGCTGCTTCCAACTGTATCGAAATAAGCTTGATGCTCTGGAGACTGATTATAATAATATAGTAAAATGCCAGAAGTCCTATTATTTATTATTGGGTCTTTTGTAGGAAAAACATGTTTTTCCTACAAAACATCTTTCCTTGCTGGAGCTAGAAACCATTTCAATAAATAAGGCAAAATATTATGTAAGAGGAAAGTCATGTTCGACTTCAATGGAGACGCAAAGGACTCATGTCACCAGAATCTATATACCTATGATTTCAGTGGCTAGGGTTGTAGTTTATTAAATTACTATACAGAAAGGGAAATTTGAACTATGTAAGGGAAAGAAAATACATTATCTGTGCTGATTTCGTCTATTGCCCAATTATTTAAGATACAGAAAATCTTCACTGACAAGTCAGGATAAACTTCAGCTGCACATTTCAATGCTGAAACTTGGTCAAAAGGAGTGGAGTGTGGAAGAGCACTGTGGAAAAGGGGATCACGTGCCCTCCAAATTAAATCAATAAATCCCTTAAATGCCAAAAACAGTTCACTCACTGGAAACCTGTGCAGTTGGCTTTAGTTGAGCATATTGCTGTTGTTTCGCATCCATCACATTTTATGCTAGCAGTAGAAAACAGAAAAGTAGTCATGTTGTGGGTATGTTATAATAAGTTTCTAAAACTGTATGCCAGAAAAAATGTTGAAATTGTTGTCTTCAAAACTAACTGAACATATTAATCATTTCCAGTACTGGTTGGGATGGATCCTTATTTTTAACTGCCAGCAAATCAAGTTCAACTTATAGCACCTTTATGAATGAGACACCTGATGATCTGGAGATGATAGGGGTGGATCCTATGATGTGGAATAAAAGTAGCTGCTTACAATAACTGGGTGTTTGTATCTACTAACCAAAACTTGCCCTCTACATATATTTCAAGTCAACTTGAACCAGAGGGCATCCAGTCCAACCCAACTCAGACATCAGGAGGACACTATTGGGGCCCTCCCAATGGATGGCCATCCAGCCTCTGCTTAAAGACATCCAGAGGGGGCAGCATATTCCATTGCCAAATATATAATTTCCACATTGCTATCTGTACCCCTCCAATGCTTTCTTTAATATATGAGGCTAACCTTTATTTATTTATTATTATTACTGGAAATCCATACTCAGCTTGCCAATATTTTTCATTAGGTCTTTGCCTTTAACAACAAAAATGGAATGGAAAAAAGACCCGACTCTTTGATCAAGCTTTTGAGAATGCAGCGGAATAGATAACACGGAACTATGAATGATGAACATGGAATGGCCAGACTATGTTACTGGATAATCACCACCTCCTACTACAATTGCAAACTTTTAAAAAAATATCTAGACATACGTAACCTATATACAGACATTGTATTAATCACCACTCATTTTATTTTAATTATTTATTCTGTTCCACCCATCGCTCCCTTTTTTCTTCCTCTCTACTTTTTCCTTTCTTTAGATGATTTATACACAATAAAATACATTAAAAATAATCCTAGAGAAGTATCTTCCATATGCAATTTTACTGTTTAGGAACTGACACTGTGCCAGTTTATTGTTAGTTTAGCAGAAGAAAAATGGTTGCATGTTTAGAAATAAAACAGCAGTCACTGGCTGATTTCCACTGAACTCCAGAATTTGTGTAGGAGGTTCAGATTACTTAACAGATGAAAAAGACTAGAAAGACAAGTTAGATTAAACTTTTTTGTGTGTGATTATTTCTGAAATAGCTGGATAAATTTCAAAATGGCTTGAAGCCTAGTTTAAGTGCAAATGACCTCAGTTACTTTACACCTATGTTACAAAAGGGCCAGCGGGAACAAAGTCCTATGAATCGTCTCAGTAGTTTGCATTATCACAATGCAATGGTGTTGTTCTGGATCAGAATTTGCAGGCTGGTGCTCCATGCTGGTTCCGCTTCATTCCTAAAGAGGTAGGCGTGAGTGCTGACAGACTATTGTTCCTGGCACTGGGAAGCTACCATCTGAGATTCTTCAGGATCTAATGCTGTCACCCAGGCATTAACATTTGCATGGAAGTGGCCCTACACAAGGTCCTCCCGCAATGTAGGGGTGCTCTATTTATTTTAATATTTATACATTATTTTAATAGTTATACACTATTTTAATTCTTTATAAACTTAAAATAAAGTGAAGGAAAGGAAAGGAAGGAAGGAAGGAAAGAAGGAAGGAAATGCCCTTCAAGGCTGGAGAGAGAGGGAGGCTGAGGAGGGAAAGTGCCTTGGAGAGCGGCAGCAAAAATACCACAAAACAGCAAAAATACCATGATATACATTTTAAATTAATATTTTTTGAAATCCGCAAAACAGTGTATCCGCAATAAGCGAATCATGAAGTAGTGGGGGAACACTGTATAATGTAAAAATATTTTTAATTTAATTTCAACATAGGAATTAGAAGTGGGAAGAACTCAATGGTGTGGCTCTCTAGAGCAGTGGTTCTCAACCTGTGGGTCCCCAGATGTTTTGGCCTCCAACTCCCAGAAACCCTAACAGCTGGTAAACTGGCTCGGAATTCTGGGAGTTGTAGGCCAAAACATCTGGGGACCCACAGGTTGAGAACCACTGCTCTAGAGCAATGGTTCTCAACCTGTGGGTTCTCAGGTGTTTTGGCCTACAACTCCCAGAAATCCCAGCCAGTTTACCAGCTGTTAGGATTTCTGGGAGTTGAAACCCAAAACGTTTGGGGACCCACAGGTTGAGAACCACTGATCTAGAGAAACATTAGTCCTGAACAGTCTTAACCCCATGTAAGGTCAGCAGCTGGCAGTTTCTTCTGGAGTCTGCAGTGTTTTATCAGTTGTAGTTTTGACCCGAAGTCACTTTTGCTGGGTTTAGCTAGACTGAAATCTGTAACAACTGTCAAAGTATTATATTTATCTTCCGTATTAATTATTTGAAATGTGGTCCACATGAAGCGGACAAAAGCTGGTTCAGCACACTGCTGCCAGACTGCTCACAAGTACACATCCGGATGATGATAGTTTTTGGATCTCTGTCTAATCCAGAATGGGCAATGTGTGACATGGCAAATATTAGAGAGGGGTATAGCTCACCCCTAAGCCAAGTGTGCTCTCCTCAGCTGTCACACAGAATTTCATGAACATGCAGTGGTCTAATCCGCAGAGCCAACTGGCTACAAGAGGCAGCATGTCCAGTGCCAGGCCTGAAGAGGCACTCTTTGCCTGAGCCTGCAGCTAGGGCATGTATAGTTGCTACATGGGGCTTGAGCCCACCTGATTTGAAACTCCCCTTTCCATTTGCATATGTAATCAACTACAGCCTTTTCATGACTATTGGGGAGCAATTTTGCCAGATAACATTATTAGTTTCCCTGCTTTCAGCATTTTCATTTCCCTCGGGACAACTTGTTCTTTCCTACACATGAAATTATGCTATTTTCTTGTCACAAGCTAACTGCGTGAGGAGCTGTTCACACTGGGAAGGATCTATTTGTGGTGCAAGCAGGTAGAATTATCAGCTTCCAAAGAAGAAAAGGTTTTTGTAAGGGAAAAACTAGACTTATAGGTAAATGCCCTGCTCACATGCAGACCTGCTGCCAAATTTTTAATTGAAAAGCACACAGCTTTTCAGTTAAAGTTCTCCAGCAGGAGGAGTGGACCTCCACTAAGAACCCTGCTTTTCAATTATTGGAGCCATTTCCTACATCGTCCAAAATTTCACTATAACAGAGTTCTGGGCATTTATCCTTAGGAGTACAAAATAACGTATACTAAACAGTAGGATTGGTTGATTTAAAAAATGGTTGAAAACTCATTTCAGATGTAGGGGGCGCTAGTGGTTCGATTCGGAAATGAATTCTGATTTTCCCCCCCTAAAAATTCCATAGTTTTCCAAAACTTTGGAAACTTCGAAATAGCGTCGTTAATGGCAGACACACATGCACAGTTCGGGGAAAAAAATGCACTGGCACTGGGGAAACTTCAGGGCCTCTTCCACTCCTGACTGAGGGACTCTTACACTCCAGGCCTACCTCAGCTGTCAATGCAGAGGAGGACGGAGGAGGCAATCCTCCTCCTCCTGTCACGTAATTCAGATTATCAAAATAGAGGTAAAGGTTTCCCCTTGACATTCAGTCTAGTCCTGTCGGACTCTGGGGAGTGATGCTCATCTCCGTTTCTAAACCAAAGAGACACATTGTCCATAGACACCTCCAAGATCATGTCACCAGCATGACTGTATGGAGCGCCATTACCTTCCTGCCATTGCAAAACAGGATTCAAACTGCAGACCTACTGCATTATCCATTATGGAGACTCATAGAAGGCAGTTAAACTGCATGATAGAAGTCTACATCATTGAGTATATACATTATGCAGTTTCAAGATGCATTACATGGCAATGTATATGAGGCCTGAGAGCAGATCAGGTGTTCCTTCCAGGTACTTTGGACTTCAACTCCCACCATTCCTATCATCCTCAAATCCTTTCCTTTTTCCCCCTCAGCTGCTTAAGCATAGGAAGAGGAGGAAAAGAGTAGTAAGAAGGAGACGAGAATGGAGAGAAAGAGAAAGGAAGGGGGAAAATTTATCCAGGCTGCTTTTACACCGCTTTCCAGGACCCAGGCTGAATCAGAGGCGAAAGGGGAGGGGGATTCATCCAGGCTGCTTTAATGTGGCTTTCCGGGACCCAGGCAGAATGGGAGGGGAAAGGAAGGGGGAAAATTCATCCACTCTGCTTTAACACAGCTTCCCAGGCTTGAGCTGAGGCCAGGGAAGAGAAGCGGGAAAACGATGAATCATTTTCTGTCGTAACAGAAATGGCAGAGGCTTCAGAAGGGCAAGGAGACTTCCGGTTTCCTTAAAAACTTCACAATCGTTTCAAAAAGCAAATCTTTCCAAATTTATTCCGAATTACAAAGATTCTGGCCGAACTTAACCATGCCTACTAAACGGCTACACTGGTGAGCGATATCCTTCTGGTTTTAAAATGGTGGTGTTTTTTTTTTTTACCTTTGACAGTCTAAACAGAATGAAGGAATGTATTCTCCTGGAAGATGGCTCAATGAGTTTGAAATTAACAAGGGCTCTCTGGATGCTGAATTAGTATCCTTTCCATAATAGGTCTGGAACTCTGAATGCCCCATCCTACGAAGTCTACTTGTTCTCTTCCATCCAGAAGCATGAAAATATTTCTTCTTTGATTGAACATGTATTTTCTTATTGATTTTCCATATTGTAAACAGTCTTGGGAACTTGGGAACTTTTGTTGATAGGCAGCTCCCTATATAATACAAATAAGTATGATGGTCTATGACAGGGCTACCCAGGAAGTCGATCGCGATCAACTGGTCGATCCTGGGACTGAAGGAGGTCGATCCTAGCTGGATGGGGTGCTTCTCAGAGGGGGCGGGGCCATGCCTTGCCAAGCCCCACCCCTCCCCGGCTTCAGCGCTACCACAGCTTCTCCAGGCTAGAGGAGGGTAATGCCAAGCCAGTGGTGGCTATCTATGCCACCACTGGCTTGGCATTACCCTCCTCTAGCCTGGAGAAGCTGTGGTAGTGCTAAAGCCAGAGAGGGGAGGGGGCAGAGCCAGGCCGCGCCAAGCCCCGCCCCCTCCCCCGGCTTCAGCGCTACCACAGCTTCTCTAGGCTAGAGGAGGGTAATGCCAAGCCAGTAGTGGCTACCTATGTCAGATTATTGCATTTTTTAATAGCAATTCATGAGTCAGCACAAGATGTATTTTCTGCAGTGTGACATGTTTGACACCAGATGGCGCTGTCTCGGGACTGATAAATGGAATGTTGAGGATTTGTCAGTTAAGATTTGACAGTTGGGAATTGTCCGTTGAAGAGGACAGTTGGTTGGGATTAAATATCTGTGAGGAAAAGATGTTTAGAAAGGTAGCTGTGATTGCTGTTGTTTTTCCATGCTTAGCTTGTTATTGTTAAATACAATTCAATACAAAGTTATATTTTTTTACCTTGTGAATTGAATGAGAGTGTCATTATTCACACAAACAGAGACTGGAGTTTATTGGGCCGATGGGGAATTAAACTTCTATATTTCTGTTGCCTATTCCGCTGTGGCATAAATACTCGACGCCGAAGAGGTTATGGGCCCAGATCCCAGAACCCAGAACACAGAATCCAGAATTGCAGAGGCACAGAGATACTACATAACCCATAATTCACAGAAAAGTTTTTGAATAACACTAGAAATTGCAGCTGAAGTCGCTGTTTACCTCAGTGTTAGAGGAAAAAAGCTGAAGTGAATTTTTGCCAGGAGCATCTGTAGTGTGAAGAGAGATGGCATTATTTGGAGCACAGCATCATTTAGAAAAACTCAGAGGCAGCTCAAATTATTTAATATGGGCTACCAAAGTGGAAGCAGTTTTGGCAAAGGAGGAGCTGCTATCCTGCCTTACACATGGACCGATTTCTGATGCAGAAAGGTTGAAAGATGGCAAGGCAAGGGCTACCATCATCCTGTCAGTTGACGATAGGAACCTCACATATTTAGCTCTGGAAGAAACAGCCGCTGACTGTTGGAAAAGGCTTGAAAAGCTGTATCAGCAGGCTACTGGAGGCTCAAAAGTTTTATTGAGCAGAGAACTGTTTTCACTGAAGCTTCTGTCAAAGGAAGATTGTGCCAGAGAGACTCATTTGAGTAAAATGCTGAGCCTATTTAATGATTTAGCAGCAAGGGGCACCAATTTTACAGAAGATCAGAGAGGCTTAATTCTACTAAGCAGTTTGGGGCAGAGCTACAACTCATTCATTGACTCCATGCAATCTGTGAAAGAAGAGGACATCAACTTCGACTTAATTTCGACTAGATTGGAGACCTGGGCTTGTTACAGAAGAAATGCCCAGCAACTTTCAACGGAGAAGACGGTCAACAAAGGCTTCAATATGAAGAGGAAAGAGACAATCCAGTGTGACATCATCTGTTACATTTGTAATAAAAGAGGACACAAAGCTAGACAATGTCATAAGAACAAGTTTAAGAAGAGTGAATCAGCACAGAGCAAGAAAGAACAGATCAACAATTCAAGAAAAGACTCTGATTCAGGCTGTCTGTTGATGAGTTTACAATGTAACAATGATTTTATTCCTCAGGTACCCTGGATTATTGACTCTGGGAGTGCAAAGAGTTTTGTTAAGGATAGTAAATTGTTAGCAGAGAAGGAACCTTTATCTGGTTCTATGCAAAGTTGTGTGAGTCTAGCCAATGGTCAAAGGAGCAAGGTTTTAACAAAGGGAGAAGTTGAAATTGGTCAACTTAGTCCAAAGTTAGACAATGTTTATTTAGTTCCTGAGCTAGAACACAATGTTCTAGGGGTGAAACAACTTGCAGACCATGGTTTATCCATTGTGTTTGAAGGGGAGTTATGTAAAATGAGTAATAAAATACAGGTATGTATAAGGAAGTAAAATTTCAAAATGGTTTCTATAGAATGAATGCTAGTAATAAAATGTCTACAAATAGTATTCAGAGTTTGAAGGGAAAACCTCTGCATGGTGACAGATGTCTGCACATGCTACACAGGAAGTTTGGCCACATGAACTATAATATGATTAGAAAGACTGCACAGCTAGTAGGCATTCAAATACCAGAATGCAGAAATTATTTAGAGTGTGCTGTCTGTAACAAAACAAAGTTAAAGGCTTATCCTGTTGCCAAAAGGAGTGATAGAGTAACAACTAAGTTACAGTTAGTGCACATGGATCTAGCTGGACCTTTTTCCAAAGAGTATTGAGGGAATGTATTTCTACTAGTAATAGTAGATGCTAGGTCTCGATTGGGCTTCATTTACCCTCTGAAAGGTAAATTTCAGGTGTATGAAAAATTTATTGAATGGTACAATTTTGTGAAGAACCAATTTCCTGATTTGACTGTTAAACAAGTTCAATCTGATAGAGGTGAATTTGTGAATGAAAGACTTGAGAATTTTTTTAAGGATAAAGGAATTTGGCATAGGAAAACAAACTGTGGGTATCAAAAAAAAATGGAATTGCGGAGCGTCGCTTAGGGGTAATTCAAACCATGGTAAAATCAATGCTTGAGGATGCACAAATGTCGAAAGGTTTTTGGGCAGAAGCAGCTAACACTGCCAATTACGTGCTGAATAGGTTATGGACCTCAAGTGTAAATGAAATCCCATTCTATTTGTTTTATGGAAGACATCCAAAAGGTGGATCATTTTCAAGTATTTGGTGCGCATGCAAATGTTTTAATTCCTATACAGCAAAGAGACAAAAGAGATCAGCATTGGGTAAAGATGCAATTTATTGGATATGAAGGTGGAACGAAAGGCTATAGATTCTGGAATGGCTCTTCTCCAGGGAAGAAGATCACAGTCTCCAGATCTGTAAAGTTCGAAAATAATACTCATTGGGAAAGAATTCATGCAAACACTGAAGTGTTCATAACCCCAAGTATTTCTAGAGTAAAGAATGAATCTGAAGTTGTAGAGGTATTAGATGAGGCAAATGTGGAAGAAAGCAAGGAACAATCTGAAGAAAGTAATTTTCATGATTTTTTTGCCACAAACTCTGACTTAGTGTCCAAATCTGTAACAGAGGTTGATGGATATTGTCAGAGGAGATTAGGGATGTGGAGGAGACTAAGGATGAGATTCCTAGGAGATCCACACGTATCACTAAAGGAATTCCACCAGCCAAGTACCAAGTCACTAAATAGGAAGTATAGAGTGGAAAGATCCTAATTCTTACGCTGAAGCATTGCGTAGACCGAAAAATGAACGTGATTGTTGGATAAAAGCAATGAAGAAGGAATTTGATTCACTTCATTCTTTAAATGTTTTAGAACTAGCAAATGTAAACAAAGATGTAAAGGAATTTGGTTGCAAGTGGGTATTTAAAAGGAAAACACAAGTTGATGGTTCATTATTGTACAAAGCAAGATTGGTTGCACAAGGTTTTGGTCAAATTTACAATCAAAATTATGATGAGGTATATGCTCCAACGACAGACCTGAACAATTAGGACGTTTAGGCATCGTGTGCAAAGAAAGTATGTTATATATACTTTGACATTGCCACAGCTTATTTAAATGCAGAGCTGACTGACAAATGTATATATGAGAGCAATAATTGGTTTTGAAAAAGATACTCCAACTGGTGTATATCACCACGGAAAGCATTATATGGGCTAAAGCAAGCAGCTAGATGCTGGAACCAGTGTATAGACGAAAGTTAAAGGGTCTTTGGCTATCCAGTTCAGCGTTGAAGGCATGCCTTGTAGTAAGAAATAAAGTTTAGTCCAAAAAAGCAAACATTTTCAGATGCTGGTGTTTGTCATGATAATTAGTGATTTAGCACCATCCAAAAGATGGGAACAAAGTTTTTGGCAGACGAAACCCATATGACTATAGAAAAGATCTGAGAAGTTCTGGAAGATGAGGGCAAATGTAACTGAACTGAAAAGATACTTTGTGTTCAGATCAAAAGACAAAAATTTTGAGTTACTAGATAGTCAAGACTGATTCCCAGGTAAGTCATGTATAACTCCAATGAAAATCGATTTTAAAGTTTCGATATGAAACAGTTCATCCAACATCAGCAGAGACTGCGAAGCCGGGAGTTTCGTATCAAGTGTCTGACCAGCTCTGATGATCGCTCGCTGTCATCGCCAGCAGAGTGACTGAACCAACGCAACGAGCTGGTGCCAAACAAAGTTAAGATATTCGAAAGAACATGAAGACAAAGCAAACAATCAAAGAGCGAAGGCTAAGATCAAAGCCAGAATAAAACAAAAACTGCCGGCGCCTGGTACCAATTAGGGTTTTGGTCGGCTGGTAAAGAAACCGCAGCGCGCTGGTTTGATATCCAACAGCAGCCTGAACTTTCGCTTTTGAGTTCAGATCGCCACAGTAATCGTATGATGTCAGGTAAAATGAGGCCCAAAGCTTCAAGAAGATATCTTGTTCAACGATTCAACTGCTGAGAAGACAGCGTCGCCGCCAATATTGCTAACAAAACATGTCGGTGCAAAACAGTCAGAAAGTTGCAGATGTTTTGAAGTTGGTCCGCAAAACTGGTCAGAATAGGTAGTTAATGAGTCAAACCTGAACAACGTAAAGTCAACAGCTCAAAGAGTTATTACAGCCGTAGCGCAAAACAAACAGCCTTCGAGAAGCCGACAGCCGCATTTTTGGCAAAATCACAGTCGCGCACAGCTTCTTCTCGGCGCAGTCAGAAGATCACCGATAGCGGCTTCACCGTGAACGACAGCCTGAACGCCGAAGATCAGCCAGGCCAAAGATCTAATGTCAGAGTCCGTTCCAGTTGCGGCGCCACAGCGAACAAATATCAGTAGTAAGAGCGCAGTAAGCCGCAAGCCGTGACAGCCGCGCCTTTCTGAGCGCCAGTTTGAGCCGCCAAAGCCAAACGCTGGCACCAATACAAAGCACGCCCGCAACGAACGGCGTCGCTTGGTCCACACGGTCGATAAGAAGCAATTCACTGGTCAGCTCAATAAATTTCAAACCTCTGGCGTTCAGCCTGGTTCGCTGTGGCACAAATATACGGCTTAGTAACCCAGGTGTCAGCCACTGGCCGGTATTATCTCACCACAACAGGAGAAACTGCATTTGCATAGAATCATACTGGAAGAGATGAAAAAGGACCATCCAGAGCAGTCCACTGACATGCAAAAATACACAATCACAGTCAATGAGCAGCCTGTTAAAAAACTTCCAAAGAAGAAAACTTGACCACACTCCATGGCAGTGTATTCTATACTTTTTACTATCAGGAAGTTCTTTCTAGTGTTTAGGTGGGATCCAATTCGCCTTATTTATTTATTTATTTATTAGTCAATTTTATATTCCGCTCCTCCCAGCAGGCTCGGGGCGGATCACAACAAAGATAAAATGTACAATACAAATGTACAGCGATAAAACAATAAAAACACAGTCATAATCCTTGTCCCAGACCCTGGAGCAGCAGAAAACAGCTTGCTCCAATTTCAATATGACACCCTTCCCAAGGAAAAATAGCTGGGGGTGTTTCCAGGCACTGATCAGGTGTAAAAAACACCAAGTTACATTACAGCTGCCCTCACATATCCAGCAGATATGGAGTATTCTTACATTTAGAACAGAGGTAGCCCCTTCTTCCCTGATGCATAGGGACAGCTGGAGCTCTCCAGATGCACTGTTGACTGGTCATGAAACAGTAAGAGGGGGCAGTGTTGCACCTGTGATTCCCATGGTTGCTATCGCATATAAATTTACTAAGATGCTGATATTCTTCAAGTCCGTTTTTGCTAGGCTGAGCAATACTGAAAGAACCTGCCAGAGTTACCATATTAACTTATGATGAATCATATGTTAGGGTGATGGCTATAAAAACAATAAGATGCAGACGTGGGGTTTTCTTTACACGTTTTTGTTTAGCAAACAAAAACCAACTTAACATTTGGTGCGTTTTATATCTTATTTTTATCTATTGTACAGGAAACTCTAAACATTCTAATACAAAATGCCTATCTACGTTATGTTTGAATCTTTGGGACTATGAGAGGAACATTTGTTCAGCACAGTTTTACTCCTTAAATATATACAATGACATAAGACATCCAAGACTAGCTTCTAGCTAAATTTTAAAATTGCAGTTTTAAATAACGTTAAAAGTAAAATGCTTGCACCTATAAATAAGATTAAAAATTCATTATTGTGTGATTCTTATTTGGCAACTGAACAACTCGGCATAAGAGATTTCAATGTACTTCAACAACATATTACAACTAAAGCACAAGTAAGATCTGAGCACCAAGTGAATAGCTGTTAATTACTATGCACTTAAAGTATTTTTAAAGTTTTCCCAGTTCCTAAAACAAGACATTCTAAACTAATATTCTACTTTTTACAGTAAAAATTCAATAACATTTTCTAGACCCAGAATATTTTACCAGTAAGATAACATAGTCATCATTTCAATGCTATTCAGATTCTTCTTCTTATTCAACCAAATTAAATCAAAGTGAAAATTTACACAATTTTATTTTGTTTTGATATGGGCAAATAACTTGTATATGGATATTATCCATGATATGAAAAGTATTACCAACTCACAGTTTGCACAGGCATGCACACACACATACATCTACTCATCATGCTATCCTTTCATTCTACTGTGCTGTGCTGGTTCTCCTCCCTGGACTGCTGTTTTTTGGATGAACATTACCTTTAGGATGCTGCTGATAGGCTATCTGGCTGAATGCATCTTCTGTTCTTGATATTACAGAGCACGCTAATGTAACTTTCCTTCTATCGGTCTTTTGAATGTGATTTTATTTTACCACTGGATTTTTTTCTCACCAGAATTCATGCTGACACTGTTCCAAAATTTAGCAGTACCATGTGGGATACTGTGCACAAAAAAATTCTCCTAGCAACTCTGGCTTAGAGTCTAGCATTTTCCTTATTCAAGCTGTGATTCACTCTGCCATCTGTAGTCAGATATTGACAGGCAGTAGCCTTAGAATAGCTATTATACATTTGCTTAACAACTGGTTTTAGCATCTGCAAACATAGGCCATGGGAAAAGTCCAACATTTATTTATTACACTATTCTATGTTTGCTTAAGGATTGGACCTACTGAAAGATGTGTCTTTCCATCATGCAGCTTTGTGATGGCAAATGCGTATTTTATTTCTATGCCATACAAAGGCACTTTAGAAATATAATTGCAGCCCAATTTGTTCCAAAGACTATCTTGTCAGGGAATAACCACTCTGGGGTTATTTAGAGCAGATAAATATCTGCGGCCAACCCTTTCTATTATCACAAAAACATTTCCCAGTAAACAAACCTAAAAGTCTGCCTTTTTCCATCTTATCTTGTCTAATTTTTCATACCATCTTCAAAGACCCAAAAGGCAGAGAGACACACATGCATTGAAACCACATAAAATAGCTTTTTCCATGGAAGCAAACCACCTATGGAATTCTCTCCCCTAAACCTAATATCTTTTTTGCTCATTTTCAGAAGATTTCAAGGTTCTAATGTTTCACAAGTCTCTTGAAGTTTGGGAAGGCACTGAAGATCTCTGCCTGAGATTTCTAACTATCCCTCCATGAATTCCAATTCTACAGGATGGAACCAAGGCAAGTAAGGTAGAATTATATACAACTGGGTAGTGTGAGTCCTAGGTTTTAGTTTGACATGTAGGTGTTGCTGGTTGCTAAACTATAAGTTCAGCAGTAGAAGTCAATAACATATGGGAGGACTGTTCTCCATTTCAGATGTGTCCCTAGAATTTCCCCCAGGATGCTGCCCATCTGGACCTAAAGAGGCTGGGTGAAGCATCATTTTAGAACATTTCTTCTTTTTCTAAATCTCCAGTTTCGACTGTAAAGCATCCTCCACCACTTGCCGCATGAGTCTGGCTTTTCCACCACCATAAATATCCCTCCTTCTCCTTCCTTCCTCTCCTTTTCACCAAGCCCAAGACACTTAGAAATATGTATTGATAGGATATGCTACTAATTAAAATTGTATGTAACATTCTGACAAAGTGAGATATCTGGCATACTTTGAACAGCCCTCAGAGAGCGGTTGGCTGAATGCTTGCATTCATGAAATTTTTTGCATTAGCAATATTTTATAAGAACAAAATAGATATTGGACATTTCAGTTCTGGGGCACTTTGATGCAAAACCACTATATATCCTGATATTTCACATGCCATTATCTAATAGATTTTCTCATGTACTTTTTAAGCATGCTGGCTAGAAATCTGTTGGTGCTATGCATCAATATCCAGCATAGTGCATTTTTCACATGAATGTGCAGGGGTGAGGGACAGGGTGGTGTGGGGGACAGGGACTGCTGCGGTTGCCTTCTGAACAGCCCAGGACCTGAAAGATAGCTCTCTACCCTGAATGGAAGATTTCTTTATCTTCCACCTCCTTATTCCATAATTACTTTGCCTGATTTATCTTGCTCCCTTTGTCACTACAAACCACCACGACTTCCACCAGTACAATTATGCTAGCCAGCATCATTTCAAATGTATTTTTTATTTCATCATATGATCTTATGATTTCTGAAGTATGAGAAATGCTTAGTAACATGTGTCCATTTATTTTTATTCATCATTCCTGCATTCTGCTGGGAAAACATGAAAGGCATTGTCACTGATGGGATTTTTGATTCAGATAGGTTCATAGTATGCCTGATTTTGGTCCAAAATTCAACATTGTGGCTATGCACAAGACGTTTGTTCACAATTCCACTAAATGAATAATAGACATTTCTTTGACATCAACAGGGCTTTTGTGATAATCAATCATGCAAATGATACTGAAGTCTAGACTGTAGTTATGTGGCATGTGTGGGGCGAGGCTTGGAGACTGTCTTAAAGAATTATGTTTTTTCTTTGTGGGCTCTGTGAATGCATACTTATGAAGTTTGCGTGCCAGCACGGGCTTCCAACGGAAACTTTCCCAGTTTGAAAAGTTTTGGCGGTAGCCCTGTCCAGCCGGCCCGGAGGGCATAAAAGCGCCTCCATGCGCGCCCACCTCATTCCTTTGTTTTCCGCCACTTTATTATTATTTATCTTATTTATTATTTATTTCAATTTGATAAACCGCCCTTCCTGAGGCCCAGGGCGGTTTACAACATATAAAAACAGCATATAAAACAGCATATAAAACACATGGTTAAAAACACATAAAATTACATCTTAAAAGAGTCACATAAAATCATAGCCAGACATAGCTGGTAAATGGAGAATGGTAGTGGTATGGCAGGATGGCAAGCGTTAATTAGGCGCTGTCAGACATCAAACGCCTGTCTAAACAGCCAGGGCAACACTTGGGCAACATCGGAAATTCTCTGCGGTTGTGTGAGCATAGCATGTCCACAACCAGCTTTAAAAGCTGCATCACCTGCGGTAGCAAGATCCCGGACTGTGACGGTCATTCGAAGTGCCTTTGGTGCCTCGGGGAGGGACACGTCGTTCCGACCTGTCGACACTGCCAGGCCTTCTCCTCGCAGACCAGAAAATCGAGAGCCCGGAGAGCCTACCTGCTTGAGCAATCCCTTGCTCCTCCAGAGATGGTGACGGCTGTCCCATCTACCTCCTCAGGGGTCAGGGCGGCTGCTCTGGCCCCCTCCGTGTCGACTGCTCACCCGGCTGGGAAGAAGCATCCACGGAAGGAGAAGGACGCAAAGTCCACTTCATCGAAGACTTCGGTGCCAAGACCGGCCTGCACGGTAACCACCGAAACCGTGCAGCCGCCTCCAGCCCGATAGACGTCGGTGAGCTCGGTGGCGTCAGGCCTCTCCCAGAGGTCGGCCATCTTGAGAACTCCCTCTAACAAGGCCATGGAGATTGCCTTCCGGAGGTTGACCAAGGAGGCCCGTAGAGCCCAGACCAGAGGTCTGGTTCCTGTGACTCCGGGCAAGTCTTTGGAGGCCGCCGCCTCAAGACCACCGTCTCCGAAGAGACGCAGAACGACGCCGTCTTCAACTTCCACCTCGTCGAAGACGCCCGTGTCGGCTTTCCCCTCCAGCTCCTTGCCTACTCCCTCTCTTGCTGTGGAGAGAGGGGTAGAGCAACCGGCCAACTCACCGGACGACTCTGTGCAGACGGTCGTCAGAGTTCCCCCGGCCCAGCCATCGGTGAGACAACTCTTCGTGGCTCCAACGCCGGAGAAAGGCCGCCAGATGTCAAGGCTCGCCTTGGCTTCAGCCTCCAAGAGGCCCCCTCCTGCTTTGGCAGTTTCCACCACTCCAGTTCCATCTGTGACGGTGATGGCGCTATCTTTAGCGACACTTCGGGCTGGACCGGAAGTCTCTGCTCGACCGACACCGTCGAACAACAAGATGGAAGAAGGGGAGGCCCCACGATCGGTGATCTCTGGATCCATTTTGTCGGTCGCCATGGACCGTACCCCATCACTGCGAGGCTGTGACCCTGAACCCTCCTCTTCACCTACAGACTCAGCTCGAGCGTTTGGTGACCAGATTGGGAGGATGGCCAGGGCTCTTGGTGTCAAAAACTATGTCCCAAGAAGGTCCAGTGCCTGTCCAGTCTTCAGCCGTGTTCAGGTGGAAGACGCTGCTCAACCTCATCTCCCCATGCTGGAGCCCCTGGAAGAGGTAGTGAAATCCTCTTGGAAGACTCCATCGTCCATACCACCAACCTCAAGGCGAATCAAGGCGTGGTATAAAACGGATGAGAGGGAGAAGGGCTGGCTGCATGATCATCCGATACCAAATTCGATTATCGTCACTTCCTCCCAGTCCTCCAGCGGGGAGTCGACCACCCCCACTGATCAAGAAGGCAAGAGGTTCGACACTGTAGGTCGGAAGATCTACTCGGCCGGCCTTCTACTCACCAAAATGGCGAACTACAGGGCTTGCATGGGAGCGTACCACCAAATTCTGTCGGAAAGGGCTCAACCCTATTTCCAGAATCTGTCCGAAGAGCAGCAAGCAGCCTTGGCCTCCATCAGCCAGGAAGCTCAAGCCCTTGCTCACCACCAGATCCTTATGGCACGCCAGACAGGAGACACATCAAGGAAGCTGCTGGCCCATGGTATCGCCATCAGAAGGCACGCATGGTTAAAGTCGTCTGGCCTGTCTGCAAATTCCTGCTGGGTAATTGAAGATCTACCCTTTGATGCCCAGGGACTCTTTTATGCAGGCACTGATAAGCTCAAAGCTAATCACTATTTCAAGATCCTGACGGCGAAGCTTGATCAACCTCCACCGCAGCCCAGGGCCAGGTACTACCAACGATCAAGGTACCAACCTAGATCCCAGTACCATCAGTCACCTCGACCGTACTCAGCTCCCCAACAGCAACAAAAGCAGCCCAGGCAGCAACAGCAACAGCAGCAACAACAGAGCCGCACCTGCCAGAACCAAAGGTCCAGACCACGGCAAAACACGGGTAATGGACAATCCAGATGCCGTGTTTGACGGGGCGAGGGACGACACCGCTTCTTCGCTCTGTACCGTTGCCGCCTCCATGCCTCCTCCCACCTACCGACCTCTACCATCAAACCCGCCGTTCGGAGATCACCTGACCCACTTCATCGGTGCCTGGCGACGCATCACCTCCGATGCATGGGCTCTCCGGATTGTCGAGACGGCTATGCCTTGGAATTCGAGGAACTCCCGCCAACGGGGTTCATCGTCAAGATGGAGCCGTCCGAGGTGATCTTGAGGGAGGTTGACAATCTGCTTCAAAAGGGAGCAGTTTCGCTGTTACCGGCAAACCAGGAAGGAGAGGCATTCTTCTCACGGTACTTCACCATACCGAAGCCCGACGGTACCCTGTGACCCATCCTGCATCTCAGAGATTTAAACGTGTACGTTTTGCAGAGAAAATTCAGGAGGGTGTCGGTGTCGTCCATTCTCCCACTGCTGCACTCCAGCGATCACTTCGCCTCAATAGACCTACGGGACGCTTACTTCTACGTCTCGATTTGGCGCTCACATCCACGCTTCCTCTGCTTCAAGGTGGCCGGGCGAACATACCAGTTCAACGTTCTGCCCTTCGGCCTAGTAACCGCCCCAAGAACATTCTCATGTCGGTGGTGGCTCGTCCTGACAACTTGCATAAAGTTCATTGGGATGATGTTCGAGTCCGTCGATCAACTCGCCTTTCTGCCTGAGGTCAGATTCCAGGCGCTTCGATGAGAAGTCAACCTCTGCAAGTGGCCGTCCATTACAGCAAAACAGGTCCCGGTCGCCCTGGGCCACATGGCGTCAACCGTAGCAGTTACATCGCTGGCAAGACTCCGCTTCAGGCCGCTGCAATGTTGGTTCCTCGACCACTTCAACCCGGTCGTGGAACACCATTCAAAGAGACTCTCCCTACCGCAATCGGTCAATGACTCTCTAAGGTGGTGGACGGTCAAACTCAACGTTTGCGTAGGAGTTCCGTTCCATGCAGCACTCCCGTCCATCACTCTGACGACCGACGCATCTCTGCTGGCTTGGGGAGGCCACACAGGAGAACTGTCGATCAACGACCAGTGGTCGGCAGTAGAGAGGTTACACCACATAAACTACCTCGAGCTCCTGGCCATCTTCAAGGCCCTTCGAGCCTTTGCTCCCTTGGTCGCAGGCAAAGTAGTACTGGTCAGGACAGACAACATAGTGGCCATGTACTACGTCAACAAGCAGGGCGGAACCAGGTTGAGAAAACTCCTGTCCCTCTCCCAGAAGCTGTGGGAGTGGTGCATACTACACCGAGTCGTCCCCAGGGCGATCCATCTCCCTGGGACCCAGAACACGGGGGCGGACTCTCTCAGCAGGACCCGCTGGTCATCCCACGAGTGGATGCTTCACCCAGAAGAGTTACATTGTCTCTTCCAGGACTGGGGGTTTCCAGACGCAGATCTCTTCGCATCGCCGGACAACAACCATCTACCTTGTTTCGGTGCCAGGCTTGCCTCGGATGCTCACCCGGGCTGCCTTGGGGACGCCCTCCTGCTCGACTGGTCGACAGGGTTCCTGTACCTCTTCCCTCCATTCCCGCTTCTCCTCCGAGTCTTTGAGAAGATACAACTCTCCGGGACCGACTGCATCCTCGTCGCCCCCTATTGGCCGAGACAGGTCTGGAAATTCGCACATGCGCACTGGCTTCTGAGCACGGCGGCGCGGAGGAACGAGGGGGAGGAGTGGACTCACGGCGCGGGCGCCTGGACCTGAGGAGGAGCAGGAGGGGGGAGGCCACGAGGGCGGTCCCCACGGAGACTCCCTGGCAGCAGCAGCGCCCCCGGAAGGGCCCGGAGCCAGAGGCGCATCTTCCTGACGTCACTTTGTCGCCGCCTCTGCCAAGGAGGAAGGGGAGGAAGGCCTCGCCGGCCGCGCGCTGCAAGGACGCCCGGAAGGAGAGACGCTGGAGGGAGCCCTGCGGAGGCGCGGCGGACTCTTCCTCCTTTCCTCCCTCCCTCCCCCGCGCCTCCGCAGGGCTCCCTCCCTCTGGCGTCTCTCCTTCTGGGCGTCCTTGTAGCGCGCGGCCGGCGAGGCCTTCCTCCTAGGTGGCGACGCCCCTCTCCGGGAACGTTGCCCTACGCGACCGCGTAGGTCGCCTAATGGTAAAGGCCGGCCCTGTTATAAACCCATTCTACATCTTATTAAGCCATTTTTAAATTGCATTGTTTCCCCCTTAAATAGAAAAGTTTTACAGAATCCTGTACCTTCAGGTTGCAGTACATTTATGAAAATACTCAGCTTCTCAATGATCTAATTGCTGCTCTTTCCTAACAAATGTTATTACTTTGACCATATGTACAATTTCCTATGTCTTTAACAACCAATCTGGTGTTCATGAGATATTCTGCTTTCTTTCTGTTATACTGTGGTAACATGCAAATCTAAGGATCTCTCACTTTTGCTACTCTACTCAGAGAAGGGGATGCTTTCTTTTTTGGATAAGAATTAAAGTGCAGCACTTACTTTGACCCATTGAATTATTCAATCCACTTGACAGAGAAAAGCAACTAAAGGATACTGAATAGTTTTGTATTTTCTCTTTTAGACCCAAAATTGAGTTTTAGCAGTCCCAAAAAGTTGGAACAAAACAAACAAATGTGAGAAATATCAGCATAGATTACAAGCTACCTGTCCCTAATTCTTGCATAAGAATATGGTATATATTACATAAGATGACTTTGAAACAATCTAGTGTAATGGGCTACTATACACAAATGGTGAACTGTAAAAATAGTGTGTCATCTTGCATTTCTCAGATTAAATTAATATGCAAATAACATATTATATTTTATTAGGAACTGATATATTTATTTTTCCAGACACATACTAGGAAGGAAAAATAATTAGCTAAAACCATTTCATCCTAAGAGTCTTATTTATGTTTAAAATGTTATTAATCTGTACCCACAAAAATACAAGTATATGACAACCTAATGACTGCTAAATTAAATAAACATGAGCAACACAAGGTTGGATGTCTATTTCTATGCCTTTCGCTGGCATAAAAATGCCACCTAGCTAACCATTCACAGGAAAAATGCATTATGGAATCCCTTATGATTTGATTTTAATTATTAAGATGAAAAAAGAACGAACAAATACTGTAATGTATGTGCATTCAGAACTACTGTGGTTTTTTGTGGAGAAATCTAGTTCAGATGGAAAAGCATTACCAAGGCAAGTGATTATATAATCCCTATTACTTCTTCCATGACTGAGCATTAATTTTAAAGGAAGCTTAATTGAAACTAAATAATGCCTGATTGTAATGGAAGATGAAGCACAAAAGAGATAGACAGCACATAAGAAAAGACATTCTGACATTGGCTGTTGATTTTATTCTGTTCCATGAAATGTATCTCAAAGAAAATTAACATGTATTGAGTGTTACTTGCAGAGAAAATATAAATATTACTCAGTGACATTTCCTATAAAAATTTCATTGCAGACATAATAGCTCAATTCCTACAATGATACTAAGATGACAAATACATGAACTGATTAGCTCCAGTATAGTTTACTCAGCATAGTTAGTTTTAATATTAAAATCATATTCACATAATGCAGCAATACTACACAAGTAAGTTGACTGGTGGAGCAGTAAATTTGTACAGAATTATGCAATCAAAATGAAGGAACAATGTAATTGTTTTAATCGACATTTTATACACAATCCAGATTCCCTGTAGTCTTTATAACCTAGATATACACACAGCATATCAACCTCCAGACATTTAGATTCTGATTCCTGGAGAGTTTACAGCATTCTTTGTTGATGTAACAGGTTTATACTAGCTTAAATTGTTCTGTGAATTTTACAATACCTCCAAATGCAGCAGCAGCAGTTTTGCCAAGCTGTGCAATGGTCGTCAGAAATGTAACCCACATGCAGTTCCTCCCCGCTTTATCTCCATTACACCATTTTGTCCTTCTTCAACTTCCCTTCAATGCTGACCTCTTAGACCTTGGCTTATGCATACTGGAAGAACTGTATACTAACCAGACTTCAGATCTCAGCCTCTTTTAGCTCAGTATGGATCTGTCACTTAAATATAACTGCCATGGCTCAATGCTGTGGAATCCTGAGTTTGTAGTTTGGTGTGAAAACAACACACTTTTGCAGAGGAGACTAAAGACCTTGTAAAACTAGAGCTCCCATGGTTCCAATATTTCAAAAGCCGATAAGAATTTTGCATGCCCCTTTACACACATATTTAAGGCATTGTTATTGATATTTACTAACAAAACGACTTTAATTTATGGCAAGCCTATGAATGAGAATCCTCCATTATTCAATTTCTGTTGCCTGTATTCTATGAAAATTCCTATTATTTGTCGAGAAAATATTACTCTATTCTGATAACAGATATATAAAAATGAAATCTGTGGTTGTTTATCATGAATCACTCCTCAAAATTTTTCAAATGTACAACACCCTTTTTGTTTTTTTTCTGTCTGTCATGCATGTCACCTAATGGCTAGATACAATTACAGTGTCCTTCTGTTTATAGCCGTAGAAAGGAAAAAGGACTATCATAATCTCATCTCTTCAAAGAAAGTGGGAGCCTTTTATCCAGTACGGCATTTTATTCTATTATGATTACTCTATTTTCCAATTTTAGCAAGACAAGGAAAAGCAATCTTCCCACCAGGGCAGAAACAGCAAATAAAAATCTATAGACAGACATTTTTCTCTCTTTACTCTTCAAAGGGGGTTCTTTAAATTACAAGTTTATACATATTAAATGTAGTATTTCATAATAGCTGATAAATGTGGGCACTTGATATGTTCGCTGTAATGAGGCATTGAGTACAGTAGTATCATTTTAAAATGCAATCTCCCATTAATTCAAGGGGATCCCGTGTAATTTTGTAATTGTGCAATTTCCATTAAGTTTAGTGAGCAAACTATGGCAATAAATTGCTGAACATAGCAAAGCTCAGAGTTTAGGAAGGTTGTTTTGGGGGCCAATAACTCTTGAATTGTCTAGCCATCTACTCAACTGAGAACACATCTATACTACAGCCTCCAGTTTGCCCCATGACTATTCTAAGTTCCTGGTTGAGCTCCCATCTGGCCAAATTGAGCTTTTTGAACAATCTCTCGGCCAACTTTGGGCCAAATCAAGATTTTGGGATAACAATCGCCTGGCTACCTTCAGGCCAAATTGCGCTGTTTGGGATAATACAATCCCCTAGCCAACTTCAGGCCAAATTGATCTTTTTGGGATTACTATCCTCCGGCCACCTTTAGGTCAAAATGAGTTTTTTGGGATTACAGTCTCCCGGCCACCTTTGGGCAAAATTGAGCTTTTTTGGGATAACCATCCCTCAGCTATCCCCTGGCCAAATCAAGCTTTTTGAGATAACACAATCCCCAAGCCACCTTCAGGCGAAATCAAGCTTTTCAGGATTACAATCTCCCCGCCAGCTTCAAGCCAAATCAAGTTTTTGGGATTACAATCCCACAGCCACCCCAGACATGGCAACAGACCTGACCCGGCCATCTGAATTCCAAGCCAAATGTGCCTGATGTAACTTTAATCCCTCAAAGTGCCTTCCCCTTTGACAAGCCCAGGTCATTGCCACCTTCAATTATGACCAGGTCATTCAAACTCAATTGTGTCAGAAGGTGATACCCATAGGCCTGCCTCTCTGCCAAAAGATCAAACTGTATCCACAGACAAGGACTTGACAACGAGCCATGCCAGATATGTAATTTAAATTAACAAACAATATAATATTGCCAACCAGGAAATTATAACACCAGTCTCAGGATGAAAGAACTCTCCATGTTCTCTCTTGTTTTGGTAGAGGTCCTCAGTGACTGCCTATGGCGGTTGACAACACACTTCCCACACTCTATTCTCTTGTGATTGCCATCACTGCATCCCTGTAAACTGAATAATATTGCCAACTGGGCACTTACAACTCCAATGTACTGTAAATGGGGTAACATTGTCAACCAAGCACTTATACCTCCAGCACAGTACTGGAAGCACTCCTCACATTCTCTCTGGGTTTGGTGGAGGCTCACAACAATTAATTATAGCAGATAGCAAACAATTTCCCATGATCTGTCCTCTTGGCCTTGCCATCACTGCACCTCTGTAAATAGAGTAATATTGCCAACTAGGCACTTACAACTCCAACCCAATACTGGAAAGGCTCCCCATGGAATTGCCATTACTGTGCCACCATAAATGGGATAATATTGCCAAGCAGGCAACTATGACATTGTATTGTCAAAGGCTTTCACAGCCAGAATCACTGGGGTGTTGTGTGGTTTCCAGGCTGTATGGCTGTGTTCTAGCAGCATTTTCTCCTGACTTTTCACCTGCATCTGTGGCTAGATCCTCTGAAGATGGCAGAGATGCATGCGGGGAATGTCAGGAGAAAATGCTGCTAGAATGCGACCATGCAGCCCATGTCATTAAATAGTCTGCAGTTCTGCCGCTGTGACTTGAATGGGGCTGGTGAAGGCAACCGCTTTTCACCAAGCCTGGCCTCCTTCACGGGGGCCTTCAAATCCCCCCCCCCCCCCCCCGGTGCTTTAGGCTTTGCCTGCTTTTAATATTTGTTTACAAATAAACACACATGCCAACTATGATAACAAGTATTTCCTATGTCACAACTCATTCAGAACCAAGTCTGAATTTAGGAAAAGTCATTCTCTCAGCGGCTCAGCCAGATCAGTTTGAAGTTACCCTAGGATCACTGTATCCATGGAGTCGATATTCATCATTTCATTTACCCATACTCCAAAAAGTATTCTTCCCCAGAAGTGCCTGTGGGCCTTTTTGGCTCCTCCATTATGATTTTATAACATGTCTCTACCTCAGTGTTTCTCAACCTGTGGGTTCCCAGACGTTTTGACCTTCAACTCTCAGAAATCCTTACAGCTGGTAAAATGGCTGGGATTTCTGGGAGTTTTAGGCCAAACACCTGGGGACCCACAGATTGAGAACCACTGCTCTAGCTCAAGTATAGTCAAAATATAAAGTTTGCTAATATACATAATTTTAGGTGTCCAAAGTATGTGTGTCTTGGAACATATTCTCCAGCGACATAGAAGTCATACTATCCTCAGGTCCTTATAGGTTAACACCCAAAACCAGAATGATAAACAATATAGCACTTTCAATAGTCATATTATATGGCAATAAATACAAACATTTCACAAGAATACAGTGAATAATATTTTGGCTTAGTCGCAGCCTCTAAAAAAGGATAACAGCAGTTCTGTACAGCTTAACATTGCAGTAATGGAAATGTAAGGTTACTAATACATGGGTCACTATGCCATATGAAAGCATATATGGTTGACATTAATAGTAATATGCACACAGGAAGATGAGTATACATGCTACACTTCTTATATGTTTATTGCATATATTTACCTGAAATGGAGATTGGCTGTTATAGTTCTTTAATTCCTTATTGGCTCCTCGTAACAACAAAACTCTTGCACAGCTGTCCTATAAATAAAATAAAAGAATTTGTAACAACCCTGCATAACACTTGGTGTATGTTCAGGGCAAAATTAATTACAAACAATGGCATGTTATCTGGATATGTGTGGCAATGTCTTGTTTCTTTGTTCTACAATCAATAACCCTCACTGCAATCCAAACAAAAACCACCACCCTCTACTTTTCTTATCATGAGAACAGGGTGTACTATGCTTATACTTTACACACGGAAATATTACAATAAACCAGTCAAAGACAGGACTGATTTTTTGGTATACACCTTGATTATAAGCTTTATTTGCCATTCTTTGGTGTGTTATCACAAACAACAGAATATGATATACCTGTAAATTTTCAACCATCCTTTTAACGTGTACCTTTGCTTGTTTTGGCACAGAGTATTCCAAATACCTATTCTTTCTTAAAATAAGATGTATTCTAGTGATATAAATAGTCAGAAATGATATCTACTTTGACAGGGCTTTTAAAATTAAGGTAGTAATTAATTAAGAAGCAGATGCTTTAACAGATGTTACTCTGATGATAGCAGACTCATTACTTGTGTATTTCCACTGCATCTTGAGAACTACAATGCAATTGCATTGATGTGCTCTAAAACAATCAAATGCTTCAGCAAACAACATACTTGGATCAAATTTATTGGTTTCAACCAATTCTACAGAGAGAGAGCCTGATGTGTAATTGGATGTTACATCAAATCAATCAGATTGATAGAAGAAATATCTCTACTTTTAAACTATGCTTAATTTATATGAGACAGGGAACATTTCCCCCTCCAAATGCTACTGAGATGCAATTTCGATCATCAATCACCATCAACTAGGTTAGCTAGGACTAATGGAAGCAGTGCTCACAAAGCATCTGGAGAGCCACACAACTCCTCAACTTGATTGTTTCAAGTTGGGTTTGCTATAGGCAGGGCATGCAGGGGTGTGTGGCCTGTGTCCCACAGACAAAGCTTGACACACATTTTTTAAAATCCCTGAAGCCCCCATTAGCCCTGCTAAACACCACATTTTTCCCTAAACATGATTTTCATCCCCCAAAGGGAAAAATAGGCTAAACTCCTACAAAACAGTTTAGCTTCCACAACTCCTCAAGATCTCCAAAAACCTTTAAAACAAAAAAATATTTTAAAAATCAGTTAAAATTGGCCTAAAATAAAACCAGAAGGTCTGTGACACCACTTCCCTGCAGTTGGGGATGAAAATGGTTACTCCCCCCCCGTTGACAATGTGTACCTTCAAGTCGTTTCCAATTCATGACAACTCTTAGGCGAACCTATCACAGAGGATTAATGGCAAACGACACTTGCTCAGCCTTAGAGGAAGGCACAGGCAAATCCCCACAATTGCCTACTGTAGCCATAAAAAAGAAATCACCAAGCTGTTTGCTATGTCTCCCTTCCAAACCCTTGGAACCAATAACTGAAAAAGACCAATCATTCCCATTTCCTCTTACATAACATCAAGAACCTATAATTGTTCTTCATTGTGAACAGTTTACAACCCAGTTAAACTATTTGATCTCTGAACTTTTCATCAGCTTGTTCTGACCTCACATACATTGTCACATCTCATCTTGTACCTTTACCCCCAAACATGTTATTGTGGTATTCTGAGTTTATTGTGTGTATGTGCCTGCAAGTTACTATCGACTTATGGCAATCCTATTAATTTTATATTGTTTTTAGGCAAGGAATACTCTGGTGTGTTTGTCAGTTCTCTGCTTTGAAATACAGCTTACACACCTAGTATTTGTTGGCACTCTCTCGACCATATATAAACCAGAGTACTGCTTAGCTTCCAAGATCAGACATGAATTAGTAGCTTTAGTCCCTATTCTAGGTATTACCTAAGAACATTTTTTACTGAAATGAAGAGTTCCTGTTCTCAAACAGATGTGTCCTAAGGCTTGAGTTTTACACGTAGTTCCCACAGTGAACAGCATGAATCTTTGCACTACCATAATGACATTTGAATACAAGATTCCACACTGCGTTATTTACACACAGCTGTGCCTTTGCAAAAAGATCTCCAAAAAGGCAACATCTGCAGTGTTGTGCATGTTAGTGGTCTGAATATGACTGTACACATGGGCAAAATTATTTAGTCAATCCTAGGTAAAAGTCCACTGTCATGAGAATTTTTGTATTACTCACAAAGGGATTACTGGGGAATACTTTTTGTTGATTCTACAAGGAAACTATAGTAACTAACCTGATTGTAAAGTGCACAAATATGCAATGCTGTATTTCCAGAAGCATTTTGTGCTCCCATATCAGCTCCATAAAACAGAAAATGTTCTAAATGCTGGACATGTCCATATCGACAAGCCTATGAAGATAAAAAAAATATAATAATTTAATTAGAAAAATCACACTTTGTAACGTAATTAAATCCACTTCTGATTATTATGTAATATGAATTAAAGTTTGAATCTCCATACTAAAATTATTTTTTCTCCTCATTTTTAAATGGTCCACATTTCAGAAATCTGGAATACATTGTTAGATTACTGCTTCAAAAAGAATCCAACAGCTATATCCTAGCCTTGTTTACATGCTTTAGTCAATACAGAATAATGTATCCACCAAAAATTCACAAAAACCAGAATAGTTTCCTGTTTCCTTTGACCTGGAAGTCATGTGGTAGCAATGTGGTGGCAATGTTGTCGCAATGGGTCAAACCCTTGAGCCGGCTGAAATGCTGCCTTTAAGACCTGAAAGTCGGTGGTTCAAATCTGTAAGATGGGGTGAGCTCCCATCTGTCAGCCCCAGCTTTCCATGCAGGGACATGAGAGAGGCCTCCCACAGGATGGTAAAACATCCAGGCGTCCCCTGGGCAACATCTTTGTAGGTGGCCAATTCTCTCACACCAGAAGCGACTTACAATATATTCTCAATTTGCTTATGACACAATAAAAAAATGTGGTGGCATATTCTTTTCTAATAACAAATGCCATCAAATAGCTAGCTTCATTAACTTTTTAAAATTTAGCAGGAAAGAGGACAGAAAATGTAAATTGATGGCTGTCATATTAATAGACTGTGCTGAAACAAAATGTTAGCTTGATGCTAAAAT
Organism: Anolis apletophallus; assembly: GCA_030556195.1. NCBI lineage: Eukaryota > Metazoa > Chordata > Lepidosauria > Squamata > Anolidae > Anolis > Anolis apletophallus. Next base: position 68,035,047 of record JARBWK010000002.1, on the reverse strand, counting down.
TGATCGTTCTAAAATAGTACCCAATAAAACAGAAAACCATATTATAGGAATCTGGCCAAGCTCTCACTGCTTTCCAAACCCTAAGCAGTGTGTCAAATGTTGCATCTTTATCATAAAAAAGCATGTTGCACCTGAAACAGTGAGGTTGCACCTGAGACATTTCCATACAGTTCTGAGGAAACGTCATAAGAATAAGACTCTGCTGTTTCTACTGTAACAGAAACAGGCAGACTAAAAACATCAAAATATTTTTGTATTTAAAGCACTGCAAAGTCTCTGTTGTTACTGCTGAAAAAACACTAACAAAGCTGACCTTTCCTTTAAAACCATTACCATAGCAATTCATTTAAGGAAGCCTGCTTGGCAACTGCAATAAAATGTGTAGAACGATAGATAGATAGATAGATAGATAGATAGATAGATACTGTAGATAGATAGACCACTATCTGTGGGGGATACATTCCTGGACTTCATGTATCCACAGATAATATTGAACTCTATTAAAATGAAGTACTTCTGGCCCAGGAGAACATAGGGCCATTCTGGAGGACTGAGAAAATGCCTAGACAGGACATATTTGGTCTTATGAAGATAAATAAAACCTTTGATAATCCTGCGGATGCAGGGATTGTACTATATTAAAACAACAAGATGAGACTCTCAGACACACCACTATCCAATAGTGAGACATCCATGTAGCTATATATTTTTCACTTTTTTATGCTGCTGAACAATACTACCAAAGATTGAAACTGAATTGAAGTAGATTTAGAACAGAGGGTCCTGATACTTCTTTGGATATAAGCAAAGACAACTATGTGGTAAATAGGCTATCAGGTTAAACTGGGCGATTACACAGTAAAATTAACGCAGTCTGACACCATTTTAACTTTCATGATTCGTTGCCATGGAATCATGGCAATTGTAATTTTACAAGTTCTTCAGACTTCACTGGTGAAAAGTGCTGATGCCTCACCCATGATAACATAGCATTGAGCCATGACAGTTAAAGTGGTGTCACGCTATATAAATTCTACAGTGTAGATGAACCCTAGATGAACTAAAAGGCCGAACATTAAACAGCTCCAATAACAGTAACAATTATGGGTGATTTGTATGCCTTTTTGTCTTGGGGACTTATAGTATACATGGACTTGTTTTTCTATTTTTTTCCCAACAGATGGAGAGACCAAAACATTCAATTTCTAACCATACTTAATGAATGACTATTAGAATTTTAAGCAACATTGAAACTAGACCTAGAGATGTATGAGTCATAATAAAACCACACTTTTAAATACTTATTATTTCTGTAATCAGAATATACAGTTAAACGTATATGCAGGCCCTTTAAAACAAAATGTATCAGTGCATCTACAAAAATATAGACATTGTAAGTTAATATGCTACAAACCATTTGAACATTTGTTATGCATTCCTCAGGACACAGAATGAAACTCTGAAGCCACCAGATGGCACTAACGATCATATCTCTGTATCAAGAAATATCTAAGTTTACTTAAGGTAAAAAAACTGATCTTTTTTACTTGACTTGTGAAAATAGTTCTCAGGGGTGCAGTATGTAAACTACAAAGTTGCACACAACTGTATTTTACTAATATGTAGAAGAGCTGTTGATGTAATAGATTCACAATAATTATGGTGAGTAAATAGTGCTGTTCTATAGTATGAAGAAACTAAACTAAAATGAGACCAAACTTCATGTGAAAATTAGCAATTGCCATTTCTATATTTATTATATACTAGCCTGCCACGCGTTGCTGTGGCGTAGTGTTGTGGTATGGAAAATAATGTAATGAGAAAGTGTTGGTCTGTAATCTGTATACCTTTATAAAGCGGAATGTTTGTATGTATGTGTGCGGAGGGTGGGAGGGCGGGAGGGCGGATATGTGGCAGCCACTGTCACAGGCCACAGCGATATGTGGCAGCTATTTGCATAAAGTCCTTTGATTGCACTCCAAAATTCTAAGTGCCAGCCTTTGATTGCCAGCCTTGGCACTCCAAAATTCTAAGTGCCAGCTATTTGCATAAAGTCCTTTGATTGGCCAGCCTTGGCACTCCAAAATTCTAAGTGCCAGCTATTTGCATAAAGTCCTTTGATTGGCCAGCCTTGGCACTCCAAAATTCTAAGTGCCAGCTATTTGCATAAAGTCCTTTGATTGGCCAGCCTTGGCACTCCAAAATTCTAAGGCACCAGACAGAGGGCATTGATAGCCACAGATTAGCCAGCAACCCAGAATCCAGGCCTCTACATTCAAACAACAGGATTTCTTCCCACTGAGGGGAAAAATGCACTATCAACATTCCTCCCCACTTGGCTCTGTGAAAACAAAATGGAATCCTGTTTTCTCCTCCCCTCAGCTTTTACAAAATGGCTGCCTGCCAATCCGCCTTTTAAAGTTACGGGGGACATGACCCATGGATTATGGGATTTGTAGTACTTTCCAACACTTTGGTTCCCACAGACGACTGAGGCCACCAAAAAGGACCAATACAGACCACACTTGGCACACACAGCCCCCATGACCCACTCTACATCCTGCTGCAGTTTGGAGGAGGGCAGGCCATGGATGATAGGACTTGAAGTACCTCTACTCACTTCCCAAGTCCACTGCGACCCTTATCCAATTACTGATCGAGACCAAACTTGGCACACATAACCCCATGACTACCTTCACATCCTGGTGAGGTTCGGGGAGGACTGACAATGGACGATGGGATTTGTAGTACTTTCACACTTTCTGTTCCCACAGACCACTGCGGCCCCCAACAAACACCGATAAAGACCGCACTTGGCACACAGAGCCCCAGTGGCCCACTCTACATCCTACTGAAGTTTGGAGGGGGGCAGAACGTGGATGATGGGACTTGCAGGAACTTCCCTTACTTTCCAAGACTGCTACAAACCTAATCCAATGACTGATCAACACCAAACCTGGCACACAAAGCCCTCATGACCCACTCTACATCCTGCTGCAGTTTGGAGGAGGGCAGGCCATGGATGATAGGACTTGAAGTACCTCTACTCACTTCCCAAGTCCACTGCGACCCTTATCCAATTACTGATCGAGACCAAACTTGGCACACATAACCCCCATGACTACCTTCACATCCTGGTGAGGTTCGGGGGAGGACTGACAATGGATGATGGTATTTGTAGTACTTTCACACCTCTCTGTTCCCACAGACCACTGCAGCCCCCAACAAACACCGAAAAAGACCGCACTTGGCACACAGAGCCCCAGTGACCCACTCTACATCCTGCTGAAGTTTGGAGGAGGGCAGACCATAGATGATGGGACTTGCAGTACCTTCCCTCACTTTCCAAGACTGCTGCAAACCTTATCCAATGACTGATCAACACCAAACCTGGCCCACAGAGCCCTCATTACCAACTCTACATCCTGGTGCAGTTTTGTGTGAAACGGACCACGGATGATGGGACTTGAAGTACCTTCACTCCCTAAAAACAATACAACCCTCATCCATTCACCAATACAGACCAAACTTAGCACACAGATCCCCCATGATCTAATCTACATCCTACTGCAATTTGGGGGAGGCTGGACCACAGATGATGGGACTTCCAGTACCCTCAGTACTTTCATGATACCACTGCAACTCCCAAGAATGATGGATCAAGACCAAACTTGCCACACAGTACCCCCATGACCCACTCTACATCCTGCTGCACTTCTCAAATGACCTGGGCACCGCCGGGTCCCCAAGCTAGTATATCATATTTTTGAATGTTTGTGGGTAAAGAATAGTTCTTGTTCATTTGTCGGTGTTGATGTAGAGATTGTGTGGTTTTCCTAATCTGGAACATGGAATATATAAATGTCCATGTGTGAAGTATTAGGTGTCTAGATGTATGTCAGACAAGTCTATTGATTGAACAGAGGAATTCCAGACATGAAGCATTCAGGGGCAGGTCACACCTCCCAACCAAGGTTTCCCACAGTTTGGAAGATAGTAATCAAGGTGGGCATTTGGAACATTTACACTTAACTGAAGTAGAAAAGAGTTCTTTTTTCCACCCTGAAGTTTTCAGAGCTCTCTAATGAGAAGGCTCTCACAAGTTGTGAAAACATGTGGGTGCCCCCTGGGGGACATCCTTGGAGAGGGGCAATCATCTTACACAGGAAGCAATTTGTAGTTGCTCGAGGTTTGGGAGGTATGATGTCCCCACAAACAGACATCATGTTTTTATTTATATGGAATGTATACAGGTATGTGCATTTGTGTATGTGTGTGTGTGTGTGTGTGTGCATCTAAGGGATGTGTATGTGTATCTGTGACTGAATGGGTTCCCTGATCTATCACATCTGTTTGAACCATATTTGTTGTATTCCATGGCCATCTATCTATCTATTTAAGTATTGCTGGGTATCTGTCAGGAGGGATCGGATGGTGCCTTCCCTGTCTGGAAGGGCCAACTATAGGCTTCTTTGATATATTATTTATATATATATAGGAAATGATATCTGTCTCAAGCATACCTGTCATTATTATGTAGAGCATGGCTTTCTTTCGAGAAGGATCAGATGGTGCCTTTCTTTCTGGGCCAAGGGGTTTGGGCTTGTGTCATCACAGGGTGTGGGCGGGGCCAGGATTGCTTCCAGCGGCAATAGGAGCATGGTGTCTTTGTCAAAGGGAAGGAGGGAGGAAGGTAAGAGGAAAGGAGGCTGGTGTGCAGTGACGGAGAGGGGGCAGGGCCAGAACAGGGGGCGGGCCTGTAGTGGGGACGGGGCCTCTCACTGCCCCTCCACCACATCCCTCTCCCTTGTTTGCCAAAGGGAAGGAAAGAAGGCAAGAGGGAAGGAAGCTGTAGTGCGGCAAGGGAGAGGGGGCAGGGCCAGAGCATGGAAGGGGCGGGGTGGGGACGGAGTAGGGGGTGGGGACGGAGCAGGGGTGGGGCCTCTTATTGCCCCTCCACCACATCCCCCTCCCTTGTTTACCAAAGAGAAAGAAGGAATGCAAGAGGGAAGGAGGGGAAAGTGCAGCGAGGGAGAGGGGGCGGGGCCAGAATGGGACAACAGAAGATCTGTATTTTGTTAATTTTTATTAATTTTGAGGGGTTCTTTGGGGGGATTTTTATTGTTGGTCACACCTTGCATTGTGAGACTTTTGTTGCCAAATTTGGTGTGATTCCGTTCATTGGTTCTTTTGTTTATCTCAGCCTAACGACAATAGCTCCTTTTTTATATATTTAGATTGGTTTATGAGAAATTTCCAAATCCATAGTGTTATTAGAGACCCTTTTCTCAGAGTAAGGCCTTCTGTAATGCCAAGGTTAGAAATGCATTCAACCTCCCGCTTATGAACTGGTATATTATAAAACATGATTTTTCTTCTCATCTCTATACAGGCTACATCTAATGTAAATCTGGACCAGAGCAACCTTGGGCCCACCATTTATCTGCTGAATCTGGGGCCACTGTCCAGGTGAGTCAGACCCACATTGGTACCACTGGGTTGATACCTTGCTCTGTGTCACAGACACCGTTTCGAGCTAGTCATAGAGCTCTATGTGAGATCCTGGCTGTTGCTTGAAGTATCTGTGATGTCTGAAGGGGTGCCCACAAAACCAACAAGAACTATAATGGCAATAAAGGTAAAGGTCAAAGTTTCCCCTTGACATTAAGACTACTTGAGTCCAACTCTGGGTGGTGGTCTTCATCTCCATTGCTAAGCCAAAGATCCGGCGTTGTCTGTAGACACCTCCCAGGTCATGTCGCCAGCATGACTGCATAGAGCACCATTACCTTCCCACCGAAGCAGTACCTATTAATCTACTCACAATGGCAATATTTCCTTTTTATTGCTGGTTGCATGGGCACCCAATTCTGACATCAGAGATGTGATCACTCAGGTGCTCTCACGGAGCTACATGGATGGATAGGAACAGTGGTAGAGATGGGGATAAGCTATGCTCTTTCTCTGCACTGAGTAGCACTGGGAAGGGTGGTGGTGGTGGTGGTGGTGGTGGTGGTGAAGGATTGGCCTATCATAGCCCTTAGAATGTTTCAGATGAAAGAGTTGAATATCAATCAGAATAGCTAGAGAAAGGATGATAATATAGTCACAGAATCACAGAACTTGAAGGGGCCCTATAGTCCAACCTCTCATTAGTGAAGTATGAGTTCAGGAAGAGAATGATACCACTGTTCGTTAGCTAGTTAGCATGAGGATAGGTTTAGGTCAGTTAAGGACAGATTGCACATACAAGGAGATGAGTAGAGAATGTTTTAACCAAGTTGAAGGAGATCCGAAATATATTGAGAACAGTGAGAATATTATGCATGTAATTAGTCAATTTGAGAACTGGCCATCTGGAGAGAGAAAGGAGAGAAAAGAACACGTATGAGTTGTAGAGAAGAAATAATTGCAACAGGGACAGCCTGGTTTATGTCTAGAAAAGGCAACTGGGGAAGGTTAGAAGTTCACATCAGCTTTTCAGAAGTTATTGGTGGGCAATATCCACCACTACAACCCCATATAAAAACAATCAAAGCTCCCCCCCCCCCCAAATAGCCTGTGTCCCTGGAATGATTGGCAGCATCATTTCAGGCATCAAGGAGTTTCTATCTACTTTGATGTCCAGCAAATATTGCTAAAGAAAGTTAAGAGAAAGCAAGGTTCAAGTGACTGGTGAGCTGTGGCAAACCAGTTTTGCTGCTACTTGCCCATGTAGCTGCCAGCCCTGCTGGTATAGCTACTATGCATCTCCTAAACCAGCGTGGGAGTGGACTGTGTAGTTGCCTGCAGAAGCAGATCCTGTGTAGCTATCGAAAATACTGCCCTGTCAAGGTGCACCCTAGGATATTTCAGATGTCTTGCTAGACACCATTGTGAAACACCATTGATATAGCATTTCTTACATCAATTAAACAGTTAAGCAAACTGTATTATTAGGGGGGGAAACATTAAAAGAAATATGAAGAAAAAGATCAACAGTAGGAGAAATCACAGTGTTTAAATACAAGGTAGGAGCCATTGTGGTATAGTGATTTGAGTGTTGGCTACTACTCTCAAGCCCACAGTTTGAATTGCCACTTAGCAATGGAAGACCACTGTGTGACCTTGCACATTATCTCAGCCTTGGTGGAAGGCAAAGGCAAAAAGCCTCTAAACAAATCTTGCCAAAAAAATCCTGTGACAGAGTCATCTTAGGATCACCATAAAACATAAAAAACATGAAGGCACAAAACAACAACAATTTTTTTCGATGTGTCGCTAAGCCCTAAAAGACAAAAAGCCACCCCTAATTAAATTAGTAGTTGAAAACATTTGAGTATGGTCTATTTATCATTATATAAAAAGCAAAGAAAGCAGTGAATACAGATGAGTAAAATCCAACTTGTGACTTATGTGTGCTTATGTTAAATTTCATTTGTTATTTTTATCCTTATTTCTTTTGGTGCTCACTTGTATTGATTTAGGTTGTTTGCTGTATCTTTTATGTTGTACTTTGCATTGTTGTTGCTTTGTAAGCCGCCCCTAGTCCATCTGGGGAGATGGGGCAAGGTACAAATAAATATGATGATGATACAAATAAATATGATGATGATGATGATTATTATTATTATGACTTCTTCATTGTAACAGAATGATTCACACCTTCCACAACCCATAAAGCTAAAATGGGTTTGATTCATAGTGTTCTGAATGATGACCTTATTTTTACTGAGAACGTATTGCTCAATTAACCTACATTCCTGCTACAAGCCAACCTGTGTTATCTCTGAATACAGTCTGAAAATATTGCTTTTGCATTCTTACACTACTTCCAAGTACTAAGATACTAAGGTGTCCATGGAGCTTTTTGAACGGAAAATTATAAACAAATGCAAATTCAACAAGCATTCAAAAGTCATAATGAAAAAATGTGTTAGAGTTCACACTTGTGCGCTTCTGTTTATACAATCTAATTTAAGACTCACTATTGCTCTAAGCGAGAATCTTAGCATTGGAAGTAGCCTGATGGGCCATCCAGTCCAACCTCAATGCAGGCTCTCCAGCTAAGGCATCCCCAGCAAGAAGCTATCCAGCCTCTTTTTGAAAATGCCCAGAACTTTATGATTTTGAGATATCAGTGTATAAAAGTAGGTTAACATTCAGTTTGGCAGCCTATATGCTTTGAGATATCAGTGTATAAAAATACTTGAGCTGACTGAGTTAACCAGTATTGTATTGGAATAAAGGCTCTCCCTGGAAATATGGTTATTGGCATGGTGTATGGAATACATATAGTTTACAATTTACCATTTACCACTACAGCACCATCTTGAAGTCTCCCATCACCTAGTAAATTTCCATGAGATAAATTTAACACATATCCTGGTTAAAAAGCACAAGGATTAGGCTTAACGTATTCCTCCTCTTCTCGAATATATCACTGGAAGATGGACTAATCTTATGCCTATGTTCTTATGTGTCCTCACATCAAGTTCAACGTATGGCAACCCTATTCTACAGTTTTCTTGGCAAGATTTATTCAGGAGAAATCTGCCACTTGATTTTCACAACAAAGTGGGGAACTGAACCTGATTTCCCAGAGTCCTAATCCAACACCGAAACTACATCATCACCATTTCTAATCCTTGCCAAAAGTAATAACAAACCAAAAACTGAGTACTTTTATTTAGCTACAGACTCAGCTGCCCTGAAAACTTATAAGGTCAAAATATTATAAATAAACAAGTTGCTTCACATTATGATACCCAAGTAATCATGTGTGTCCCATATTATTAAAATTACACCCAGTTTTGAAGGCAAAACTTCAGATTGCCTATTCCACTGGATAGCTCAAGGGGGCACCAGATACACTGAGATGAAGAAAGGTCTTAAATGCTGTATCATTTTGGACAGATGTTTCCAGCTGCTAAATAGCAAAGCATGTTCAGTTGTAACACAGAAGAGAGAGAAAGCACAGCTTCTATTTATTTCCTGTCACAGCTTCAGTTTACTTCCTGTCACCAAATAAGGACTTAAAGGAGTGATGAAAATGCGACCTTTCACTAAAGCACAAAAAATGAAAGCAACATATGTCAAGAATGGAGCATTATCCCATCATTTTAAATATGTCATTACACACACACACACAGATGAGACTCAGGTGGATTTTTTCCAGTCTGCGAAAACAGATAAGATTATGTTGTTGAAAGCTTTCATGTCCGGAATCACTGTGTTTCTGTGAGTTTTCCAGGCTGTATGGTCATATTTCAGAAGCATTCTCTCCTGATGTTTCACCCACATCTATGGCAGACATCCTCAGAGGTTGTGAGGTCTGTTGGAAACTAGGCAAGTCGGGTTTATATATCTGTGGAATGTCCAGGGTGAAAGGAAGAAACCATGAAAATCTGACTATTTTCAAAGAAACTAGACCAACAAGTGGAGAATGAAAGCATTTTGAAGTAGGGATGCAAATTTCAATACATTACACTAAGTCTGAAAGGAGACTATTTGGTAAACCTGAAAAATTATTCAAAAAGTGCCACCTGTTTGATTTTTACGTTCTGAAATATTTTGTTCCTCAGGCTGTCACAAAAAATCATTTCATATTTGATAAATGTGAATTTAATATGATATATTAATGGTATGAATGGAAGAATGAAAGGATGTATGGATGGAGTTAATCATTTTAGAAGCACTAGTAAAATATTAAGCCCTGCAATGATTAACTACCTGCTTGCAGGACTGTAATTAAAAGTTGCTAATAAGAACTGAAAAGTAACCTCTGATAAGTACTGTGACAATGTTCTTTCAAGTTAAGGAAATGATTGCAACATTCCTTATGTTAAGAAGGAAGTCAATATAAGCCTTGTGACTGTCAACACCAATCAAGAAGAGTCAACATCTGGCCAGGAAACTGAGATGGAGCCAGGATGGAAGACATCTATCATTCATTTACTACTTTGAGACTACATCAGCAGAATATTCCTATAAAAGACTCAGACTAATAATGCTCAAATTGTGACAGACCTGAGGAGTCTGGTCCATCTGATATGCTCTGCTCCATGGGAAGGAAAGAGATAGTGTACCATGGAGTGGCAGATTTGCAAGGAAGCAGTCTGGCCACTTTGGCCTTCTTTCTCAAGGGAAGAGGAAGAATTGCACTGTTGGAGTCTTAGATTTTGTGCAAGGAATCAGGTTCTGCTGTATGGAAAACAGAGATCTGGTCCTTGGCATTGTTCTTAAGCAAATACATTTTGGCATTTCAGCGTTTGTAAGTTTTGGTGTTATGGAAGTTATGGAACTATGCATTGGCAGGCTGCAGGAGAGTAGGGACTGGCCTAACAAGTGCTTCTACAAGGAGGGAGAAAAGGATATGGTAATATTTGGATGCATGGTGATGGATGTATGCACATGTGTGAATGTTGAGTGAAAATGTAATTCTCCTTTGTCTGTTTGTTAGTCCAATGTAACTGTAAGTTGTTGTACATCCAATTGTAGTTGCATAGAATCTGTATGTCTGTATGTCTAAATGTTTTCTGTAATCTGATATACCCTCTCACACTGGAAATTGCAATAAAAAGAACCTATCCTTTAAAGTTCTTGAAAAGTTATTCATGACAAGGCTACTATCGTTCTTAGCCAAAAATTCCCTTCTCTTGTAATGATCTATTATATATTGTGCATATTTGATAGTCTAGTTACCTGGGTTGCGTATGTCTTGAGTTGTACTGATTGAAGGTATTACTTTCAATTGAGCACTACATTGTATTACATCTTAGCATTAATTTTTTAATCTATGTATCTGTTATTGTTTTATAATTTCCTGCTGTGAAGAAAATGGCTCAGAAAAGAGGTGTGACAAAAAACATACAGGGAAACAGCAATTTTTGAAAAAATTACTTCCTGGCAGTAAGAAATGCAATGAGCCCTTGGTATCTGCTGAGGTTTGGTTCCAGAACTCCCATGGGTACTTCAAGTCCTGTTGCATATAACTGTGTAGGGATTGGATTTAATTACATTAAAAGGCAAACAACTCAAACAACTACCAGAGCGGTACAGAAGGATTAGAGGCTACAGAAGACTATGCCTACACAACAGCATCTGTTTGGCACATTACAAATTTCCTTTGGGGTTTATAAAAGCATATTTTCAAGTGGTGGTAGGTTGCATTCATGGATGCAGAACCTGTAGATGTGGAGATCTGACTGTGTAACAGCAAAATGGGCAAACTCAGAAATGCAGATACCTCTTTCACTGGAAGCTTTTAAACAGAGGAACTTTACCTCTATCTACACCCCTAAGAGCAGTTTAGAAATGGGATTCTTGCACTGGAAGGGGATGGATTACATAGCTCTTGAGATTCCTTCCAGCTCTATGTTTCTATTCCTTTAAAACTAGCATGAGCACATACTAAAATGGTACATTGTTAACAGGTAGCTGAAGATTATCAGTTTAAAACTACCAAAATTATTTTTAAAAATTTTCCCTACTGCTTCATATTCTTTCATAATTTAACAACATCATGTATAAGATGTTATTCTCACCCCTTCGGGGTGAGAAGAGCAGAATATAAATAAAGTGTGTTATTATTATCCCACTTCAATTGTAGTAAATGAACCATATTCATCAAATGCAATGTTCAACAGTCTTCTTCTCTATCCAGGTTTTAAGAAATAGATTGTTAGATGACAGAAAAAGCCACTAAACAAATATTATTACATTATGACATTTTTCCTACCTGGTGAATCTCCTGCCATCCGTTTTCATCCTTACAACCAACAGTAGCATGTTCATGAAGTAATAACTCACAACAATATGGATCTCCTCCAACAACAGCAGTGTGATACAGTGGTGTCAGTCCACAGCTGTCCTTGTAGTTGGGAGATGCTCCAAGCTCTAACAGGGTCTGTAAAAAATTGTAAGTTTTGGGAAATGTCAGCATTTGCATTAATTAAATACAAATGCCATACATTAGGCTTCCCAACATAGAACCCCCTCTGAAATGGTGAAATCTACTAATATGAAATACAGTATTGAAAAGTTATGTGCCTAGCATAGACTGCTGGAAAACCATATTTAATAATCTAGCGCTGATGTGGTAGTAGTCAGCCTCTCCTCTCCCGACTTCCTCATTGCCTCGGTACTATAAGAGGATTTCGTGGGACCAGTCTGTCCCATTTCGAGTCAATGGTGTCGTAATGATGATGCCGTGGACCATATTTTCGTTCTTGCAGACCACTGGTGGTCCATGGACCACAGGTTGGAAACCACTGCAATAAAGGAAGCTGTGGTCTTGAATTCCCAAGACCTCAGCAAGAGTGATTTGTGAGAGCTCTCTCATTCATGAGAGCTCTCTCATTCATAAGACAAAATCACCTTGATGTTAGTTCATAACAAAGCAGTCCTCAAAGTCTTCAGAAATTAATAAGAAGTTTCTATAAAACATACAAAAATTCAAATTCAAATACATTAAGAAATTTTAAGTAATTAATAAACATGAAATATGAAGGTTAAAGAGAACAAATAATATTTTAAAAGGTCTAAAAATTGTAGCTTTCTGGTATTAATTTTCACCACCAAAGAATGGTAAACAACCATGTATTGTTCCCATTTCCAGCAAATATGACACTGTCTATTTATTAACAAGATATAAACTTTCACTACTACTTTTCTTTCCACCATATTAAATTATTTGCTTAAAACAAATTTCAGAAGCAAAAATCAATTAAAATATCCATTTAAGATACAGAAATTAACTCAGATAATTTCCTTTACTCCTTTATAGAAAACAATATACAACTCGTCTGTGAAAGAATGTACCTTCAAAATGATTTGGTTCTTGGCTCTAGCTGCTTTGTGTAATGCTGTCATTCCATCTTTGGCTCTGAAATCTAAATGGGCTCCTCCATTTTTCAGAGCTTTGATCACTTCAACACTATTGTTAAGTTGAGCTGCCAACGTTAGTGGAGTTTCTGAAGAATGAAAAGAAATAACTGTTCTGGGATTCACATTTTAATTGATTGTCTTTTATTATGCAGCTTCTTCTTTTGCATATACAAGATTATTATTAATTCAACTCCTTTCATGCTAAGCATGTTATTTTTTAATTAAATAAAAATTTGTAACAGATTTATCTGTTTCATACCTCCAGTTTCTAAGTCATGATAGTTTGGATCAAGTCCTCGGTCCAACATCTTTGTTAATTTTTCTACTGAAAGGTGATGAACATGGTCCATAAATTTTCGAAAATTGGCCTGAAAAATAAATTTGGGCTATTTTTATTATCTTCAAATATCTATTTCTTTTACAGGAAAAATTATCAGCCATTGGCTACCCAAATGTATGTTTCCTATTCATATGTCTTCACAAGCATGCCCTAGCAAACTGTAGACAAGTGCAGCAAATAGAACTTTATCAATATTTTTTAAAAGTAATTTTAGGTTATTTTCAGTTTATTTTGATTACAAAACCACATGTGAGAATTCAGACTTAGCCATGTTAATTTGGAGTATCGGTACAGAAAGGGATTTTGTAGCACCTTAGAGACCATTTGAGAGAACAAGTTAGTAAGATAAGTTTTTGTAAACTAAGTCCACTTTCTTGGAAGATACTTTTGTTTTCAACTTCATTCTGTAAAATAGTCTCTAAAGTGCTACAGGATCCCTTTGCGGATTCACGTGTGAGTAGAAACTGCCAGTGAAGAGAATAGTCCCCAAGTGCTAATAAAGTGCAAAAAGACCAACATGGTTTACTGCTAAACCTATATATTTCCCTTTCCAGAGGGAATTCCATACCTAATAATTCCATACCTATCTATTGCAAACATCAGCTGAAGATTAAAAATAACTACTACTTTTAGAGGCATCAGGGAATTGTAGCAAGACTGTGTCAGACAACCTCAAGTTAAAGGAGTTGGGGAATAAAGGGCCTACTTGGGAGACAGATTTCACCAGGAAAATATCTTGCTTTGGCTCTTCACACAACTCTAAACTGAAGAAAGCTTAAAAGTTCCAATGTAGGTTTGTCATTCGGAGGTGTAGAAAACAAATCTCAAAATACTTGCAACCTAATGAAGGCAGGAAGCCTACTAAGCTAACAAAGTTTCTACAAAAAGGAGCTATTGAAATGAAAATAAATTAAATGTCCAAATCCAGTTTAATAAATGTAACTTATATAATATTGATCTATCAAGTTCAATTTGATTCAATGTATCTATTATTACTATTATTATTATTACAGTATTATATTTATTTATACCCTGCTTTCTCTCTCCACAAGGAGACTCAAAGCGGCTTACATTAAAAGCATTTCAAAACAATTTAAAATCTACAAATATACAAGAATTAAAACAAAATTAAATATATTGATTTTTTAAATTTAAAAAACAGTTAAAATCCATAAGAAACATATTCAAACTAATCTGGTGATTTAGGGTATTTAAGCCCCATGTCTACTATTAGCTGGAACTAAAATTCAATTTGTATTGCAAAATGTTTGGACACATTCATTAAGAAGAGCAATTCTTTGTATAAATGTACAATACCAGATGCAGCCTAACATTGATTTTGGCTTTTTGATTCATTTTTCTTGACTTACCATGTATGTTTTAATTACTACCTTTTACATATTTCTAGTTCTTCTGTGATAATGACTAATATCAATGACAAATAGTGTGAATCTATTCAAGGTGTGGGTTGGAACTTTAAAAGACCTGTCCAATCTATTTGAAAAATGTTTACACCTTAGACAACTTTGACAAATCAGACTAAAATGTTGAAGAGTTAACACCCCACTGACACCAGATCTGGGCACTATAATCATCCTACAGATGGCTCTCCACATTCACTATTTTGACGACTGTTGATTTGATCATTTGAAGATTTGTCATTGCCCTCTCCTAGCTGATTTCCTCTTGCTTTCTAAGGCAGATTTAGGCACTTGACCCTGATTCTTTAAACCACAAAGTAGGAATGTAGGTTGAGTTAATGCCCATCAAACCTCAACTTAGTCTATTTTCTATCTCTATGAACTAAGAAGTAGGAGGAGGGAGTGGAGTGCCTGCAGCTGGACATATAATCACTATACAGAGAAACCCATAGTCAAGGGAGAGGGAGAACAAATTGGGCATTGCTTCTTTCACTCTCTCAACATGAACTAAACTCCTATCAGCCACTAGGAGCTTACTTTATTCTGAGAGAGTTGCAGGAAGACACTGTTACATTAATGTGCACATGGCCCCGGACTTTGGGAGGTAAGAAGCATCAGCAAAGACAGACAGTCTGACATACATTATTTGTGCTCACTGCCATCTGGGGAGCCCCCCAATTGCCTTGGAAACAGTTAAGAGCTTTGCCCTGCCTCCACTATATTCATGCTTGATAGGGGCTTTGCATACCTAACTCCCATGAATGTCAAGAGACAACTCTACTAGTTCATTATATTGTTGATCACAGCATACAGCGCTGTTGTGTGAGCCAGCTTGGCCAGGGTCCACCTTCTTTGATTACAATTAAGCTATAGTTACAGGAAGAATGTATTGTCTGGGAAACAAAGCAAATATTGTCAGACCTTTTGAGAAGCTTTGAATATATTAATTATATGACTGTACATAAATGAATACATTTGTACAAGATCATTTTATAGTAATATCTATCTTGCAATCTGCCCTATAATTTTCTTATATTGTTATTAAAACCAAAGAAGCAGTGGATTTTGAAAATTATGAATATAATTATTATGGACATTTTAACAGAGATAATGAGTATTAGCCAAGGAAAAAAGAGAAAAATAACAGGCTGGTCAGTAATTAAAGAATACATGATTCAAGAAAACATTGCTAGTGAACATGTAAGAAGATTTTTAAAAAACAAGTAATGTCATGGTAGGAGAGACAAGAAAAGGAGAAAGCAGAGTAAAGTTAAAATATTGGGAAACAAAGGAAGAAGATGACCACAGTAGAGAAGATGGGAAGTCAAACTTTTCAACTGCCCCCCTCCAAGTTACCCATCCCAACTTTCCCTCAATAAATCCCCCATAGCTCCCCTGTAGATTCCCCTCTAGTTGTAGTCCTCAAGATGACACCTCTAGATACAACCCCACCTATCCCGATGCCTACCCACCAAGTTATTTCCCCTTTTCTTTTTTTAATCTATACAGTGTTCCCTCACTTATTGCTGGGGTTAAGTTCCAGGACCTCCCACAATAAGTGAAAAACTGTGATGTAGGGATGCTCTATTTATTTTAATATTTATGCATTATTTTAGTAGTTCTACACTATTTTAAGTCTTTATAAACTTAAAATAAAGTGAAGGAAAGGAAGGAAAGGCCCTTCAAGGCTGGAGGGAGGGAGGACTGTGGAGGGAAACGGCCTTGGAGAGCTGCAGCGGTAAAACCCCACAAAACAGGAAAAATACCATGACATATATTTTAAATTAATATTTTTTTGAAATCCGCAAAACTGTGAATCCACAATAAGCAAACCATGAAGTGGCAAGGGAATACTGTATAGCTGTAGAGTACACATAATACACTAATAAAAATGATCTTTTTAAAAAACAACAAAGGATTTGAATTAAAATAGCAAAAGGACTATAAAATGTCCTAGGACAACATTTGGACATACCTTTGTATGAAGCTTAGCTAACTGCTTTTCATCAAGATTCAATTGTCTGTATACTCTCTTTTTGTACCGAAACTGAAAAGAAACAGTACCGGAGTATTACTTTTCATTTCAGAAACAGTGTACTTGTGGTAAAAAGGATTAATTCATATAATCATCAAGGAATGAAAACATTTAAGCAATTGCTTAATATTTAATCACATAATAATAATAATAAACTTTATTTGTACCCCGCACCCATCCCCCCAATGGGGACTCGGGGCAACTCACATGAGGCCAAGCCCAAACAGCAAACAACAAATTACAACAAAGTAAAATCAAGAACATCAACAATAAACACAACAAAATACATTCATATAAATAAACAGTATATAACTAGCTATCTAGAATCACAAGGACAGGGTGGGCCACAGGCACAAATATAAAGTGTTAAAATCTCAGGGTGAGATAAGTGAAATAGTATCCTTTACATGGGGGAGGGGGATAACTCCAAGAACGAAGCATTGAAGAGAGCAATGGTAGAGATTAGATAATTACTCTCCAAAGGCACAGCGAAAAAGCCAGGTTTTCAGGTGTTTTTTTAACGGTCTCCAAAGTGGGGGCTTTCCTAATCTCTCCAGGCAAGGAATTCCAGAGTCAGGGGGCCACAGCGGAAAAGGCCCTTTCCCTTGTGCCCACCAACCAAGTCTGTGAGACTGGCAGGGGCAACAGGAGGGCCTCCCCCAAGGAGCGGAGGGTTCGAGCTGGTTCATGGAGGAAGATCTGGTCACGAAGGTAGGTGGGTCCTGAACCATTTAGGGCTTTATAGGTGGTCACCTGCACCTTGAATTGGGACCGGAAAATAAATGGCAGCCAGTGCAGCTCTTTAAACAGGGGGGTTGACCGCTCTCTGTAACCTGTCCCGGTTATTAATCTGGCAGCCGAACGTTGGACAAGTTGGAAGTTTCCGGGCCAAAATAATTGTGCCTTAGAACAAATGTGAAAGCCATTAAATTAAGTTAACAGACGACATTCAAAAGCTACAGTATATAACTGGCAGTGTCTTGAGCTTCCTTTTCCTTATATTCTAGCACAATACATTTTCTCCTCTTCCCCTGCTCTAGCTTATAACTCTACAAAATATGTTGTACCTCCAAACGTATGTTTCATTATCCACAGCTCTCTCCATTGCACGAATATCATAATGTCCACATTTTAAGTAAAAGGTTGTTTATTAAAGTACCTCCAAGGATGGAACTCCCTTATTAATAGGTTGAGGATATTCCATAAGAAGGCGTTCCTCATCCAAAAATTTCCCATCTCTCCCATTGTTTGCAGGCTGGAACAAGCCATAATTGAGAACATCTTTCAAACTTTGATTCAACGTGCAAAGAATTCGCTGTTTTGCTACCCACACTGAAGCTTCAGGATTGAATCTAATGCATTTCTGTAAAACAGCACACACAAAAAACAGGATAAGACCATTAGTATACACAAAATATAGTGATATGTATTACCATTATGGGCACTCATGCATCAGATGTATGATTATTTCTATTATTTTAAAAAATACAGTACAACCCTCATACCTAGTTGCTGTAGCTTCACTAACCTACATCTGACAAAAATGTCATCTCGAGGAATTTTCTAGGTTCTCCAGATAATTCTATGGTAAGCTTCCAGAATTTGTCTCCAAATTTGTTTACAAAGTACATGATTATAAACTCTCGCCAAAAATAAGCGACCAGATTATATGTATGGGAACCCCTGAATACATACAAAGTCTATGAGCATACAGTTTGATGGCATTGCACACTGCGAAAATAAAAGCTCTTAATGTTGCAAGATAAATAAAACTTGGACCATCAGATAATGAGCGCCCTGAGCAAGAAGCACCTTAACCACCAAGTCATCTCATGCTTAGTTGTTAATTATTTTCAATGTGTATAGGACTTAGTTGTGAGCAATGCCCATACTGCTAAACATATGACAACAAATTGGAAATTGAAATAGAAATATAAAGCTAGAGAGGGGGAGTTTGTTTTGGGGCTAGTAGAATTGAATCACTGACCTCATTTTGGCACCCTTCAATTGGGAAGCCAGGGCACCCACCCAAGGTCAAAGATAATGATGGTAATCCTACTTCCCATTCTATCAATAGTCAGTGACCATAGAAATGATGTCAAAATTTATTTGACTTTTGAAGAAATGTGTCCTCACAGACACATAGAAAAGACTAATTAAATATTATATAAGATATAGGTGAAAACAGCTGGAAAGAACAACATAGCATTGTTTGATTCAGCTGCATACTACAGTATCATACTGCCACAATTTCTTTAACAAAACTAGCTAAATACAGGAAGTTGCTACAGTGGTTCTTTTTATACGTAAGTTGTTGGTTTACGATGAAACAGAATAAGCAGAAAGTGCTTAGGTGTTTCACTGAAGGTACTACAGTATTCGTCTTTAAAAAAAGGCTATGCACAAAAAAGTCTTAAATATCAAAAACTAAAAAACAAATTGATTAGTTCTATTTTAAGCAGCTGAGAAGCCACATTACTGGATCTACAAGACCAGTGAAGTAAAGTTTTGTCTGAGAAGGGAACACACACTATATGTGCCACGCATATTGTTTGACTGTGTACATAATTCATATAAGGTGCTCCACTTCCATATGGTCAAGATGGGGAAATTATATCTGATCTTACTAAAACAAGCTTCTTACGTAAGCTATCTGAAAAAAGAAAATAACAGATGGAAGAGGAAGGAGTATGTGTATTCCACTGTATGTGAAAGTAGCTTCAACCTTGCTCAAATGCGATCTTCACTTTGCCACACGTATTGAAAAGTCCTCATTAACCTTCAGGCAGATATCTCATTTAATGCAGTGATATTTGAATATACTTTCTGACAGACATAATTCTACTATGACATTCCTTTGTCTATACTCTATCTCAAACAAGAACATAGAGTAGTTTTTTAAAAAATTTCTTTCAAACACTGAACTCTTCAATTGAATGTCCCTTTTCTTTCTGGGAAGGTACTGAACTCTCAGTGTCAAATCTAATACAAAGGCTGCAGTTCCATTCATGCTATGTGCCTTTCCTATCTGGTTATAAAACAGTGAGGAGAGATTCTTTTTTTTTTTTACTTTATTGGGGGTGCAGAGAAGAATATTCTGCTCCCTGAACACTAATGAATGGAAGAAAAGTGCTGAAGCATTGAGCGACAGCTTGGAAGTTAAGCTCCTCTTAGCCATGCAACTTTTAATTTAAAAGAAATAAAAAATGACGTCTCAGAAACAAAAAAGCCACATAATAATAAAGAAATCTGACTGCTGTCTTGTCTCAAATTTCATTTTCATTTATATTTTATTTTTAGGTTTTCTACAAACACACTACATGAAAAATATACTATACTATATTCCTAACTTCCATAGAAACTACAAACACTTACCCCTCAAAAGTTACAATATGTAACTTCCTACTTTCCAAGTTAAAGACATAAATGAAAACAGATATTCATTTTGAATCCTAGAGATGAATATTTATTCCAACTACATCAACTTTCAGACATAATTGCTATTATCTCAAATGGATAATTTCCACCAAAAGGGGGAAAACTGTTACATATATTGCAATATATTGTGGCGGAATAGCAGAAGATTGTGACATCTAGCAGAAATACATAACATGCAAATATGAGCAACTGCAAAAAAAAAGTCAAAGAATTAATCCTGCGCAAGGCTAATGTGAAGCTGAGAACTCATGGTGATATAATTATTTTGTAGTCTTCAATACAAAGGGTGTGATCTAGGCAAATTTAAGCACGTTGGATATGAAGTGATGTAAACAGAAGAGTTAAAAACTCACTAAACACAACGAAACTTAAGTATGTTTAAATCACCACATTCTAAATTTTCTTCTCATTTACTCTGAATTTAGGGAAGTTCTACACAGGTGAATACTGCCATTCCAAATAGTATGAAATTGAGAGATGCATTATGGCTACACAGGGGCACTATCAGCAGCCTTAGAGGTAGGACTGCAACTCCACAGGTGAAACTAGTTTCGGTGGTTAGAAATGGGGCAGGAAACACCCCACACACCCCAATCGCTCCCCAGGATGCACATACTAAAAGACTCCTGGTTTATCTCACCTGTCTGAGCTCAGCAGCTTAGAAGAAGGAGAGGGGGCTCATTCATCTGAAGCTGCTTTGCTCATTTATATGGGACAAACAAGCAAGTAGAGAAAACAGAGCTTTGGTAAGTGGTGATTCTTTTGTCCTTTTGGAGGGAATGGGAATTGGGGGGAGTGAGACAGTCTCTTCCCTAGACTGCCTGAGCCTGAGGAGTGCACAATGGCTACGAGGACACGATCCTGGATTCCACATAGGGATCCTAGATGGCTGTTCCCACTGCCCCATCCCATGGGCAATCTGAATCCTAGAGCACAATCCAGACTTTTCCTGGTGTTCTTTTAACCCAGGATGCAGCCACATTGAGCAGTTTACTTTATTATTATTTTTATTATTATTATTATACTACATTTATACCCCACCCTTCTTACCCCAACAGGGGACTCAGGGCAGCTTATAGACCATGGCACATAATGCTGCATTACACATATAGTAATAAACATGACATATCAATTTAAACAATTAACATATCAATTTAACCCTACAGTAATAAACATGATATATCAATTGAACAATTCAAATATAAATACAATGAAACAGCTTAAAAGTAAATATTCAATCCCAACCAAAGTGGGCTGATGGAATAAGCGACTAGAAGCAGCAGGCAACAGGCAAGGCGGGGAAACTCCGAAATTGAGCACCCCCACAGGTGTTCCGATGTTCGGATGATGGGCGGAGTTAACTTGCATACACCTACGTACATGGTCCGGACACACGTAATGTGATTCTACACTGCCATTATATGACAGTATATATTTGTCCACTGTTGCATAATCCCAAATGTGCCAATAATAATAATAATACTTTATTTATATCCTGCCCTATCTCCTCAAGGGGACTCAGGGTGGTTTACAACAAATGTCAGCAAACATTCAATGCCATAAAGAGACTGGACAAAGAAAAAAAAACCAACCCACTCAGATTACAAAAACAAATCCACATCTACATCAAAAATAGTAACACATTATTAAAACTAAACAATAACATAGCTGATATATGGTATCAAATCAGACAATTGGGAAACAAATAAGAATCAAAACAAAACCAGATAAACATTTTATTTTTATTTTTTTGTAGATCTCAAAATGCATTTAGCAAAATATCACTGCCACTCAAAAAATATTCCTTGACCTCTTTCTGCAGTCTGCAAAGATTTTTTTTAAAGAAACAATTAAAAACTAAAGTTTATCAGTTTTGCAACACAGCGGGCAACTGGAAAAAGGAACAGCTGCATTGCTAAAACTGAAAATAGATGTCTTTATACTTCTCTCTTATCTAATGAGACCTATTAAGGCCACTTTATAAGAAGGAAAACAATTCCTTCTTGAGTTTTGCTAAGTCTATTCAGTTTCAGAGCTCCTAAAAATGCTATCAAAATTGTCTTTATTAAAGATTCCGAGCATATTCAGCTTTATTTAGATTTTTAAAAGAGCTCAAAATCTCTATTTAAATCCTTTCAAAAGGTCCTTTAGAACATGTTAAAGAGCAGAAAAAATATGTGCAAAATAAAGCCACAGAAGAGGAGGGTTTTTCAAATTGTAGGTAACTATTCTGTTATGTTAAAAACAAGTGAAGGAAGGAATATGTGCCATTACGATTTGGAGCCTGCTTATCAGGCAACCATGAACATCATTTTTTTAATGATGAAAACAATGTCTCTCCAATACTATTTCTATTCCCTTAAACTTCAATGTATGATTCTCTAATCCCACCTTTTAGAAACACTGCCTATTATTTATTTATTTATTTACATCATTTATATTCCGCCCTTCTCACCCCGCAGGGGACTCAGGGCGGATCACAATGCACATATACAGGCAAACATTCAATGCCATAGACATACAACATATATAGACAGATAACGAGCTACACAATTGGTCGAGAGCTCACCCCAACCCGGGCAGGCCTCAAACTCATGACCTTCTGGACAGCAGAGATCTTATGCAGCTGACTCCCAGCCAGCTGCACCACATTCCCGTGCCTACATGCTTTTGACATTAAAAATCTTTGAGCATACTTTAATTGACTACTACAAACCAGACTGTTCTATGGTCTTGGTCAATCAACTTTTAATGGAGTTCTCTTTACCGTCTGCTGTAGGTCAGGTATTATAATCCTTATCACTAATGTGTTATTCTGAGCATCCTCCATCCTGCTACTTGGGTTTTCTGCCGTAGCTCGGATAGTATCATAAATGGTTTCTTCTTTGGAACTGTCTGACTCAGATTCCACTGAATAATCTGAAAAACTCTGAGCCATCTCATCTTCACTTGATGTTGGACTTCGAGGCATAGTCAGGAACTCTTAATTCATTTGGCTGAAAAACAAAGGATAACATGATTTAGTAAAGGTAAAAATGTGAATGTAGTTCAGCAACCAGAGAAGGAGGGCTGTTATTTTTTTAGCCACTTCTTTCTATCCCAACTTTTTAAAAGATTGACAAGGATCAACAAGATATAAACACACCTGAAGTTTAACAAAATATTGGTGAGGGTAAGAAATGTTCCCTTCCTGTGTCATTTGCAACTACTCCAGGGGGCACCAAGCTGCCTTCTTTACAGCTAATGCTGTAAATTCGATTGAAGAGTATCACATACCCAAAGGGAAAAACACATTGCAGCATTTGGAAGTAGATGTAATACTCATGTGTGCTTCAGCCTGATTAGTTTATGTGGAACATTGTAAGAATAGGGGATAATCAGTAAAATCTGTATTCTTGGATATGGAAGTCCACATTCTCTGCTTAATGACTGTTAGGGCCCACAATTCAAAAGGACAGTCGCAACCCCATTATTACTTCAAATTGGATGAAACCACATGATTAATCCAATCAAAAGTTTATTCATACCCCACAACTAGTGCAGATTAGAGCGCAGAAAAGTGTGTTTTCTTTTCCAGGGAGTTATTTCACTTTAATAATAACATAATAACATAATATTTCATAATAACATTATTGTGTCATCTGTAGTAAGGAACAGTAGCAGCCCCTTTCAAGTATTCAGAAAATATAGTAAGGCCCTCATAATCACTGAGCCTATATCCATGGTTTCCAAGGAAGAATTGTTTATCTAGGAACATGCGAGGTCCTCCATGCAATTCTATGGTATGCTTCTCCCCAGAAGTTACCATAAAGTCACTATTTCATGGTTCTATTAATTTAAAGGCATTCAAATGGATCTGCAAGCTCCAGGTAATCACAGTCCAGCCAGGAATATATTCCCAAAATCAGAGGTGTCAAACTCATTTTCATTGATGGCCATATCAGCCTTATGATTGCTTTTGAAGAGCCACTGAATCCAAAGATGGAGAGTCCATGGACACAGAGGGTCAACTATATATATATATATATATATATATATATATATATATATTACACAGTGGTTGATGTTCTTTAGTTTTTACCAAATTTGGGCCCCCAAATGTTACTAACAGATACCTCCCATGACTTTTGATTATCCATCCTGCAGACTGGGGATATGAGAATTGCAATCCAACAGCACTTGTGGGCTCTGAGGTTGGAGAAATATTGAAGGACATTTTAATGCCAGAAATCCTATCCACAAGGCTTGTATCTAAATTAAAACCTATTATCCTGACTACACAGAACTGCAACCTTCCAGATGTTACTGTATCCCAACTCCCAACAGCTTCAGGCATGTCGTCTAATGATGAGGAATACTGGAGTCCCTGTCCAGCATCTGGATGGCTACATAAAATGACATGGTGGGCGAGATTCAGGCTACAGGTCTTGAGTTTGACATATGTGCCTTAGAGATACAGAGGTCTTACTGTACAGCTGAAGTGACAAACCTATATGGATTAATTTCAAAGAACTACACAGCTAGCATGCATGAACAAGTTCATATAAGCAGTGTTTATGAAGACAATCAAAATTAACATTTGTTAAGTCAAAGGCGCAGACTTCAGCCACAATCTTGCTTCCTCCCAGAAATCATTACTGAATACCTGTAATAGCATCATGTCTTATCTCAGAATCTCCCCACCATAACTTTTCAATCTTCCTCTTAAACACATTAATTATAATGATAATGTAAAATTTTGTAAGGCTGTTCTAAGTACAGAAAAAAACCAAATATTATAAAATTAAAATAGCAGTAGCAACTGTGTAATATTTGTTAAAAACTTTGCAAGATGATCTTATCTGTAGCAGCAGTCTAAAACATTCAAGTGATGATACTGAATATATGTATGATAATTACATTGTTTGTATCTCTTCCACACCATTCACTGATACTGACATATTGTTACTTAGAACAGGTTAATCTGCAAGTAATAATAAACTTAATAAACATTAAACTATTGCTTTCAAGTACCATATATTTGAGAAGAAGCCAATTATGATAGTATCCTTTTTAGGAGAGCAATCCTTCAGTGTGTATTTCATTTTCTTTTGCTTCACTGAGCTGTGGATTAATGCATTTCTCCAAAGTACTGTAACTCAATAAAAAGCACAAATAGTTCACAGAGTCTCCATCCTCCCACAATACCAGCTGCACAAATTTACATTTCTGTAGGTCAATTTGTACTGTTTAAAAATATCAAAAAGGCAAAAGGAACAGAAATAGGTGGGGATCCATACTACAATGGTGGTATTTGTAATTGTTTCCAATATTAATGTCTTCAACGTGGAAGTTTAATTGAACTGATGTGTTAATGCGTTTTGGGGTTTCATATTTCATACTGCCCTAAATGTTTTGTTTTTAATGTATGTCACAAGCCACTTTGAGTTTCATTTGGGAGAAAGGAAAGGGAAAAACAAAACAATAAATAATTTTTAACAGCTCACATGGTATTTCAAAAGAAATGTCTTTTTAGCACTGGTAAAATCACATGTATGCAGCATAACGCAGTGTTGAGTTAGGAAATATTTCTCCATTTTGATGTAAAAATTATTTCTGAAGGAGACTTCCTAAACCTCATAGAAAACTACTAAAATTAATACGGTTACACTTCACAATTCTAAATAAATTGTGTTTTGAAGTAAAGGTCAACATCTGATACTCCATGATTGCTATTATTGCAACGCAGGTTCAAGTTGTTTCCAATTTATGGCAACTCTAAGGTGAATCTACTATGGGATTTGCAGGTTTATCATTTACTACAACACAAATTATATAATTGTCCCATATACTACAGTACGTTCAAATTGTTTGTACTAACAGCTTCTTGTATTCCTTTGGCATCCAGGACCAACATCTGTGGATGGTCAAGTGTGGGGGGGGGGGGAAGAGAGAATGATATGCTTTATATAAATGGCAAAATCAATGAATTAAATATATATATATACTTTAAAGCTGTTGATGGTGGAATCTTTGGATGCAGAATCTATGGATACATATGACCAGCTTTAGCTCATAGATGTCATAGTTAACCGTTTCACAGTTGATTCAAAACATTTGATACTACATTAACAAACTTTCTTAAAATAACCTTTAAGAATAACAATGACCTTACAAATCTTTCCTCTTTCATAATTTTAAAGAACCTTTACCAGAGTCAATTGGTATTAAACTGCATAGTTGGTGGGAATGAGAGAGGGGGCGTTCTTGCTGGGTAGCCATCGACTCTGGTCCCCCTTCTTCCCAGGAAAACCAGAATGCCCCCCCCCCCTCCCTACTGACCTTTTTATTCAGGCAGGATTTTAAAGAAGAAGGCTTTTAAGATCAAGTCAGGGGGTGCTGTGGTTTAAGCTATGAATAAGTTTTTATGGATTTTAACTTAACTTTTAAAATACCATTAATATTTAATTCTGTTTTAAAGTTTGTATATTTTTATATTGTAAATTATATTGAAATGCTTTTAATGTAAACCACGTTGAGTCTCCTTGAGGAAAAATAGAGTGTAAATATACATAATAATAATAATAGCAATGCATTACTGCTTAATTCAAGAATAACTGGTGACATTCAAAATTTGCCATTACTTGGATACACAAATATTAGAAAGGAAAGGGCACATGGAAATTCAACTGTATTTTTTAATACAAGGGAACCCCCCAATCCCTTAATATAAGGTATTCTGCTGAAAGCCTAGATTCTCAGAGTAAAAGTCACACTGAAGTGTATTAATTTCCTGTCTCTGCTCTTTTTCTAGTAGAAGGAAATATTTGTGAAAATCAACCTACAAAGTCAAATATATTTCAAAAGAGAGAGGTGCTAGGCATTCCTTCTAAGAAGACTAAACCCAATAATTAATTTATTCTTCATTTTTCAGGAAGCCAATAGAACATTGAGTATTTCCTTCTTTTGTGCTCACGCAGCATTCAGGATAAGCAAGAGCAATAAAGATCTGGCCACAGAAACCTATAAAAACAATACAATTCTAAAACAGAAATACTACAATATCCATGACAAAAATTTATTGACTATGTTTATAAAGAAGGAACCCTCTGATACCATCACAGAAAGAGTAAATAATCTGCTTATAACAATAGCTTTCAGACATTTTAAATGTATACTATAATATGGATAAAATGCTAAACATAACTCTATAATACCAAACTAACCTGACATTATGGCTGTTATCTCCCTCTTTCATCACTGAGCAGTCATAAATACTATTCCAACCGTCTGTAAGGGATTAACAGTTGCTTCCATATTTTTTATCATCAAAATAATGTGAGAAATCCCTAATCAAATCCTATTCAAAAAGACCCTGTCATATTTCTATGTTTATCTGCCTTCCTTGAGTACTCTCCAATGTCACTTGGGATGCTCTCTCTCTATATATGTGTGTTACCAGGAAACAAATACCTCATCATGCAATTTCCAAAATGTACTATAGGTTCTCCATATGGAAAATAAATAAATAAAGTGGAATCCTAAAATGGATTGATTCAATCAAGGAAGCCATAGCCATGTGTTCCTGTGGTTAAGGCTCTTGAAGGCCTCTTGCTCATAGGGTTGCCTAAGCCTAAGACAACTTGAAAGCAAAGAACAACAAAGCAGGGATTTAACGTGAAGACTATTTTAATGTGCTCTTCATCTATGAAGAGCAACACTCCTTCAATGGCCAATACATACACAGTACTTTTCACAAATGCTCATTACTTGAGCCAGATTTTTTTTAAAAAAAGAAATCATTGATTGACTGATTGATTTAAAATATTGGCCAAGCCTGGAGGGCGATTTGCGCCCTCCTCCTCGTGGACAGAAGTGTCCGAAGAGAGCGCGAAGCCGGCGGACGGGGTCCGGCGGCCCCAAGGATCTCCCCCTCCTCAAGAGGGAGAAGTCAAGCGGGCCCGGACCGCTGTCATTGCGGCAAGCGAGCCGGGAAGTGGGAAGCGGGTGGCGACCCGCACTTACTGCCAGCCCAGCCCGGCCTCCCCTCCCCCCCCCCACCTTAAGCAGAGGGCAGGAGGTGAAGAAGAGACGAAACGGAAGGAGGCCGTGAGTACGGGGAACAGCGGCCCGTGCGGCATCAGGGAGGCGCCATTGGAGACAGAGGGGAGGAGCGCGGATGAGCAGTGGGGATCCCAACAGCCCCACGGAAGCCCCCACACTCAGGGGATCGGGCCCCCAACAAAAGAGACACAAAGGCCCAACAAGCAGGCCGCACAGAGGGGGAGTCGACCATCCCTGGCAAAGGCAGAGGGAATGGGAGGAAAAGAGCTAAAGGGCGCCAAAATGGCAGATGAGCTCTCACAGTCCTAGGAGCAGGGAAGAAGAAGAGCTTTTTGGCGGGAGCGCCATCTTGGGAGAGGGAAAAGGACATTTTTCCAATAGTAAAACAGGGAATAGCACAACTGACAATAGAACTATGTCGGCACTGCATGAACGGAACTCAAGAGCAAAAGAGCGGAGGATAATGCAAGAAGAGGGACCAGAGGAGGAAGGAATAACTTTGAGGGACATCCTTGCAGAACTACGAAAAATAGGGGAAGCTCAAGATGGATACCTACGGAAGATGGATGCCATAATGTCTCAGCAAGAAAAGCAAATGGGAACGATCCGGGAGCACTCCCAACGTGCAAGAACAGAACCAACTGAAGAGGCGTTCCCCACAATGCCAGAGCTGCTGACCCTCTATGATGATGGAAAAGATGCACCCCAGGGCAAGGGGGAAAACGCAACAATACATGAAGGCAGAGAGAAGAGAGGGAAGGAGAATACAAAACCGCAAGAAATACCAGAAGAAAGAGGACCTCATTTCAAAAATAGTGAGGAAGTTTCACTGGAAGTTGCAAGAATGGCTTCGAAGGGCCCTAAAACCTCTGCCCCCCAAAAAAGAGAAGAGGGGAAAAACCAAGAGGCCGCTGCAACACCCAAAAGCCCCGTCCCGGATACAGATAAGAATGAAAACAAAAAGATTGGGACGCAGCCCAATAGGAAGAGAAGCTGGAGGAAAACAACCCAGCAAGGAAGAAAGAAAAACCTAAAGAAAAATTGCCCCTACTCTCTAGAGGCGTATTTTAGGCCTACGAGATGTGGCATCCTGGGGATGGATATAAAAGGCCTCAAATCTCCTAAAGAGAATGGTTAGAAAGGAAGCCGAGGAAAACGAAAAGGTACAGATCCAGCTACACTAAAAGACAAGGAACGGACAATGGACACCAAACACTGGAAAGATTTTGTAGGCTAAGGGAAAATAGTGTTTTTTTTAAAAAAGGACAAAAACTAAAAACAACAGATTGCTTTTATACCAAGAGGGTTATGAAGACCCGTCTCTGGAAAAAGAAGGAAAAAGAGCCTAAAAAGAAGACTTGTAAAAAAGAAATGTCCAGCTTAACAAGGAGAGAGACTGTACGAGAAAAATAAGAAGCATCCATGAACAAGGAACTTAGAAGAAAACAAGTTACCCCTATCCCGATCTTTTCTCATCATCCTTACCCATTACTATCCTTCCCAGATCCCGGACCAAACAACCTCCTTCACCGCCCCTAACCCTTACCCCTTTCTACCCCCATCCCCTGTTACCAACCCCCTGCACCCCCTTCCCACCCCGATGCCCCCCTCTACCCCCTCTCCCATCACCACTCTCAGCCTCTCCTTTCTCTATCTTTCCTACTGTCCTTTACCTGAAATTGTTCCCCCACTTTTACTGTTTATGGAAAAACCCTAATAAATATATTTCCAAAAAAAAATATTGGCCAAGCTATGTTTTTAACTCAGGACTGGAATGAAAACACAATCACGGCCAATTCAAGAGGAGAACATTTCACAACTTGGATGTCACAGCACAGAAGGCCCCCACATATTTGAAAAGCATGATTGCAATGATGGATCTTAAGTAATATTTGCATCTGAACAGCACCTCTGTATGTTACCCAATATGTGACATTACTGTTATTTTTTTAAGTCACAAGGTTTCATGCTGTTATGAACCGGTTTTGTGTAAGTGAGACTGGCAGCAAAAAGTTAAACCTAGAAGGGTGTGAAATGGCAGAAATGTGTTCTGTTTTCAAGGGTGCCCCCGTCCCCCCAAGCATGTTCTATGTCCTGGAAGATTTTGTGAGATTAGAAAGGTGTCTATTCAGATTCGTATTTGGAACCATAGGTTCTGTTTCTGTTTTGGGAAAAATCCAAAATTTGAAACAAAAACAGAACAGATTTCTGCCGTTAGCACACCCCTAGTTAAAACTGTGGTTTCCATTCAGGAAGTCATGCCTTCTTCAAAATATTCCATTTCTCTCCATGTTCTCACTGGAGAGAGCCAGTGTTCTTTGGCCACTAAGCATTCTCAGTCCTCTCTGGCCTATGAGAAACAGTGTGTTTTATGTTTTTAAGCCCTGGATGTGCCTCACTTCTCAACTGCCCTGTTTCCCCTGTGATCCTGCTGGCACTGAGCATCTGAACTCACTAATTTTGATTCATTCAACAACATTTAAGGACTGGCATTTGAACTGACTCCAGCAGGGCACACAAATGAATGTCACAATATGTAATAAAAATTATGTTTTCTGCCAGCAGGGACAGACTTTGTTATTAGAGAACATCTTTGGCAACTGACCTTGCTTATTGGAGAAAGGGCTTTTAACCGCAAGGGTGCTGCATTTTAATTTCTAAACAGTGTTCTAGTTTTTGTTATACCTTATTTCCCTTTATGCATTATACTGTTTTGTAAAAAGTGCATATTCCTATTTGTAATTTAAACTGGATACAAATTAAATGAAGAGATAAAAGTAAACATTGTGAAAAATAAATAGTTGCATAAAACTTCTGTGCCAGATAACAATTTCTGTTCTTTCATTCATGGTACAGAATGCAGCTGACTAACAAAAACACCTAAATCAATATGGTACATAGTTGTTCCTCCATTTTTGCAGTTTTCAAGCTGAAATTTTTGATTATTTGTGAGCTTTTGTCACCAGCTCTTGCCTCCTGAAATTGACACAGCAGCCACAAATTCAAGGGTTGAGCATGGGGGCTGTTCAGAAGAAGGGTGAGCCATGTCTTTCTCTTTGCCTGGGTGAAACAGATATTCATGGCTCACAAGTAACAAGAGGAGCTTGCCCAGTGTGCTACACTGCCCACCTAGAAGATACAACTCATCTTCGTCTTCCTGTGTGCTGTGAATATCTGTTTTGTCACAGGCAAAGGAAAAGTGGTACTGTGGGGAACAGAAACCCATGGCACATAGGAAGAGAAGGAGGAACGTGATCTTGTGCACCTCCTTTTTTGTTTTCTATAAATCTATATTCTAGTGTTGCCTTTTGGCTGGATAAAATATTGCACAATATAGGATTTACCTTAGCCAAGGATGAAGATTGATAGTCAAACATGTCTGGCTTCTGTCTAAATAACAAATCACATTACCTTGGACCTTTTTTTTCCATTCAATAAGGTTCTCCCAAACTGCTACTTGTAGTATGGACTTTGTGGTATTAATTTGAATAATTAAATATTGTACTGATTTATTATATTTGTTATGTACCTTTACATACATATATATTATGTGCAGAGATACATATATTTTATATTCATATCCCAACTGTTCCTGTTTACCTTTCATTATTTCAGTGACTTAGGTCTTATCCTTTCCTGTTAAACTGGTTTGACCACATATCCAAAGTCAAACCTAGCTCCAAGTCTCTACCAGAACATGTATCTCAAATGCCATAATAAAACCCAAAAATATCACAAATCACAAATATCACAAATTCAAGATCCTTATCACCTCAAATAGGGTGTTATTAATGTACTCTACAACTCACCATCTTGCTGCCATTAGACTCCTGTTGGCTCCCAGCTTGCCATTTGCAAGTGGCTGGAAAAAAATCACACATGCACACACACAAAGTCTTTTCACTATTCTTCAACTGACCTCTATTCCCATCTAGCACAGCCATGGAGAGAAAAGGATAATTGTCAGTTTTATGGATCATGTCCAGTAGACCATATCTGTTCCTATGATTTACTGATTTCAATCTTTCCCTTTCTGCTAGAGCGACTAAAGAACACAATGAATGTCAGATGTGTTTTCAAAGTCAATACAAAGTTAAAGAAATAAAATTCAGAGCTGACATTTATAAGGCAAGTTCATCATCATAAGAAAAATATATAATGTACTTCCACTATGAGAAGATCATAAAATGTGTAGGTGTACCCTATGCTTTCACTGATGCTAGGTAAACAATATTCATTATCATCACAAGATAGCATACCATTGTCCACTTAACATTGTGATTGTGACTCTTTGAACTAGTTGAAGTGTATACACATTCTTCAAATACAGCCCCAAGCAGACCAAGTTAGGGTAATCCAAATAGGCTGTAACTACAGAAAATGAGACAGTTATAATATATGGACAAAAGATTCCAATCCTATAAGAGCTTAGAAGTACCTAATTAAATTTTTATTATATATTCCTTTTTGTAGTAACTCATATTGCATATGCTTGAAATGTTATTGGACTGCAACTCCCAACATCTTTCACTATCAGCTATGGTTTCTAGGGCTTATGGCAGTTGTAGTCCACTTGTTCTTTGTAAATCCTAAACTAAGGTATAAATATATTTTGTGATGATTATAACATATGTATCACCATCTTTGGGACCATGATGGATCAAGAGGTGATGAACAGATTTTGTGCAATTTCCTCCTGATACAAAATGTGTAATCTAGTGGAGATTCTCCGGGGGGCATTTGAATATAGGGAAAATACTGTGGAGGAATACAGTATTTGTTTTCTCCCAAAGTATGGAGAACACTTTACATCCTCACATATGCTTCTCTGTTCTTAACTGTTTAAAGTGTTTATCAACCAGTGGGGTTTATTTATTGCATTCTTCCCTCAGAGTTAGCTCACAATGTTACCACACACTACTATCATTAGCATATGTTTTAGCTTACAAAACACACTTCTATATATGAAAATAAGAGCATGCTATGGTTTAAACTAGTCAAAATGTGTAATCTAAAAACAAACTTAAATGTTGATACTCAAAATTGTAGCTGGCTAACAAATCATGGTTTGTTTGGAAGGGCATGTCTGGATACAACAAGTTAGTATTCATCAAGCCCCTGGATTACCATTATGCTTAAACCTGGCCAATGTTTTAATCAGCTGAGAAACCAATATGAAATATATATAGCTAACAAAAGCACCACTATTTAATTAACATATGTTTATGAATAGAATTACTTTCTGGGTCACCTCAGTAATAATATGATAGTGCAGCACTCCAGATGGCTCCATTTTGTTCTTCAGCACCTTTGTGAGCAATGATTTATCTCATACTGCAAATGTTCATTAATTATAATGTTTGCTACAAGTAAGATTTTCCCTGTTGTTTTCTCTCAATATAACAAATAATATGTTGAAATGATGTTACACATCTGGCCTGTGTTCCATGGATAATTTTAAAGGTGCTTAATTCTGCCCTAATGTACTATTCCTACTGAGATATAGTAATTAGGAAATCAGTAAGAGGCAATTTCATTTACAGCACAATTCCATAGACTGAAAGGGGGCTTACTTTCAAGTAAACAGCTGCAGAGTTGCAGCCTCAATTATTTATTTACAACCCTTGTGCCGGCAGGATTGCTGACCAACAGGTCAGCGATTCAAATCTGAGGAGAGCGGGTTGAGCTCCCTCTGTCAGCTCCAACTCTCCATGCCAGGGTATGAGAAAAGACTCCCATAAGGATGGTAAAACATCAAAACATCCAGGTGTCCTCTGGGCAACATCCTTGCAGATGGCCAGTTCTTTCACACCAGAAGTGACTTGCAGTTTCTCAAGTCATTCCTAACATGAAATATCAACAACAACAATAATAATAAAGTAATATAAATTATAAATATAAATCAAAATGAAGTATTAAACAATCTAAACACAGAAACAAAATAAACAGCTCACTTCCTCTTCTCCCTCAGTTATTTCCTGAATCTCCCATGTTTTGCTATCATCAATAGTTTATGTCACTTTAGTCACTGTGTAAAAGCGCATGGGATTGAGCTGTTACGTCTCACAGAAATCACAGGATTAAAAATGGCTTGCACATGAAGATTTGTATACTGTTGTCTTTTGTGTGTAGTTTTATCAATTAAATATCTTGGCCACCACTCCTTGAATAATTCATTCATACACACAACATTGGCACATTCCCAAACTGTGCCAGGATCACAATCACCATAACCTGACTGCATGGGAATTTAATGCACGACCAGATTTGCAAGAAATCATCATCACATAATTATTACAATAGTCACTTCATACTAAAAGGGAGGGGGAATTTGTAAACAAAGCATATACAGAAATGCAGGAGGGGGGCAGTGATAGGAAAGTGTTCAACAATATACACCCAGTGGTTGGTACCCTCGGTTTATGTGTATGTGTATCTTATTCTGAATGCTGTATAAAAAGCTATATCATTGAAAAGCGTCCAAAACTTCAATGTGTCCTTGGCAGCTGCAGAGTTCCAGAAAACACCTCTTTCCTCTTATGCTTGGCTCTAGTTGCAGTCAAGACAAGTGCTTTGCGTAAACAAAGCAGTCACTTCTCAAGGTCTTAACAGCTACTGAGGAGGTAGAGTTGCACATACAACTCTTTGCACTCCATCCATAGCAATGCAAGAGTTTGGCCACTACATGCAAATCAATTTCAGGTTGAGGTCATCCTCAATGTAATAAATCCCAGGAATAGCTGAAAAAAATTGGTTGAAGACGATTCTCTGAGATCCCTTTGGAAATATCAACTGCACCATAGAATCTCATTAGAAGGTTTAATATGTGAAAAGATATGAGATTCCACATATGTTTAAGTGGTCATAAACCAACTTCTATATCAAGGATGACTGACTCTGGTGAAGGCAACATACATTTCATACGTGCATCCATCATGTGGGCTAATGCACCTCATTTTCAGTCAAAAAGTATCCCAGAAATAACAAGAACTTACACTTCTTATTTTGAGTCAATGTCTAAATGGTTAAGAATTGAGAGTCAATGTGCACTTTTGGACACTTGCTTAGGTGTTCCTGCAAGCATCTCTAGTTCTTTCATTCAGAAATTGCATATAAACATACATATGCAGCATATATTATGGAATGTTACATAACAGAATATATTCAAAGTGTCTGTGTGCATTTAAAAACAAAATACTGATACAGAAATTGAATGGAATATCTTTATGCTTTAGTACATACACAATTAGTATAGACTGATTCTTTTCAACACTATAGTCCTAATATTTGCATGTTTACCAATAAATCTGTATTTCTTTGTTCTCAGAAATAACTTAAATAAGTACAAGTAAATGATTATTTACATTTATTTTTGTATCTCTTGGCTGGAGCCTGCAGCTTCGGCGAATATCCTGGGAAGCTTGCCTATACTCCCGAATGTTTGCCCTGCGATCAAAAGGCATTTTTACCTTCCTTTGGTCATTAATGTTCTCAGCTGCAACACTATCTCTATCAAGGCCTTCTGAACCCTTAACGAAGGAATTCTCATCTAACAGAACCCTGGGAATCAAACTGTTCTCAGGAGCAAGAGCCTCATCTGAAGGTTCCCTTTGCACATCAGCATTCTCAATGACAATCCCAGCATCCCCATCATGCACATGAACACCAGGCTGAAACACCACACAATCTGAGCCCTGCCACATGCACAATAGAGGACCTTCTCACAGCGACACCAGAGGCACTCCAAGTGGCCAGCTTCTGGTCAAAGGAAATTTAGCATAATGCCAAGTTTTAAACTTTGTGTTTTTTATGCATTATAACTATATTCTCAATTTGCTTCTAACACGACAAATAAAAATCTTGTAGTGAGAACTAAAAATGTTATATTTAAAATATTTAAGACAGAGGATTCTGTTTTTTTAACAATCTAAATAAGAATTTGCACATTTAAAATACTGTTTTGTACAACTTATACAAATGCAGAAAAGTACAACAGTTGCATAGGTTAAAACAATGAAGCAGTAGGTGGATTGTTTTAATGTATGACAAATCAGCCTTGCTTTCATTCTCTCTCTGTCTGTGTGTGTGTTTAACTTCACAAAGAAAGATTGTATTGTTTTGGGATAGAGACATTCTGCAAAAAAAAAACCCGCAGGTAATTCATTATCTATTCTCACATTGAAGAAAAAAAATCTTACAAGAGTTAAGAAATGCTTGATGGGCTGCCTTAATATATCAGGACTCCCTGTCTCATCTTCCTGGTTCCCAGCCCTTCCAGGCGTTCCAGAAGGATGTCATGGTCAAAGGCTGCTGAAAGGTCTAGAAGCACCTTCAGTAATACAAACAGGATGTAGCTATGGCATGTAGATCTGTTATCTCAAGCTGGTGCACAAGCTTTAAATGCCCTTATGCCAATTGTTAAGGCATACAATTCAGAAGAGGATCTACTACTTGTTTTTGCCCAGAAGAATGCCACAGCTGGTGATATCAAAGGCAACAACTAAGACAAGCAGAACTTAAAGGAAAATCTTTTATCATTGTTACCTTTCAGAGTTACCAGATAATGCATTTTTGCACTGTGTATCAACTGGACTCATTTGTTGTTACTGTGTACCTTCAAGTGGTTTCCAAGTTATGGAAACCCTAAAGTGAATTTATCATGGGATTTGCGATTTACTTCTTCAGACTGATTGTAGCTTTCTTACAGTTACTCAGTGGATTTTCATGACAGAGGGGAGATTCAAACTCAGTTCTCTAGACTCATAGTCTAGTGCTCAAACCACTGTACCATGATGGCTCTCTCTGGACTAGTTAACTACATGAGATGTACAAGCAGTCCATAAGTTACAAACATCTGACTTACAAAGGGCTCATAGTTAAAAAAAGAAAGAAAAGAAAAGAAGGTATGAGACAACAGGAAGTGAGAGACATCTACCCCTAGGAAGGGAAATGCATTCCTGAACAAGTTATCATGGAGAAAGGGTGTCTCCACTGAAGCTTTCTCACCAATCCTTGTTTCCAATCATTGTACAAGCTTTTGAGAATTGTTATTATTATTATTACCCCCTTGTGCAACAGTTGTTTCATGGCTGGCTATCCAATGGTACCTAAATGCTCCTAGGCAGAGCTTGGCCTGTCACTCTTTTCAAAGAACCACTGCTTGGCTACAGGAGAGTAAGAAATTTGCCTTTGCTTTCCATTATTTTCTCAGCAACTGTTGCCCTCCCATACTTCTGTCACCCTGGACTGGATCGCCTGCAAAAGTAAACTGGCAGAGGGAGCTTTACGCTTCCTCAGCATTGAAGAGGGTCTCGGTCTAGGATGAAAGTAAACAGTGAAGCTTGATCAAAGCATTCACACTTCATATAGCTGACAGTATTTTTAGAACATCTGAGACTCACAATAGCATTTCTGCTATTGGCACATTTTGGTGGTAAAACCTAACAGTACAATCTTTTTTTTACAGTGCACATAGACAGATAGATGACACTTGGTGCTTTTGGCAAAAAAAAGCCCTGTGTGTGTGTATACATGCACATACACATACCCCCATTTCAGTTTGTTACAAAATATGAATCCTTAAACTGACAAGACAAATACCCCAAGTTTATAGTGATGTGTCCTTCCATGCAGAAATAGCAGATGTCGACATGCCTACAGCCATATGTGGCCATGTTTCCTGAAGTTAGTGAATTAAAAGTCCCAAAGAAACAAAAAACAAGAATGCTTCTATGTGCCATTCCTATGTTTTTCTCAGTCTGTGAAACTGGACAACTGGAAGCAAAATATGACTTGAATGTCAATATCCTGCTGATATGAAAAAGAAAAGGAATGTGCTGGCTTCAGTAATTCAGAAGTGTTATCAATTGTCCAGAGGTGGCAAAGTGGAAAAGAAGAACAAGTCAGTTAAAAATTAAATAACCTCAATGTCAAAACCATTAGTCAAAGCCATTTAACTTCAGCACACAGGGCAGAACAGATGTAATGCTGCCAGCGCCTTTGTTAAGCATGTATGAATAGGCCACAAGATGGCACAAATCCTCTCACTTTAGAGGAAAGTGCCAACCTTTGCCAGTCATCGGCACCAATTAAACCTTACTCTGGCAGTGACCTTAATGGTCAGTGCTAAACGGAGTTCAGTATTGACCAAGCTTTGAAACTATTTCATATCCATGTATACCAGAAAAGCCTGACTGGCATTAGCCAAATTTAAATTCCTTAAACTGTTATTTATTCCATAGTTTGTTATTTATTACTGTGGCAGAAAACTATGGAGAGAACAGGTATTCGCAACCAGAGTTTCTGGCCTGGTTTGGCTCCCATCAAAACAGTATCCCCAATAGCATATATTCCACTGTTTGTCTTAGAAATTAATCACTACAGAAATAAGTAAATGGGTAGACTTGGGGACACAGGAAAAGTCCCCACAATCCTGATTCCATAAAAGGCAGCAGCAACTCTTAACCCATTTTTATGCTGATAAATAAAGTAGTTGGGTAGTTGCAGAACAGGCAGCCATGGAACTTGAAATTTTAACAAGATCCGTAAATGAAAACACAAGCCACAGGCAGGACTAATTGAGATTCATCACAGAGTTTTAATGCAATCACATAAAGAGTCTCATTAGCATAATAACAAAATAATTAATTCTTTCCAAAGATAGAAAATATATTTTCATGTTATTTTTGGTCATTCATCAGTGCTACAAGATTTACTCCATGTATTATTCCAGCCTTTCCCAGCCTAATGTGTTGCTTTACAATTTCTCTAATAATAGGAGTTGCACTACAAAACCCATAAACCCTTATAATGGAACTGTAGTTCAACAACTAGAGGGCACAACTTTAGGGAAATCTCCTTTATTGACGATTCCACTGAAACATATGCAGGGCCATAAAGAAATGAACACATAATCAAATGCTCCATTTGATGTATTTATTTTAGTGGCATGAGAAAATTCCTCGCAGAGTCCAAAACCAGCACGTTGGTCAGAAAGATAAGTTATATCTTTCTCCTTGGCATGCTGCATTTATCTGTTTGGATTTTAAAATATTTTATTCCACCGATCTACAGTCTGCAATGATACACCCTTGCTGGAATTATATCACATTAGCCTGGGTCTATCTTTCTAGTCGAAAAGTATCTAAAATGCACAAAAGCATTTCACAAATACAAACCCCAGAAACTGAGGTAGCAAAATACAGTTCCTTAGAAACAAGCAATGGTAGTATTCCCTCTGTGTTTAATTTAAGAGCTCATCCTTCACAGACAAATGTCTTGTGTATGTAATAGCACGAAAAAGTGACTTACTTGCACAAACAAACTAATGTCAAGGAGATCAAAGACATCTAGGGATTGGTTTCCATAACTGGGTGTCCTGTGGTAACAGGAATTCCAAAGACTAAGATTCAAGCATTATCACATGTCACAAAGATAACAATGGTAAGGTTAAAGGATGGGGAGGGGGAATCCTCCCATCACTTAGGTCGTTGGACTCCAATTTCCATCAGCCAAGGCTATCAATAACCAGACATGATTAGGGTTAAGAACATAAGAACATAAGAAGAGCCATGCTGAATCGGACCTCAGCCCATCTAGTCCAGCATTCTGTATCACACAGTGGCCCCCAGTTGTACACGGGGATCTTGAGCAGAAGGGAGGGCACCTGCTCCCGACCCCCACAACCAGTACCCAGGGAAATCCTGCCTACCTCAACCACTCCGAGGCGGCACTTGAATGTCCTTTTCAGTAACTACCGATACACTTGGTATCCATGAATCTGTCTAATCCTGCCTTGAAGTTGTTCAGGCTGACAGCTGTCACAACCTCTTCTGGAAGTAAATTCCTTAACCCAATGACCCTCTGGGTGATGAAATATTTCCCTTTATTAGTCCTAATTTTCCTACCTTGGAGCCTCAGGGAGTGCCCTCTAGTCCTAGTGTTTTGTGACAAAGAAAATAATTTTTCTTTATTCACCTCTTCGATCCCATGCATGATTTTATACACGTCGATCAAGTC
This sequence comes from Anolis apletophallus, assembly GCA_030556195.1. Taxonomy (NCBI): domain Eukaryota; kingdom Metazoa; phylum Chordata; class Lepidosauria; order Squamata; family Anolidae; genus Anolis; species Anolis apletophallus. Next base: position 67,994,885 of record JARBWK010000002.1, on the reverse strand, counting down.
ACCTCTTAGACGCCGTCTTTAAAGACTGAAAAGACCAGGGCGTTGTAACCTGATTTCATAAGGGAGCAGCTCCATCCCTTGGATCATTCTTGTTGCCCTTTTCTGTACCTTTTCCAGTTCCGTTATATCCTTCTTAAGGTGCGGAGACCAGAATTGTACACAGTACTCCAAATGTGGCCTTACCATAGATTTGTAGAGAGGTAATACAACATTTGCTGACCTATTTTCAATTTCCTTTCTGATCATGCCTAGCATAGAATTTGCTTTTTTCACTGCTGCTGCGCACTGGGTTGACATCTTCATTGAGCTGTCCACCAAAACCCCAAGATCCCTTTCCTGGTTTGTCTCGGAAAGCTTTGACCCCATCAATTGGTAGGTCAAAGCTTTCCGAGACAAACCAGGAAAGGGTTGCAGTCTAATATCTAAAAAGCCACATGTTTCCTATTCACACATAGGATCACTGAAACATAGGACCAAGTGATATATGGACCCAATCTTAATAACAACATGGAAGACATACTGTCTTCACAGCATCCACTACTAATGTAGTTTTCCCTGTACTACCATGAGATTTGCAAAATGATTTTGTGACTCTGTTCTCTGGTTTTACTTAAACCATAAAGGTACTTTTAGTAATAATGTACCTCTCCTGTGATGTACTCTGCAGAATGGCTTGTGCATTTCGAATTCAGTTGATACTTAATATGCAGATTTAACGTCAGTGGATTTGATTATTCACAGATTTGATTCAAATGTTCTCTCTAGGAATGTATAGGCTCTCCAGTGAAACTCCTATGGTCAACATGATTGTGAGTTTTAAAGGCTATTTTAAGTCTACAGTGACATAAGAGTTTAACTCATTCCATGAGCAAACGCTCAACTCAAAACATTCTCATCTCAAAGCGAATTTTCCCACTGAAATGCGATTAATCTGCTCTGTCTCCCCATATAAGAAAATGTACTTTATAAATAAGAAATAATGTATAAATGCACATTTGCATAGAATAAAAACAAGAAAGATTAACTTTAAAATGGTAGAAGCACAAATTTGTGCCAAGAAAACACAAAATGAAGAGCAAGAATCATTGTTTTCTTCATGCTGTACTCATTCCAGCCTCCCTCCCTCTCTTTCTATCCCCCCCCCTCTCTCTTTATGAAGTCAAACATACCAGGAATAAAATCCGCACAAAATCAAGTAGTCCAAAATTCCTCAAAGCAGACAAGAGCAAAGCAGACAGCAATCTCCCAAAGCGAACAAGAGCATGAGGCATGAGGCACAGAGGCTGTTCCCTTGAAGTCCTAAAGCCCTTCTCCCTCTCGCACTAGCTCATAACTCAAAACAATGCTCTGATGCCAAAGCAAAACCCAGGCTGTGCAACATCTCTTAAATCAAAATGCTCTTCAGTTGGGATGCTACTACATCAAGGTTCCACTGTATTTATTATATTTCAATCTGTTTTTGTCTTAATCCACACTGTATTCTTTAATTGGTTTTTAATTTTTTTGTATTGCACGTTTTAAACTATGACCAAAGTATGGGATTATTAGTCACCTTAGTCACCACAAGGAGAAAGATGGGGTATAAATACAGTACATAACAACAACAAAAGCCAGCAATTATACAGCCGTGATGATCGACCTAGTGATTCTTGGAGAGAACACTTCTCTATGTATGGCCGGTTTCCAGCAGCATTTCATCACAGAGTCATATTGGAGAACCTAGACATTTGTAGAGAGGTATCCTCAGGTAAAAAATAATGTTTTTAATTCACAGTTATTCACTTTTACAAGGATCCTGATGAATGTGGAGGCTTGACTGTGCTGTGGGGTGCTGTGCATAATCCTCAAAAGAGTTTTCGAACTGTTTTTCATTAGTATTGATGTTGAGATGTCATTCAGCTGACCAAAACTGGATATAAACAGACATGTCACATTTCTATCAATAGAAAATGAAAATCATGCTCATCTTAGATTACATTAACAAAATACTGGGGAGTACTACATGGAGGTACCATAAACTTTGGCATAATAATTTGAATCTTTTAAAACTGAAATTGACTAGGAGGGTGGTAAATTGTTTTTAGAAGCCTTTGCATTTATTTTAACATTGTATTTTAATTGAATTGTCATAATTAATTTAGTTTATTATTATGTTTTAGCATTTATACATTATAGCTATATTATTTTGAAATTAACAACTTTGTTCCTCTGAGAAAAAAGGAGTACAGATAATAATCATCATCAATATAGGGAATGTATTGGATATTTTGGTATATTTGGAAAAACACAATGAAAAACAAGTGGCTTTAATCTTTTTAGACACAGAAAAAAACTTTGATAAACTGAATGGGCCATTTATGTTTAAGGTATTAGAGCATATGGATTTAGATGATAATTTTATAAAATGGATAAAAACAATTTACATTGGACACAAGGCAACAGTGATTGTAAATGGAAACCTAACCAAGCCATGTGAAATTCAAAAAGGGACTAGGCAGGGATTTCCCATTCTCACCTCTTCTATTTATACTAGTACTTGAAGCATTGTTAAAGGAAAAGATTTATGGAATAAGGAGTAAAAAAGAAAATTATAAATTATGAGCATTTGCAGATGACTTGGTAATTACTTTAGAAAATCCATTAAAAGGAGTAGAAACCTTGAAGAAAAATCTGAGTAATTTGGGAACTTTAGCGGGATTTAAAATTAATAGTAAAAAACAATAATTTTAACTAAAAATATGGACATAAAAGCTCAGGAAAAATTGTCATATATAACAGGTTTCAAAATTAAAAAAGTACATGAAAAAGAGAATAGGAGCAATGTAAGCTAAGTGTAAGCAAGATATTGTAAAGTTAAAACAATATAAAATATTGAACCATCATCATCACTTACCTTGGTGAAAATAAAGTCAAATGCCTTCATTTTCAGGAAAAATTGATCCTGAACAATGTATGGAATATAATTCTACAATTTTTGTTATCCCTATAGTTAATTCAGTGATGTGATATCGAACAGAATTTGCGGGTCTTGCCATGAAGGCAGACCAGCTAGACCCACCAAAGAGGATCCGATATAGCCCTGCTGAGATAGGAAGCAGCCAATCCCATTTTCCCTGAATTTCCCAATAAAGATCTCACCAAGTTGAAGAAATGCCACCAAGTTGTTTATTTTCAATCCAGGTGGAAAGAATGCCTAGCCGCAATCATTCGCCCATACTTGTTGAGATTAAAAAATGTGAGAGGGCTAATTATTTTGTAAAATGTAAGAATATGTAATAATATGCAATGGGACTACTCTGGGTAAGTTTGTAACAAACTCAGAAGCATCCAGAAAGTGCTAGTAGGATTGCAGCTATTGGTGCTTTGCAGCTTTCCCTCTATATAATCAGGCACCTGAGAGACTGATTTCTGTGGGGATTTTGAGTTGGAAGAGGAGCCAGCATGGAGTGTTTGAAGAAGCCGTTTTGAAAAGGAGGCAAGAAGATATTTTGTTTCTCCTTTGGCATTTGGGAAGACACAGCAACAGCTATCTTTTGGCAGCCAGCCTGGAAGAAGCATTGTTTTCTGTTCGTGTTTCAAAGGACTAAATGTAAGACTGTTGTTTCCCTGCAATAGACTGAATGATAAGAAGATTCTGCAATATTAGCAGCATGTTTATTTTGTTATAGTTACACTGTTGCCAAAGTATATGTTGATAAAGAGGTTTTTCTTTTAAAGAACAAAAGACTCTTGTGGCATTTTTAACTACAGAGAGATTATAGGCAGACAAGGAGAACTACAACTCCCAGCCTTTAGTAGACTCAGCAGTACTCAGATCCAATAGAAACTCAAATATACTGACATACAGCATACATGAAATACATACATTTTTATAGAAAAACAGAACTGCAGAGGTTCAAACTTCTCGCCCCTCAGCCAGCTCCAAGCTGATTGGATAGTGTCATCAGCTGGCTGGGAGGCGCTGCTGGCTTGGCCCTCAGCCAATCAGGCCTTGAGCCCTTGTCCAATGAGAGCAAAGGAGGCGATCCAAGCAAGGAACAATGAACCAGGAAGGAAAGATGGGCAAATTAAAATGACTCATTTGTGCCTAGGGGCAAGCGATTGCTCAAGCTTGGCCAGTTCTATTGTCTCAAGTGAAGGAAATAAACATATTTTGTCTGTCATGGCTGGAGCCTTTTGAAATATGTAACTTTCTGAAGGTTCCATATTTCCCTTCTGTTGAGTGACAGGATAACTATGGGGCAATATCTTCAGGTGGTCAAACCTCCGAGACCTGAAAGAGAATGCCCAGGGAGACACAAATTCCTTGCAAATGGCCTGCTCCGAAGTTTGAAGGAAATGTGTTCACCCTATTGTTCATGAAATGTCTTTGATTAAACCCAGAGATAAGGAACTTCCTGGCCCAAGGGTGTGAGTTTCTCTTGAGCCAGGGTGTGTGTGCTGGTTCATAATTCATTTCATAGGGGGACACAGGGGAGGAAAACATATAGGAAAATACATTCAGGAAATAGGGGAATGAGAACCATATTTCATATCAACCCATCCCACCGACCCCTATCCCACAGTCCATAGAAATCTGTAGGTGAAGGGGGGGATTCAGGGGGGTTGAAAAGAAGGAAAGGTTTACAAAATTCATGAAAGCCTTTGGGAATGAGCAAAGGTGCCTAGGAGTCCATAGAGGTTCAAAAGAGTTCCTGAGAGTGTATGAAAAGTCCTTTAAAAGTGTCCAAAAAGTCCATAGGCTGGCAAAGGTTCATGGGAGTTCATAAAGTGTGGGTTACAGGGGCATTGCCATGTGGGGTCATGGGGCCATGGGAAAAGCCTTAGGCTCCCACATGGGGGAGAGATAGGGGGTTATGGGATCACTCTAGCCTGGTGTCCTCGGTAAAACTATGAATTCCCTGGTTGTGAAATATCTTTTATAGAGTCCGGGCAGTCTACCGCTGATATCACTGGAGGGAGTCAGTCCCACAGTGAGCCAATATGACCCAAAATATTTGATACAGAAACAAATTTCCTTGTATTCCAAAAGAGATTCAACTGTGGCACCTTCTACACTGCCATATAATCCAGATAATCAAAGCAGATAATCCATATTATATTTTATATGTCTCAACTAGATTATGGGAGTCTATACTGCCATATAATTCAGTTTAAATCAGATAATCTGGATTTTATATGGCAATATAGAAGGGGCCTGTATCATACAATCATAGAATAATAGAATTGGAAGGAACCACTGGTTGTTTTACACTTCTCCTGCCTTTTCTCTGTTTGCAATTGTGCTTTCAGAATCTCACTTTTAAGAAACTCCCATCCATCATTAACGCCTTTCTCTTTTAGTATTCCTGTCTATGAAATCACACTCAGTATTTACTTAAATGTCCTGAAGACAGCTCTCCTAAAGTCTGGAATGCGTATTTTACTTCTCTTTATTTCACTCTTAATATCACAAACTCCAGGAGCACATGGTCACTCTCACCTAACAATCTTACCACTTCAACTCTATTGACCTGATCCTTAGTTTTGGCTAGAATCAGATCCAGAAGAGCTGATCCCTTTGTTGCCTCTTCTACCTTTATTGATTTCAGTTAACTTTTGTTGCATTGTATTGTTCAGCGTTGAACTACTGTTGCCTTGTAAGCCACCCCGAGTCCCGTTAAGCAGATGAGGTGGATATAAATAAAGTTGTTGTTGTTGTTATTACTACTACTACCACCACCTTCTGGTAATAACTGTTCACAAGCCAAGTGATGAATTTGTTGGACTTTGTACTCTTGGCAAATTTGTTTAGTTGAGTAGTTGAAATCCCCCATTACTACTATATCTCTTCTTTCTGTATCAGTTATCCCTATTTTTCATTACAAATCAGACAAACAACTGGAAGACTGAAGGAGCCAATTTCCCTCTTCCTGTCAACTGCAACAGGCAGCAACATTCATTGCCCTATTTCAACAGTCACTAGGAAAAGTCAATTTAATGTAAACAAGTCAAACCTCAGCACCAGTTCATGGCATGCTATTCAAACCAAGCAAACTAACCACTTTCAGTGGAATTTTCCTGATTTACCATTGAGTTCAGGCTTTTTGTCAAAAGTGGTACAAAAATATTTCAAATTAATTAAATAATTTTACTGTGAAATAAAATTGAAAAAACCCACAAGTAGTGATAAAGCATTTTTGAAGAGAATAGAGTATGTTTTATGCAAGGCATGAATTAATCCTATGAGATATATAATATATTTTAAACAGCTTCTAAATTATATTTTGACCATCTGCACTAATGATTGTATGTGAAAGAATTAACTGTTAATAAAAAAAGAAACAAGGAGGATGTTAATGTATTAACACAACATATTAATCTTAAGACTGTAAAAAAATACTTGAAGCAAGCCACAAATAGGAATATTGTGGTTAGAACAGCAACCATATGGTTCTTGTTTACATAATCACTCCCTACAAGTCTGGATTACAAGTACATTTGTACTTACAAGAGATTTCCAGGAGTTCTAATCTACTTGTGTACATGATACTCAAGGACTACATACTTTATTCAAAGGAAAAGTTAACTTTTAAAAGGAATATGCCACCTGTATCAGCAGCAAACTCTCAAATTTCAGTGGCAAGCTTAATGGAACAGAATTCTGCAGAGGCTAGAAAAATAGGTGGAGCAAACTATATACAGCCTATGGATCACACGTTGACCATCCTTTCTGTGGCACCACTGATGCTGAAGATGGTGTACCTGTCAGTTAAAAAGCTTCTGGAGACACAAAATATCAGAATAATTGCAAGTGAGAATGTGGCTGTCACTTAGGGTCTTCAGACAATTTCAGATAAGGTGAAGAATTATTTTATGGCTCAGTTTCCAAGCAAACTGGTGGTTGGGTGTGAGGGAGAATAACATGCACAAGCTAAATTGGCTCAGACATTAGTTTCACAAAGTCAAGAAAAAGTGACAGTAATGAGCTGCACACGGTGGAAAACAAACCCTCCTTACATTGCATGTATCTAAGTGACATATGTGATTTATGAATCTCAAATCAGTTCTTTGGAATTTTTCCTTCAACAGATCTGTATGTTTGCACCAAGGAAAACACACATTTTATTCACTATAATATTTTATTTGCTCATTTATGATTATGAGCATAGAATAGGAATGCCAGGTGCTGACATGTATTGTATCTCTTCATAAAAAAGAAAGTACAAGGAATATTTGGTTTTTGTTGTTTCTCTTTCCTTTTAAATAAATAAAACCTTTTAGTGCTATTTCATACAGGTAGAATAATCTTGGTTCAATGCCCTCTGGATAAGGGCACACTGCAACTCCCAGATCCAAGGTCAATCATCCCCAATCCCCATCTGTCCTGTATGCACAGTTGGACATGTTTGGTCCAGACATGATGTTGGCTGCCTTCAGTGCTTCCTGGATCCAGGTAAACAACTACCATTTGAAAAGGGCAATTATTCCCCAATCCCTCCAAACGCAGAATATATAATTTAGACCCTATATCTTTAAGAGTAGGGGAGGGGTAAGGAGCCCTAGCTTTAGAACTCTGGGAATGACAATTAGAATGACGGTTGGTAGGGGATTTCTGTTCAGTTTAAGTTTAAGATTAGGCTTGAAAGGAAGCAGAGGGTTATTGGTAGAGGATAAAAATCCACATTAAGTCGGAGTATTAGAAATACATATAGAAGCACGTCACGTCGGAGTCATAGACATTTGTGTGAAATTCCTTTCACCCTTGCTATAGCACATGAAGACAGAACAACTAACATGAAACGAAACCAAAAAAGCATAACATCAGTCACTGTTAAAATCTTTAGAAATTTTGATAGCAGATGCTGAAGCAGCAAATTGGGAGTTCTGGAACTCCGGATGGCAAGTCTGACTTCTTACCAAACTGGCGCGTAGACGTGCGGGCAGCAGGGATGAGGAATCACGCAACAACTTCACTGCTCATGTGAAATCAAAGAGGTTTATTGATAACACCAGCTGGTGGGGTTGCCAGCAGAACACGCTGCTATCAGGGGCAAACAGCCCCGGTCATTCTCAGTACAAAGCATATATACCCTCATGGCGGCATCCAGACAAGCCCGCCCTCCTTCATGGATTTTACACAATCATAATTGGCTGGTGTTACATAGCATTTCATTGATCCAATAAACCATTACATTTTTATTAGCATCACACTTCAAACCCCTCCTATGTGTTAGAACAATGAACATTTCTAAGTTAGTTCTTTCTCACAGTACAGCTATCAGTGGCCGGGACTCTCATGTTCCCGATTAGCAACATTTCATTTCTGCCTTTCCTTGCCAGCAACGGATGGGGCAGACTCCCTCTGTACATGCGCAGTTTTTCTCCCTTTGGCACTGATGTCACCAAATAGCACGTCCTGTACTGTTAGACCAATCTGAGCTAGGCACGGGGTGTACTTTAACAAATCATAGCATTGATTAGAAGCACCAATCACAGTGTATTATTCACGGAGCAAGTGCCTGCCTGATTCTTGGCACAGAAACCCACTTTTCTAAGCTCTACACGTGTGCAGCATCACTCTCTGACCTTTCTCCTCCACAGAAAGTACCAAAACTGCTTTATTCCAGAGTTTTTCTTTTTTGTGGGTAAATCAGCTCATGAGTTACCTACACATACGTCTGGAACCCCTCAAGAGGACCAATTCACTCTCCAATCTCTCTTGACCACGGTTTCCACAGTCTTGACTGCATGCACACCTTTCACTGCATCTATGGATTTCTGCATTGCACAAGCACAACATTTCATCAAAATTGGTAGGCAGCACATGATGATCAGCACAGAACATATAACCACAATGATTATCATTACCAGTGAGCGTAGCCAATGCAAATTCGGTAGCCAGCTTAACAAAGAGCTCCAAAAATCACTTGGGGCTGAGTAAGTCTTCTGTACTTCTCTAGCAACACCCTGAATCTTGACCAAATCAAGTTCAATGTCACCAGACTTGTTGATGAAATGACAACAGGTTGTATTTAACCACACACAGAGCCCACCTTCCTTTGATAGAAGGTAGTCCAAAGCTAGCTTTTGCTGCATCGCCATTCTTGCCAGAGAATTCACCTCCACCTGCAAAGATGACATTCCTTCAAAAGTATCATTGGCCAAAGATTCCAGGCCGTATGATAAGATACGCAACTGTCTTATACTCCAAGCTACACCCAGCCTGGGTGCTACAATTGCTATGAACCTCTGGCTTTCACTCAGAAATGTCTTATCCGGGTCATATCCATAGCGTTTCACTCCAGCAAATGAACGCTTTTGGACATGTAAATGCAAGTTAGTGACAGGTGTCTCCTTGGGGAGCACTCTCAGACCCCCAGGCTGCAAGGTGCCAAGGGTACACACTCCATTCCAAGCCATAGGAAGTACTGACATTGCCCACTGTCCACAAATCCACACAACACCAGTGGGAAGCCCAGTAGCACGGAGCCCCGTGCGTCTGGCTGGCAAATTCTGGGCCAAGTTCACTATGGCATTCTCATGATGGTTTC